>CM021104.1:253306322-253408610 GCA_007115665.2 Sequoiadendron giganteum | reverse complement strand
TAGCTTTGTGCAGTTTGATAACTACTTTGCCTCCAGAATTAGGGTTCGATTGATGGTAAATGTGCCAAGAGTTCCTGAAGATTTGAATGAATTCCTCCGACCGAAGGTGAGGAAGCCTAATTTAAAAGTGTGTCACAATTGGGGTGATATCATCTTGTACCCTATAAGCACTATCTTGAGGGTGTATGGTTTCCAGGGAACCCCTCATATCCTCCCCTTTAATGTACCATCAAGGATGGGGTTTTCCGAAGTAATGTGGCAACTAGGTTGTATTCATGAGGACAACCTAAAAAAGAAAGGAAAATGGACGTTCTTCCCTGGCTACACTGTTGTTTTTGATTTTGTCTATTCCAAGGGAGGATGGATCCACTTTGAAAGGTTTTTTGATGACTTCAATTTGAGGAATGGTCCTAGGAGACAACATGACCCTGAGGGATTCTTTGCATTGTTCAGACAACGAATTAAAGGTGGCAAATTTTCACATGAATTCAACTTTCCTGAGGACCTAATCAGAAATGAGTTTGATTTGAATAGGCAGGAGTTGAATAAAGAAAAATGGATTGCATATGAAAAGCTACTAGCTATAATACATAAAATGGATCCAAAATATGATCCATTAATGGAGTTCACTCCATTTCACAAGAGAATAGAATTCTTAATGGCTAATTTGAAAAGTATCATTGCCACCTTGATGACCAAGAGGGTCAGTTTGGAATTAGATTTTGGTATAGAAAGACTGGATGTGAGGCTTGAAGAAACAAGGCCAGCTTATCAACCACCAGTTGACAGGCCTCTATACAAGAGAAAGAGGAATGCGAGCAGTGCTGAGGATGAAGGGGATAAGAAGGGAAAACAAGTCATGCAAGCATCATCAAAGTTGGGTCCAAGGATCAGAGCACCCAGAGGGATAAGGATTGTGGATCTAGATTCACCGACAAGAGGTGATCCTACAGTGTTACCATCAGAGCCAAGCCCTAAGAGGCAGAGAGTTGAGGAAATGTAGGAAACTCTGATGGATGAGATAATTGTCATTGATCAAGACATGCAGGTTGGTATCCCTTCCCCTCCTAGATCAACACAATTGGTGCTTTCTGACATGGATGTAAAGGGGCAATGTGTACAAGGTGCTAGGATGGAGGCCTGCAAGGCATTCTTGGATGATGATGCATTTGTAAAGACTCTTGTATTCTTGCAACTAGTTTGGAGGATGAAACTAGAAGTGTAAAAGAACAAATGCAGGAGTAGGAGATAATCGAGACCTGATAGGTCTGAGTAGGAGAATGATGATGAGGTGAAGGCCAAATTAATGGAAGAATTCAAAGGCATCACTCCTGAGGAGGGAAGAAGACTTGTGACTCAGGCTGGTGTCTTACTTTTGCCTGAATGGGACATAGATGATGCAGTTGCATTCAATGCTATCTTACAGTCCAAGCACCCTATACAAAACAGTGAAGAAGAGGTTAAGGCAGCTCTGCAGGACTCTACCTTCAGTGAGGAGTATGAAACTCTGGCCATATGGGCATTGGCACCCCAAGGAAGAAAGCCAAATGTAACTGATATTAGCCCACACCTAAAGGGAGGGCTAATCATCAAGAGAGCTTTTGAAACTTCAACAACAGAAGCTACAAGCCTGACAGTGAATGTGGCCAAATTGGCCCAAAAGACAGCTGAGAGAGAAGAGGTTGAAAAGAAGAGTCTGATGGAGAAATACAATATGATAATTGCAAAATATAGTAGGATGCAACAAAGGAATGTTGAGCTGCAATCTGAAGTAGATAGGTTGAAATATGGGCAGGTGGGAGAATCCTTTAGTGCTCCTGGTATCAGAATATTACCTTCTATTGCAGGATCGGTCCCCCATACTACTCCAATTGTTTCAACTCTGGGGTCCCCCATCCAGGCACCTGCTCTCAATCCTACACCAGGGCCAGTTGAAGAAGAAGTTGAATATTCTGTGGATCCCACCAAGAAGCAAATGTTGAATAGGATCACATAATTGCAGGCTGCATTAAAGGCAAGTGAGGATGATGCAATTTCCAAACAAAGTGAGGTGGTTGACACAGTTTTGAGGCATCTTAATGAAAAGGTTGATGGTAAATTACCATCTGTACATTCTTTGTATTCTTTATTCTTGGATGGAATAAAAAATATCAATAGGGATCGGGAAATAGTTTTTCCTTTGGCTGAGAAATGGATCCCTAGGGCAAACGATCTGGATATTATGTACAAAGCTTCTAGGTTTGAAGTGGACAACAGGTCCCAGACATTGAAGCCTACTCAAAACTTTGTAAAATCACCGAGCGGATTCCAGGCCCTACCTGATGATTTCAGTTGAAGAATTAGGGAGTTAATAAAGAGCTTTGATGACTGGAATGATACATATTTTCCAGACATTATTGATGCACAAGGAAATGTTAAGAAATTGCAACAGTGGCAGGATGGGGCAGAAGAAGTTATCAATGCACAAATCAAATCAATTTGTGATGATTCAAAGTATGATTTGCTGGTAAATACTATGGATAAGATAATTAACACCAACACATTCTTAGAGTTTTTTGAAAGGGAAGCCAATCAAGTTGTAGTGAAGTACACACCTTACAATACTAAGGTGAATGAGGTCGTGATATTTCACTGGCCAATGGATGAAGAGTATCAGAGATGGGTGGACAAGTACTTAATCGAAGAGGAGTAAAACAGTGTCTATTACCACAGGATGGATGAAGGAATGCCAGACGATGATGCAAACAATTCTGGAGACAGCCACAGGAAATGATTTAACAATGGACAAGGCATGTGAATAGAATGAGAAGATGTTCGAAATGGAGCTAGCCATAAGGAATGCACTAGAGGATGCTGATACACAAAAGCGGCCAGCTTACCGAGGTTATCTGTCAAAACATCTATTTATGGCTTAATAGAGCATAATTTCTAGTTTATTATTGTTGTTAAGAAAAAGACATTTCTCAAAGGATGCACCCTTTCATAATTTTGATATATTTATATCTGTTTCATAATATAAAACAGATATAGGCGGATAGGAGAAAGATACAACAATGGAACTTTCCTTTAAAAGACTCAGATGCATGTATGAATTTTGATGAAGTTAATGAAGATGTCTGAACTTGTGGCTTAATCTTGGTATCAGTTGTTTGTAAAATAATACAGTTATCTGGTTGTCTCCATTTTGATGCTTTTCTGTTGTCTAAATTGATATATGAAGCATATAAATATATTCAGTTTACCGATACACATTTGTTGTATTTGTGTGATGTGATTATTTGGTTCTTTCAAGTAAAGATTAAACCCTTCTAGTCAATCACAGTAATTGAAGAGTATTAATTGGATCAATAAGAAGAATCACATAACTAGGATTGTCATTCTATCTCAAGTAGAGTTTGTCAGTCATTTACTTGCACATTTATACAAGTTATAAACTACATCTATGTGCCAAACACTTTGAATTATTGCCATCTTAGATTACACTTTTATAGATCTTCATTAGACTCCATACACCCAACAAGGTAGTGGTCTCACGCTTTCATCTTTTGGTTTATCCATTTTATTTTTTACATCTGTTAACTAAACATATTCTAATATAATTCAAATATAATTAAAATTAAAAACATCATAAATTAATTATGTAACCACATAAGTCAAATATAATTCTATCAAGAAATTAATATCAAATAGATAATACAATTACATAACTCATACATTTCAATGTCATTGATCTTCTTCTTCATCCAACTCTTTGTCTGTATCATCAGATCCAGATTCAACATTGTAAGGATTGGTCATATCATCATCATATTCATTGATATCAGTTTCGATAATGTCATCATCCACATGGATATCATCTTCATGAACATTAAATCCTACATCATCATGATCTAGTTCCTCCTCTTCGACATCTTCGCCAGGCACATCATCAACTAACTGTTGATCCTGATCATCATCTACATCATCTTCTATTTCTTCAGTATCTTCTTCTTCCACCACATTATACTTTATCGGCCTTCCTCTTGGATCATGTCTAACAACATATGACCAACCCGCTTTACCTAGAACCTCTGAGTAAAATACCTGCTCACATTGGCTTGGAAGAACATAGGGCTCATTTCCAGCTTGCTCAAAATACCTTGTATTAACCATGGTAAATCCATTATCATGTTCAATAACAGTTCTTTCGGGATCATTTTCATTCAATCGTAGCCTGTACCATAGGACAACAAACAAAACTAATTTGAAGGACTTAAAGTCACACTCAAGTATATCATCCAAAATCCCATAGTATTGATTTTCTGAGACTTTTGGATGTATGTCGCTTCTAGATGAAACATTAGTCACCTAGAAGACTGCAGTTATCCCAAAATCACAAGTTTTTTTCGTGTCATCCAAATTTTTGATTCGAAATTTATGACCATTGCACCACATAGCCTTGTGGTGTTTCACCTACAATATGTATCAAAAAAAATTGAAATTCACAAACGATGTATAATTAGTTAATTACCACCGTATACGGCCTTAATTTATAATTGATGAATATTGAAAGATTAATAATTAAATAAGTACAATATACATAAAAACCAAATGTAAAATGTATTCTAATTAATCTCCATTACCATATTATAATTACCTGTCACTTTCCTCAATCTACCTTTCCCCATCAGGTACTCCCCTTCAAATTTTTTAATGGAGTTGGGATCCCAAATGCGATCTACATGGATCTTTGCTGCAAACTTAGGAAGATATTCAGTAATGTACACCATACTCTGGTATACCATGTATCCCTCCACCATAGAACCCTTGAGATGTGCTCTTTGTCTAATAAAAGCCTTCAAAAATTTCAAGTGCCTCTCAACCATCCACATTGACCTTGTGTGTACAGGTCCACACAATTCAATCTCCTCAACTTGGTGTATGAGGTAGTGTTCTTGTGCATTGAAAAATGTCGAAGGTAGACACTTTTGCATTTCACACATTAGACAAGAAATTTTTCTCTTCCAATAATTTATATCTTCTTTATGGATTGCTTTAGATGACAACCATCTACAAGTGATTCAAGGCACAAATATATTAACGAGATTTAACAAAAATATACAATGAATTGAACAAATATCGCTACTTACCTCATGTATTTTCCAAGATCATATATAACTTGCTTGACATTGTTGTCGAAGTTGTCTGGGATAGATAGAGGTAGAACGTACTGCAACAATTATAAAATGATCTTTTCATTAATATTTTTCCAAAAGTAGTAAATATAATACACTGAAAAGTACATGTAGTATACATATATATATATAATATACCAGAATAATTACTTTAATGAAGGTATGCCAATCATGCGTTTTCATCCCTGACCCAAATTCACCTTTTTTTGTTATGATATTGTTTATGTTCGTAGCAAATCTTGTGGGAAATTGAATTTTTCGTATGACTTATTTTATAGCATTGCTTTGCTACTCCATTAATAAACAAGGAAGGGCACTTATATTAATTTGGTCTCCATCACTATTTAATTGAATGACATTTTTCATTGCATGACTGGCTTCCTGAATTTCACTACAAATTTTGACAATTTTTTCTTTGTCATGCTTTCCATCCAATATTTTCCATAATGTTTCTGTCATATTCTTTCCAATATGCATTGTATCAAACAAATTCACAATTTGTAGCTGCTCATAGTAGGGAAACCTACTAAATTGTCTAGGATAACTTTTCAGTCCCTGTGGAAGCCGACCATTAATGCCTTGACGACCTTCATGAAGCATATAAGTTAAACAAATTAACAATGACAATCATTGTCAATTACAACATGAGTAAACACAACACAATATAAAAATATAAATTCAAAACATATCATAAATGATAGATAAACAATTTGATCTGATGTATAACCTTGACGATTAATTCTATTATATTCCAACTTCCATAGGCAAGGTGTCATTCTTTGTGGTTTTGATGCAGTCTCTTCTTTCCCATTGAAAATATGTTTTTCAGTAGTTCGATACTTATGATTTCTGTGGAGGAAGTGCCTATACTCATCAAACACCTGCTTTCCTAAACTTGTTGAACGACGAGATTTCATCTTTGAACCACAAATTGGACATGCAAATTTTCCCTTTGTTTGAAGACCTACAAATCATATATAATTGGATTAAATATGTCAACTTTTATAATTATATATAATGAATAGATTACTTAAAAAACATGCATGATATCTACTTCATAAAATTAAATATCGTTAAAGTCATGCAGTCGAATGTTATAACATACCAGAAAAATGTGTTAGCCCTGGGGCATCATGAATTGTCCATACAAGCATTGCATGGAATTGAAATTGTCTTTGTCCTATTGGTCTAGATACGTCATACATAGTGACACCATTCCATAAATTTAGTAACTCGTCGATAAGAGGCTCAATATATACATTCATATCTTTAACTTGGTACTTACCTAGTTGAATGAACATAAACATTACATAATTATTATAACCATTTTACTGCAATATATATAAATTCATGTACATGACTATTAAATGAAAAAACATATAAGTCATTATGCAACAAATAAGACAAATGAGATGCTACTACGTTAAAGAAAATTGATGTAAACAAATACCTAGAACAATCATTGCCAACATTATGTGCTCCCTCTTTATTGACATCCATGGAGGAATATTATTGTTGATAACAAAAACAGGCCACACCAAGTAAATAGATCTCAACTCTCCAAATGGATTGACACCGTCCGCTGCCAATGAAAGCCTGAGATTATGAGGTTCTTCTTTAAAGTGTGGCCATTTTTCCTCCATGTCCCTAAATGCAAAACCATCCACAGTCATTCAAAGAATCTCATCTCCACTTCTATTACGTGCATGGTAATCCATAAATTGCGCTAATGTTTCACACCTAAATAATTGTTGCATACGTGGAATAATGAGAATATAACGAAGAACCTTGCGAGACACCTTTTTTTTTGGTTGATCTATTCGATATCTATTGATATGACATTCTGGGCATTCTCTTGCAAATTCATGTTGTTTATGATATATAATATGATCATTGGGACATGCATCTATTGCTTGATACTCCATTCCAATATCTTTCATAATGCCAGATAAATCTTGGTATGAGCGAGGTAAAATATTTGATGGTGGTAACAAAAATTCACCAATCAATCTACAACAAAAAATAATTTCTTAATATAAAGAATATTAATGGTACATACTTCATCCTTTATTTACTAGTGATGAACTAACAACAATTAAAATAGATGAAAAAAGATGACATATATGATATGCCTTAACATCCATGAGATTGCTATGTTGGATAAACCATTTATAACCTTCAAGTTCACCAGCAACAATATAGCAGAGAGAAGAGTTGTTTGGGAGCCTTCATAAAGGGGCTCGTATGCCTTCTCAAGTACAGGTAAATCATGAACATCATCAAAGTCATCTTGATCAACATGATTAGATGTGCCACTACATGTGTCATGGATCAATGTATTTGTACCATCATCTTCAATTGTGTTTTCTGGCGCATGATCATCTTCTTCCATAGGATCATCATCTTTGATATTCATAGCTCCATGTTCCTCGGCTTGCAAAACCACATTCTCCGGGCCGTGATAATTCATATCATGTGCCCTAGGGCATCCCACCTTTATAATAATGACAGACACAAATAAACCATGATCATGATCAAGTGATTTTATATATATATATCAAATGTTAAAACAATATAAACATTCGCAAATTCAATCAATATAAACACATATAATGAACAACTTACCAATGGACAATAATCATGCCCCCCTTCAATGTGACCATGCTGCCTACAATGTTTCTCAGCTATTGTGATTAAGAGTCTTCTCATCTTTAAGCCCTTGCAATTATTGCAAGGACAATAACATTTCCCATCACCCTTTCTTTTCAATATAGCCCAAAATCTAGCAACTGTTTCTTCATTTTGTTCTAGACTAATATTATTTGACATGATTTTTCTTTACCAAGCTTGAATATTTAGATCTTCAAAAAATATCAAACTCACACTCCAATAATTTTTAATCATACACAGGTAACAAAATATAATAATTATGATATTTTACACCAAAAAAAATTGGCATGCAACCACCCTTGCAAAAGACAAGATAGTCTGAAGTTAATGACCCCAAAAAATACTTTCAAATGCTAATTCCAGAAATTATTAAATTCTGATTTTACTATGATTTCCAACTGTTAGACTCCTAAAATCATAATATTGAACTTGAACAACAAAATCTGGAAATGAAAATCTCAAAATGCAGCTAATAGGCCTCAACGATTAAGGCCTACTCAAGACTTTGTGAAGTCACTGCAAGGTTTCCAAGCCTTACCTGATGATTTCAGCAGGAGGATTAAAGAGTTGGTAAAGAGTTTTGATGACTGGAGTGACACATCTTTACCAGATATTGTAGATACCCAAGGAAATGTTAGATCACTGCAGCAATGACAAGACAAAGTATATGAAATCATCAATGCACAAATCAAATTGATTTGTGATGACTCAGATTATGACATGCTGATGAGTAGTATGGATAAAATCATTAATTCACTAGCACATTTTTTGAATCTTTTGAAAGGGAGGCGAATCAAGTAGCAGTAAAGTATACACCTTATAGTGCCAAGGTAAATGAGGTGGTAAATTTTAATTGGCCAACAGATGAGGAATATCAAGGATGGGTAGAAAAGTACTTAACTGAACAAGAATAGGACAAAGTCTACAACCGGCTGTTAACAACTCAGCGGTTATGGTTATAACAAGTTTTGGTTGTCTTGGTGGCAGTTTTGATGCAAGATTTCAAAGTTTGGCAAATGCACCAGTTATTCTCCAATGGACGGGATGAACAAGAAGATTCTCCAGAGACTCGGCTGTTGTAACCAATTTTTGAAATGTCATAAGGCAGTCCAAGTGACCAGTGACAGGTGTATTTCTGGTCCGATGCTTGTTGCTCCTTCATTTTCCCTATAAGAAGGATTTCAGGACCAGAAATATGGGTTAGCAAGTTAGATATCTTTAAGTCGAGTCTAACTGAAGTTTCAGAGCGAATTTGTAAAGAGCCTAATATTATAGTGAAAATACTATTTTTAGGTTTTCTGTCATTCTGTTGTAGATTTTAGTTTCAAAGGTACTTAATTTTCAAGACAGTACTAGCATCTGAATGAAAATTACTCATTTCAAGGTCATGTATCTCCATTGTATGAATATATTATTATCTTGAATAAAATGATCAAGGGTTATTATGTTCATCTCACTGTTATGGTGTTTGTAATTCTCATTTTGGATTTAATTCAAGGAATTAATTAAAATGCTTGAGTGAGGTTATAAGTGACTATGTTCATATAAGGATTTGATAAGTAGTATTGGGTTAGAATATAGATTGATGGTATTGTAAGGCAATATAATCTGAGATTTTATATGCTATGTGTCTAGAAAATTAACTTGGTTACAGTAAAAAACAACCAACGCCTTTGATATTATCTAGCTATGGCTCCCAAATCTATTGCAAATTGATCATTAGGGTTAAAATTGAAACCTTGCAAATATAATCTTTTTCCAAATCCATCAAGAATTTTCCATCAGTTATAAACAATTCCCTTATAAATAATTTGTGAAGCCAGGTCTAAAATCTGGAAATGAAATTCTAAAAATGCACAAGACTAAAAATGAAATCTGATGAGATGTTGCTTTAAAATATGATTTTCAAACTTGGAAGTACAAATCTGACTTCACAAATGAATTCTGGAAAAAGACCATGACTACCCTCAACCTGGTGATATCTTCTTGAGTTTCTTCTGATTTTCCCCAAGAAAACCATCGAGCAAAACATCATCGCAATAAATAGTCGAGCTCATTTCAATTTATGCCCGCCACAATTAAACTTTGCAGGTCCATCACAATTTCAGCGAAAGATCTTCGTCAAAATGTTGATGAAACAAAGGTTCATCGACATTCCGATGAACGTTGGGGATAAAAATTAACAAAAATGAAAATTCGCACAAGTGCCCGACGATACATCTGATTATAAAGCTTTCTTCGAAAGGTTTCGTCAGAAATTGGGGTCAAATGAGTTAGTGGTCTATCTTGGGGAACTCCCATACCTACTCCCTAAATATGTCTAAAATGAAAATAGTTCACATTTTTTCCTAAACAAACTTTGTATAATTTATGGATAAAATAAAGAGGGGCATCAAGATTTGTGTTGGGTAGTTTATCAAACACCATCCACCAACAATCCCAAAATTTTCTTGATGCCCTCATGTGTGTACCATTTTATGAAAATTATTGGTTTATGTAAACCAATGGGTTGTCCAATTTTTGGGTTCACAAAATATTGAGCTAAATCAATTTTAGATATTTCTAATTTTTTAATATCATCGTAGCCCAAACCATTACCATTTTCCAACATCTTCACATGTTTTAGTGTTGAAATGAAGTATTTTTCCTTGTGATGTCTTGCACATGACTTATTATGGCCTCTATATTAGGTGTTATTGAATGCAAATGTGGGTGGTTATAGTATCTCTCAACAATGCTCTTTAATTTAGTCATATTTGCCTCAATTAAATCCTAAATTGAACTAGGGTTTGGTGGAGAGTTTTCTCTATCAATTTCCTGCATTTAAATAGTGTTTAAAATTACAATTTTTAAAATCAACATAATTTTAAACTAATTACTAAAATCTACAAAAAAAATCTAATATGTATGTTTTAAAAAAAGAGAAAACAATTAAGATCATCAAAAACACAAAAAAATCAACTTACCTCACTTGAATGTTGTTAAAATTGAAAAGGGAAATTGATAAATTTTTATAAATAGACAACAAAAATGGATATCTAATCGGTTTGAATATCTATTTCCCAAGCTCTGCTTGTGCTGTTATGAAACTCTTGACAATAAGAATGAGTTAAATTTTTTCCTTTTTTTACTTATACTTCTCTAAAATAGATATCTATTTTGGAGAGATTTTTTAATTATTAAAATCTCTTCAAAACAGATATCCAGTTTGGAGAGATTTCTTATTTATGTATAGCTCTCCAAAATAGATATCCATTTTGGAGAGATTTTTGTTGAACACACTGGAATACTGAGAGGGGGGGTGAATAAGTATTCCATCAAATTTTAATTTCAATCCTTAACTATTGAAGCTAAGTTATACCAATAAATAATTCATCTACTTAATCAAAACAAGAAAGAAGATAAGAATCCACATAAGAACCCAGTTGACACCAGATATACGTGGAAACCCCACAAGGGAAAAAGCATGGTGAGAGATATTTCTTGGATCTACTATCCAAATCCATCCTCACAAATGAACAAAAAATACTTTGGTTTAGAGCTATAACCCAAGGAAGCTACAACTCCATATTACTATTTTAGAGTTACACTCAAGGAAGCTACAACTCCTTGATTAGAATAATTGGAATATGACTGACTTTATGGCTTCAACCCACTGGTAATCATCAATTCTGCATATTAGGTCTATAGAAAACCTTACTACGGTCTTCTCATGCACTTACACATCTTCACACACTTCCATACAACTCTTTTCATCTTTGATCTTCTATATATGTATTATCTACATACTTGCAAATATAAATTAAGTCAGACACATACATGAAAATTTTAGCATGTCGTCCTTCATATCCATTAGTGGTACACAAAAATGATAAAATATTATTTGCATTTCTCCCAAATGAGTTGGCATGACCCATACAACATCTTCAATCAATCTTTGAACTTCACTCAGACTTGAACTAGTGGTGCACATCATCAATATACCTTAGTCAACATCGGTAAAAGCATAACTTCACAAAATGACTTGAAACACGTGTGTTACTAGAAATAATAAATATCTTCATTCTTCTCATACCTTAGACACTATGAGACACACAAAGTTTCCACACAATCTCATACAATTGAACTTCATAACCTTCTACAGGTGCAAGTATTCAAACACTTTTTCTGATGTCACTTTGAAAATTAAATATGCGGAGCACTAGACTACTTGAAGCTTCAATATATCAAACTTTATACATCACTAAGTATTTCTTCAAAACCGCTTGACCAAACCTTTACATCCGAAGGAATATGAAGCATTCTAACAAGCCTTCTAAACTACTTTTCACTATCCTAACCCAGTTTGATACTCTATCACTCCTAAATTTATTTGCAGAAGGATTATTAATATGAAAATTTAGATATAACACCTTCACATCTCAATAAACTTAACTTGTAAACCACAAGACTAAATCTTGCTCTGCGGAAGGATGTAGACCAAAATATTATGTCTCTACCTTAGAGTATATACTGTGAAAGCCTTACACAAAAAAATTACAACTTGTCATTGAATATGGTAAACCAAACTAACAAAATATCATTGTAGGCATCTTGAAAGCATATTAAGACATGTGTACCCACAACTGCATAAAACTAAGACATCAAACTAATGCCTAGTCTTTTAGAACACTACAATGTTGATCTACACCATTAGATATGATCTCCATACATAAACAATCTACAAATCATATTCAATCCTATGCATAATTTTCAAATCAATGACAAACAAGCTTCTCAAGCTGCAACACTTTTTTATATTATAAAATTCTCTTCGAAATGGATATCTATTTTAGAGAGAATTTTTATAGATATTTCATATATGTCGGGCTATTAATAATATTGATGTTTTTATGCATGCTCATAGATATTATCAGACACTTATCCTATACATATTCCCACATTATACTATATTTTATGCTCATTATGCAAACTTGAACTTGATATGAAGCTTATGGAAATATGGTTATGATGTGATGGTTATTGTATAATTAATGTGCGAATATGAATGATTTGTAATGGATATTTGTGTTTAGTTGTGGTTGTTGGTATTGTATACATGTTTTATGAACTAACCCCTTAAATCCAAAGGAGGTAGACTGTAACCTACAACAACTGCAAGATGCAGTCCGCAGCCAAAGGAGTTTCCAAACAACAAAGCATGGGAGGTTCTAGAATAAGTTGAGCACAACAATTATAGCATGGAGGCACATATTGAAGATGGTTGTGAATCATCATGATATTTAATAAAGAATGTTGAAGGAGAAAAAACATGTTACATTTAGGAGTCTAACATGTCTGATTCAAGAATTCCACATTTCATTTCTTGTTGCAACAAATTCATAGTTCTATTTGGTCTCTTCTTCCTTTTCATTTATAATTAGACTGAATAGTCTTTATCACACTTTGATATATAGGGAGTGGTGATTTATAATTTCAGTTTATAGTCTTGTTTTAATAAACTCCCTTGTGCCTATATGTATGGCTCTGTGGTTGAGGTAGTAAGTTAGTTGGTTGATTATTCAATAGCAAATATAAGTATCAGATATTTCCAGTTAGTTGTTGTTCTTACACAGATAATGTTGATTGCTCAATCCTGATTTCATGAATAAGTTATTATAGCAGAATCTTGGATTATGAATTCTTAGTTATGAAATGAATGGTTTTTCATTATTGTCATGATTACATTCAATTAAGGAGCTAGGTTTGAGTTATATCAGTCAAGATAGTCACTTGAGAAAGGACCACTCAAGGTAACTGTCCTTCACTTAATTTTCTATATGATTAATTTTGTTATAGTAGTTCATTCATAAATGCATACTAAGTTAATTGGTTTCCTTATGCTAGAATTGTAAATGGATTCATGAACAATTCTTGTTTCGCATTTATGTTTTAGTTTCTTAAGCTTGTTGTACCTGAGAGTGTAAAATTAGTTAATAGCTTTAGTTAATTCTACCATTTACTTCTTGACAGTGAATTAGTCACAATCTATGTTGTAGGTACCTGTAGAAATAGTGTCAACATTACTTCCTTTACTATTATGCATTTTTATGTTTTCTCAACAAGTGTAACACTTAGATGCTAGGATGATTTAGGTAGTCTTGAGTCTTTGAAAGCACATACAGTGCCAGTACCATCACAAGCTTACTATCCCTAGTTGATAATTCAATGAAGATATTTCCAAAGGTTTAAGTGGACTATTCAACTAGATTTCCCCTTTGAATTGTGTGATTGACACCAAGTTTACTCGACACTAATAGGGACTCTACAGATATTATAATATTGTTATATATTAATATTAATATATAATATTGTAATTTAAATTATACAAATATATTATATAATAATATTTTATTATTATTAAATAATATAATATTTTACTATTAAATAATATATAATGTTTTATTATTATATATGGAGAATATATTATACTTCTTACTAAAAAGTTAAGTTCTACTATGTGAAAAGGATCAGATATGTGTAAAAAGATGTGGGATCATGAACTCGATAAGGTGTAGGGAAAATTCTTTGGGAACCTTGCACAAAAAATGAACATATTTGAAATAGAGGTACATAAAAATCATCAAACAATTGGTCTCACATATGAAGTATCGAAAGAGTTAGGAATATTGGAAGATATGATAGTGATATGTAGATTTATTGGCCCTAAATGTGAATGAAAAATTAGAGCATGGTTTTTTGAAATATGGAAGACTCAAGGAATCATTAAATTACTACCAAAAGGTTTCTTCATTCTTCTTTTCATTTCAGAAGAAGAAAGATAAAAGGTTTTACAAGGGGGGTTATCAGAAATGTTGGGACATCCATTATACATGTATAAATGGCATCAAAATTTTAACCCAATCAAGATGAATCCTTACAAACACCCTATATGGATTTGACTCTATAATTTTCCCCTACAATATTGGTCAGAAGATTCTTAGAAAAAAATTGGGCACTCTTTGGGGACTCTTTAGATAATGATACATAGATCATTGAAGAAGATCCATATTTATATGCCAAAATACAAATAGCATCACTTAGGAAGATACCAATCAAAATAATATTATGTGTAGAAGAACATTGGTTACAACCATGGAAATTGAAGAAAATAAAATAAAAATTCTTAAGTGTTGAAGAAGAAACCATAAGGAAAAATATTGCAATAGGAAATCCTTCGACAACAATCCAAAAAGAAAGAATCACCAAAAATGGTGTGGAGACCAAAAATCATTAATGGAAACCCTAAATCCACCACACAAAATACTAATACATAACAAAATGATCTCTTGAATTCAGATGAGAATATTGCAATGCAAAGCATTAATGATAAAGTGGATTCATATGTCAAAATAAAATTAAGAAAAGATGTGGAATCAATGATCAATGCAGAAACATATATGGAGAATGATCCAAGAATAGAGAAAGGTAATCCAGACAAGATAAAGTAAAATTAGGAAAAATCCCCAAGCCTCATTGAAGAAGATTTGGAGTTTGAAGAATGATCCAAGTGGATCTAGGAAAATTGAAATTTTCACACTCATAATCTCACAAAACTAGCATCATCGTATAGAGCTCTCCGACACGGTCTTGACGCAACTTGAACAGGCTCAAAAGGAGTCTGTATGCAGAAGTTATGCGTAGTCAAAGGTCTAGTCAAATAAGCGAATCAAGGGGGGGGGGGAGGGGCAGGAAAAAGGAAAAAAAATCATCATCTCCAAATTGGTCAAAGTTAGTTTCATGACAAAGGTCTCTTCGCCATGAGTCCAACACCGTCCATTTCGTCAAAAATAGAGTTCAAACGAGCAAGATATAACTAGTCAAAGTTTTGGTCAAAATGATGATGTGGCATCACCAAAACTTGACACTTGGTGGGACACATGGCATGTGACGTGGCAGGAGTAGTGAGTTGGCATAAATAAGGATTAAACCATAATTATTAAAATAAAATAAAAATGTATGATTTAAAAATAATAATAAGGAGGAGGAGGAGGAGGAGGATTTAGTGGGATTTGATCCCATAACCTATGCCTTAAATCCTCTTTCCTTCCCACTCTTCATGAAAAGGAAAATCCCTTCGTATACATAAATCTTTAAATAAGATTTAATTCTCCTAAATATAATGTCAACCTTAAAATAATATTTAAAGGGGTTTTAAAACAATAACCCTATAAATAAGGGATTAACCCCTCAAAAGTGGAGGAGCCCCAATTAAAAAGGGGATGGGTTATATAAAATATTTTAAAAAGGAAAATAATATAATAATCCCTATAAATGAGGATTTTAATCCTTTTAAAATTTTAGAAGCCCATTACATGATAGCTAAGGAGACTTAAAATAAATTAATGGCTTAAGGGAGTTTTAGGCTTCCGAGAAATTATTTTTGTAAGCCCAAATTATAAGGGCCATCCAGGGAAAATATTAAGGAGATTATTATGGAGATTTTATTGTAAAGGGGGGAGTTTGCAAATATTTTTACTTTGTAAAGGAGATATGGGTATATTTGCAAAATAATATGGTTTTAGCCCATATTAGCAAATAAATTGATATATAAAGGGGATGTTTTGGCTTGGGAATTAAGCAAGTTTACTTGGAGAAATAATTCCAGGGGTGAGAAATTTTGGAGAAGAATTACAAGGTAATATTATACACCAAAAATTGTAATAGTGAGAGAGATTGTGAGGAATTTTGTGCAGGTTTTGAAGCTTTAATATTGTAAGAAGGCATTTTCAGGTGCTTGGCGATATTAATGAAAGTGGTCCAACATTAAGAAGCAGACCTGAAGACGTAGTCCTTTGAAGGACGAACTTCGTTATCAACCCGTGTCTAATCATTCTATCTTTCGTCTCATTCTTCTTCTATCTCCTGTCTTACATTCTCTCTAATATCATTTCAGTTTATTTTTCAATTCAGTATTTGATTTCTAATTACAACATTTTAGTAATTAGTAATTTCATTAATTTATGTAAAAGTGAACCTAGTTTATAATTTCAACGGTTAAACAACATAGTCACGCAATTTTGGCTGGATTGGGAATAATTGTGATTAAGGTTAAATACATTTGAATTGTAAACCTCTAATTACGAATCAAAGAATTATTTGAAGAAGAATATATATTAGAAATAGGTGAGTTGGGAATCATTGACCCTAATTGCATAAGTCAAACCATTGTTAAGGCATTGGGCAAAGAAAAAAAAGGTAAAGGAAATAAATCAAACAAATAAAACAGAGAAGAGGAAGCAATGGAGAAGGGCTTAAAGAGTATTTCTAGTTTTATGATATCCAAGGGAGTGAAAGCCTCCCTTGGAAAGCAATGAAGATCTCTTCATGGAATGTTAGGGGCTTAAATGCCCCTGACAAGAGATGTTGGAAACATGAGCATGTTGGTGCAGGATGTTGTCATTGATGTCAACCCATTGTGTAGAAGTGATGGTATATCAGCATGTATATTATCCAGAAAAGACCAAGTGTTTTTGGGAAATTGCCTAAGTCCTAGATTGAGATAGTAATGTAACAAAGGAAGAGTTTTGTGGTTTGCATTTCTCTGCACTACAATATCCTGTCATATGGTTTTTAGGTAGTAATGGTGTATATTGGAGGATTTCATATAGAATTTTTAGCATTGTATGTCTTCCACAGTAGAATATATCACTGACAGTGTATCGAGCTATGTAGAGATAGAATAATAGTTGCAAAGTTCATATTGGAATGCTCCACATTCCACCATGGATGATCATTATGTTATGCGGATTTTAAAAAGTGTTTGAAGATGTTAGATGTGTGTGCACTCTGAGTTTCAAGTGGTTTGTGTGTCATGTTATGAATGAACAGCTGGTTCATTCAATTGTTGCTTCACAAATTTTGTTGTGTGATGCCGACCTAAGGGTTTTTGGGTCATGCGGTACTAAATTGTGTTTGGAGGATAATCATAGGGGTATTTATAAGTCATGCTGACCTATTTTTGTCAAGTACACACTTTGATTTCTTTCGCAAGGCATGCATGATGGAGTTTAGGGTCAGTAGGTTATTATGTCAAATATTTCATCTAATTAGGTCTACCTAATTAATGATATGATTGTTCGCAGAATATAAATATATATAGTAGGTGAATTTATTTTTGGTAGGATGATGAGTGATAGTGAGAAGTAAAAAGTGTGATAGTGGTGAAGAAGGAAGTGTGTAAAGTCAATTGTCATGTTCCCTGAAATTGTAACATCAAATATGAAATATTAGAATACAAATAATAAAGTCAAATGAATATTAAAGTATATATATGAGAAATTATAATTATAAATTGTAATAAATAACATTATAATTATAATACAAATATCATCTACTTGTAATTATAAATATAATATTGGTAATTTAAGTATTATTAATCATTATAATATATAAATATATCATAATTAAATATATTACAATTTTATACTGATAATTTAAAAGAAACTAATATAAAAATAATAGTAAATATGTGTTAGCAAGAAACATTTAAATATAGATTACATTATCAGCACCATGGCATAAGACATAGGGAAGAGACGAGTGTATTAAGGCAACAATTCCTAACATAAATAAATGAAAGTGAAGCGATTCATATAACAATAACTGCAATCAACAATTATAATTAATGGTTTCTTTGTAAAAGGAAGCGATCCATAAAGATATGTCTCCTCAAAAGGCAACATCTCTTCCTTAAGAGACATGATCCTCCAATCAACATGAAGGGTATAAAGAGATAAATAATAAGGTTGGAAAAGGGATCAAACAAGGATAGGAAGAAAGGATGGGGAACAGTCAAATAAGACATAATTTGTCTTGTTCAAAAAGGATATACTTTGTCTTATTCACATAAAAGGAAGAATGCATAAATGCAACGATCCAAAAGGAGAGAGAAATCAGAGAGAAATCAGAATTTTTTATGTTCTAGTAAGTATAGTAGCAATTAGGGAATAAGGAAAAGATCGACCAAGCAGAAATCAGTATAATTTATTTCTGAATTTCTAAATTATATAGTTAATATTATTTGTCTATGGTTTAGAACTAATATATTGGTGATAGATCATCAATTAGGAAATAAAGTAAAATAGTTGTTGGCAACAAGGATTTAGTTGTATTGTAGGTTGATAGGGTTGAGATGGAATCATTAAAAAATATAATGTATTATTAAGATCAAGGTTCATATATATCATTACTTATATTCTATGATAGTTTAACCATAACTCATTAGGTATTTTGTTGATATGATTACAAGTTACAAATCTGAATTTGATTAAATTACTAAGTGCATATTGGCACCATGATAGAAGAAAGGAGATTACAAATGGGAATATCAATGTGGAATTCTTCTAGATACACCACCCGAGTGGGACAAGATGAGCCCACATGGGCCAAAGGGGTATTGACTTTGGGTCTAGAGGAGTTGATCCACCAAGATACCTTTGCAACTTCTAACAACCCATCATGGTGTAATGAGTTTGATAGATGCTTTAACTTAAATGTGATTTAGTAAAACCAATACATACCCACACCATGGATAAGGGAAGTAAGTATTGTTGAGGGAGTACTGTGAGAGGGAATATTCTAGATACGCCACTCAAGGGGGGACAAGATGAGCCCACATGGGCCGAGGGGGTACTTGTCGTTGCCTCAATGGGTGTTTCCCTTGGGTCTAGAAGAGTTGGATACCAAGACACCTGCTGCAACTTCACTTACCCCATGATGATTTTTGAGGGAGTATAGCGAGAGGGAATCTTCTAGATACGCTACCTGGGATGGGACAAGATGAGCCCACATGGGCCAAGGGGTACTTGTCATTTCCTCAACAAGTGTTGCCCTTGGGTCTAGAAGAGCTGGCTACTAGGACACCTATTGAAACTCCACTTACCCCACCATGTTGGTGTAATAAATTTGATAGATACTTTAAATGGGAGTTAGTAAAACAATACATATCCACACCATGGATAAGGGAAGGGAGGAATTGTTGAGAGAGTATCGCGAGAGGGAATCTTCTAGATATGCCACCTGGGAGGGAACAAGATGATCCCACATGGTCCAAGGGGGTACTTTTTGTTGCCTCAATAAGTGTTGCCCTTGGGTCTAGAAGAGTTGGCTACTATGACACCCGTTGCAACTCCACTTACCCTACAATGTTTTCACGAGTTTACTAATACTTGAAATATGATTAATTGCTAACTATTGATATTGTGGTAGGTGATTCTAATATGTTACTCATAATGATTATGGTGATGATTTCTAACAGGATCAACCTTCAAAAGAAAGGTACTCTCTAAACTCATTGTTATTTAAGCAAGAAAATTAGGGCAGATTTAGGCATTCCCAATTAGGGACATTACAAGTGGTATCAGAACATGTTCCTTCCAACCTATGTACAAACAAAACCCTAATTAGAATTAACTATTCAATTATTCTTCTTAAGTAGGTCACTAATGCATCTCCATATGTGTGTGTTAGCCATTGTGATGTGCTAGTTAGCCATGGTGTATGTGATATATGTTAGAACCTAGTCACTATGTATTTGTGATGTATGTTGGAACTCAACATTGTGTTTATGATTACTTTATTCTTTAAAAACTATGAAAATTTTAAAATTGTGTCTATCATGTTGCTTAAGTTGGTTGGTTGTTTTCTTGGTTGCGTTCTTGAGCTATTTTCCTAATTTCTTGAGTCGGTTGCTTATGTGCTTGAGCTGCCTACTTGTCTACTTGAGTTGGTTGTCTATGTGCTTGAGCTACCTGCTTGTGTGCTTGAGCTACCTACTTGTGTGCTTGAGCTACTTCCTTGTGTTCTTGAGATACTTACCTATGTGCTTGAGCTACTTTCTTGTGTGCTTGAGCTACATGCTTTCTTTCTTGAGCTACATGCTTGCTTGCTTGAGCTACTTGTTTGCCTGGTTGAGCTACTTGCCTACTTGGTTGAGCTACTTGGTTATTTGCTTTAATTTATGATTCAGGTGGATCTCATCATTGTGTTTACTCTATGCTAAAAAATAAGAAAATATTAAGATTGTCTAACACAATTCTTATAGGGTTGGGAGGCACTAACAAATTAACTTATCTAAAATTGAATGCAATAATAAAGAGTTGTGATTATTTGTGACTCCCTCAAAGTTTTAATACAAAAGGATAGCATTTCAACAAGAGAATCCAATTAAGAATAGAAACTTGTTAACCTTGCAAGAGACTTAAATTAGGCTCTCAAGAATAGGGAGGAGGTGAAAGGACGTGACTCCCAATGTGAAAAGATGTTTGGAATTGTGATTTCTTGAGGACACGCAATCTTGGGCAAGGAGGACTATCATGTTCCCCAAAATTGTAACATCAAATATGAAATATTAGAATACAAATAACAAATTCAAGTGAATATTAAAGTAAAAATATGAGAAATTACAATTTAAATATTATAATTATAAATCCTCATAGATAACATTATAATTATAATATAAATATAATATTGGCAATTTAAATATCATTAATCATTATAATATATAAATATATCATAATTAAATATATTACAATTCTATATTGAAAATTTGAAAGAAACTAATTTAAAAATAATAGTAAATATGTGTTAGAAAGAAACATTTAAATATAGATTACATTATCAACACCATAGCATAAGACATAGGGAAGAGACAGTTGTATTAAGGTAGCAGTTCCTAACATAAATAAATGAAAGTGAAGTGATTTGTATAATAATAACTGCAAGTAGTGATTATAATTAATGGTTTCTTTGTGAAAGGAAGTGATCCATAAAGGTATGTCTCCTCAAAAGGAAACGTCTCTTCCTTAAGAGACATGATCCTCCAATTAGGAAGGGTATAAAGAGAAAAACAACAAGGATGGAAAAGGGATTGAACAAGGATAAGAAGAAAGGATAGAGAGTAGTCAAATAAGACATAATTTGTTTTATTCAAAAAGGAGATACTTTGTCTTATTCACATAAAAGGAAGAATATGTAAGTGGAGTGATCCAAAAGGAGAGAGAAATTAGAATTTATGATGTTCTAGTAATTATAGTAGCGATTAGGGAATAAGGAAAAGATCGACCAAGAAGAAATCAATATCATTTATTTCTGAGTTTTTGAATTATATTAGTTAATATTATTTGTCTATGGGTTGAAATTAATATATATTGGTGATAGATCATCAGTTAGGAGATCAAATAAAATAGTTGTTGGCAACAAGGATTTAGGTTTTTTTAGGTTGGTAGGGTTGAGATGGAATAATTAAAAAATATAATGTATTGTTAATAGGATCAAGGTTAATGCATATCATTACTTATATTCTATGATAGTTTAATCATGACTCATTAGGTATTTTCTGATATGATTACTTAAAAATATGAATTTGATTAAATTACTAAGTGCATATTGGCACCATGATAGAAGAAAGGATATTATGAATGGGAATAACAATGGGGCACTCTTCTAGATACACCACGTAGGGAGGACAAGATGATTCCACATGGGAAAAAGGCGTACTATCATTGTCTCCACGAGTATTTCCTTTGGGACTAGAGGATTTGAGCCACCAAGATACCTTTGCAACTCCTAACCACCCATCATGGTGTAATGAGTTTGATAGATACTTTAATTTGAATGTGAGTTAGTAAAACCAGTACATACCCAAAACATGGATAAGGGAAGGAAGGATTGTCAAGGGAATACAACGAGAGGGTATCTTCTAGATACGTCACCCAGGGGGCAAGATGAGCCCACGTGGTCTAAGGGGGTACTTGTTGTTGCCTCAACGGGTTCTCCCTTTGGGTCTAGAAGAGTTGGCTACCAGGACACCCATTGCAACTTCACTTACCCTACAAGTATTGCCAACAGAGTATAGCGAAAGGGTATCTTCTAGATATGCCACCTAGGAGGGGACAAGATGAGCCCACATGTGCCAAGGGGGTACTTTTCATTGCCTCAACGGTTGTTGCCCTTGGGTCTAGAAGAGTTGGCTACCTAGACACCCACTTCAACTCCACTTACCCCACCATGTTGGTGTAATAAGTTTGATAGATACTTTAAATGGGAGTTTGTAAAACCAATACATATCCACACGATGGATAAGGGAAGGGAGGAATTTTTAAGGGAGTACAATGAGAGGGAATCTTCTGGATACGCCACCCGAGAGGGGACAAGATGATCCCACATGGGCCAAGGGGGTATTTTTCATTGCCTCAACTGGTGTTGCCCTTAGGTCTAGAAGATTTGGCTACCAGGACAGCCGCTGCAACTCCACTTACCCTACCATGTTGTCATGAGTTTACTAATACTTGAAATATGATTAATTTCTAACTACTAATATTGTGTTAAGCGATTCTAATTTGTTACTCAGAATGATTATGGTGATGATTTCTAACATATGTGCAGGGCTCAACCTTTAAAACAAAGGTACTCTCTAAACTCATTGTTGTTTAAGCAAGAAAATTAGGGTAGATTTAGGCATTCCTAATTAGGGACATTACAAGCGGTATTAGAGCATGTTCCAGCCAACCTATGTACAAACCAAACTCTATTTAGAGTTAAATATCCAACTCTTCTTCTTAATTAGGTCACTAATTCATCTTCGTATGTGTATGTTAGTTATTGTGATGTGTGAGTTAGCCATGGTGTATGTGATAATGTTAGAATCTAGTCACTATGTATTGTGATGTATGTTGGAACTCGTCATTGTGTTTATGATTACTTTATGCTTAAAAAACTATGAAAATGTTAAAAATGTGTTTGTCAATTTGCTTAAGTTGGTTGGTTGTTTGCTTGGTTGTGTGCTTGAGCTAGTTGCCTACTTGCTTGAGTTGGCTGCTTGTGTGCTTGAGTTGTCTACTTGTCTACTTGAGCTAATTGCCTGTGTGCTTGAGCTACCTACTTGTGTGCTTGAGATACCTTCCTGTGTGCTTGAGCTACTTGCTTGTGTGCATAAGCTACTTTCTTGTGTGCTTGAGCTACTTACCTATGTTCTTGAGCTACCTGCTTGCTTGCTTGAGCTACTTGTTTGCTTGATTAAGTCACTTACCTCCTTGGTTGAGCTACTTTGTTATCTTCTTTACTTTTTGATTCATGTGGAGCTCATCATTGTGTTTACTCTATGCTAAAACTATGAAAGTATTAAGGTTGTCTGTCACAATGCTCATGTGGTTGGGAGGCACTAACAAATTAACTTATCTAAAACTAAATACAATAATAAAGAGTTGTGATTATTTGTGACTCCCTCAAATTTGTAATACAAAAGGAGAGCATTTCAACAAGAGAATCCAATTAAGAATAGAACCTTAGTTAACCTTTTTAAGAGAGTTAAATTAGGCTCTCAAGAATAGGGAGGAGGTGAAAGGACATGACTCTCAATGTGAAAAGATGTTTGGAATTATTATTGCTTGAGGACAAGAAATCTTGGGCGGGAAGGATTCTCATGTTCCCCGAAATTGTAACATCAAATATGAAATATTATAATACAAATAACAAATTCAAATGAATATTAAAGTATAAATATGAGAAATTACAATTTAAATATTATAATTATAATATAAATATCATCTATGTAATGTCCCCAAATTATATTTTGAATTGAGTTTGCGTTTAGTCCTCTTAAATCAAGGCTTAAACGGGTCTAAGCCCATAGTTTTAATGATATATTTTAAAGAACAATCTTCTTGATTATTAGACTAATAAGTTTGTGGACAATAATGATATATATGTGTTGATAGGAGTGAGCAAGTATTTGATACGAACTCTGAAGTAACAGTCTATAACTATAATGAGGTAAACACTACAAATTGTATGTAGTTTCAATCATAGACAATTGGAATAAGTCAATGGATTTGTTATTTATGGTCCCTTATATGATCCTTCAATCCTATGAGCCAATAATAGTTGAGTCCCTTAACCTTCTATGAATAATGTATGGGTTGGATGGGGCACCGACATCTCCCTGCTTTTGGTAATGTCTTGATGCTCCCTTCAATTTATATCTGTAAATATCCTTTAAAGATCTTTCCTAAAACTATTCCCCCTCCAATCTGATCGATGAGTAAGAATCTATTATTCTTTCTCCAGTTCATGTCTATATCAAATATATGCAATTCAATCATGCATCCATTTTGCTGGCTGGTAATTGGCTCTTAAAGAGCACTATCGAGCTGATACAATATATGATTTCCAATTCTATCCTTCATGATTGCAATTGTCTTCACCTCTTCTTATACCCTCGAAGGGCTGAGAGGCACCCCCTTCCATGGTATGCCTTTGTCAAGGGGTGTGTCTATTGGTGTAAGGGAATACTTGATATCTATCCCAAAGACATTGTGGATAATCGGCTATATTATATGTAATTCAATTTGGGGTGATTAATATTATACTCCGATCTAAACGATTATTGTTTACGATGCTAACGGGATATAAATAATTTCCATCCTGGACGATTCATACTGTATTCTAGTAGTTGATTGCATCGAGGAATTTGACATGGCTAGCACCAGCAAGTTCGTCACAAATTATTACGCACTACAACACTCGTTGCCATCGATGGAAGGTGAACATTATTATTACTCAAATTATTTCTACCGCTTATCATATCAATAGGAGAATATCGACGGTGAGTGGATTGTCGAGATTTCAAAGTCCATTTGACTCAAGCACTTTGGATGAAGGGAAATTTACGTTTACTGTAGCAAACGTTAACGAGTTCCATTTAGATTATCATCGCTGACCAGGATATTAGCATTGACAATGCCAGTCGATATACCAATGAGGTTGGGAATAACACAGAATGAAAGCTATAATCTGTGAATCCATTAAACATTATTAACTCGAATTATCCCTGAGAACAGTGATCTAATCGTTACACGTGCATTGAGTCTCCACAAAATCGAAACAGGTTCAGTATGGATATCCATTGATAAGATAATGAAATTGTTTGAAACAAATAGTTGAGGAAGCAATTACATCAAGGGAAGTGAAAAGGCATTGAGCAAGATGTTGTAATGTCCCTTATTATATTAAAATATTATATTGATCATAATCGTCATTGATAATTATAAATTTATTTTATGGTTTGTGTTTTATATTGATTTTATATATTTTGAATATTTGTTATATCATAATGATTATAATATTTAATATCTATATTTTAATATTTATAATATAATAATTATAATTATAATATTATCTTTGATAATTATAATTATATTGAATAAGTTAATTTTCTTAATATGTATTTCGTTATCTTAGTGTCACAATTTTGGGAACATGACAGTTCTCCCCTCCCAAATTTTCTTGTCTTCAAGCAACTTTAACTTGGGTGATCAAAACATCTCAGTTTCCCCAATTATTTCTTACCTAATTGAATTCATGATTGAACACTTGCACACATTTCAAAATCATTCGCCCTCATAATATTAGTAAGTAGTAGATTATTAATTGTT
Organism: Sequoiadendron giganteum; assembly: GCA_007115665.2. Lineage (NCBI taxonomy): Eukaryota > Viridiplantae > Streptophyta > Pinopsida > Cupressales > Cupressaceae > Sequoiadendron > Sequoiadendron giganteum. Next base: position 253,382,293 of record CM021104.1, on the reverse strand, counting down.
AGTAAAATCATGGTCAATCATTAGGTCAATTGAGAAGCATTCCAATATCCTTGGAGGATTCAACCATAAGAGAGTATGGGGAATCATGACCTGATGGGGAGCCTAGGATCCATCATGCCAACTTTTTCCCTTTCTCTTATGATTTAGCCTCTTAGGTCTGCTTAGTCCCCTCCCCTGTTATAGAACGCCTTGGCTCTCCCTTATAGGACACATTGGTCCTCCATTATAGAACACGGTGTCTTACATTATAGGATGCAATGTACTCTTGTATAGGTCACAATAACTCCCATCATAGGACGTAATGTCCTCCATTATAGGTTGCAATGACTTCCATTATCACTCATAATGACTGCCATTATTGATCACAATGACCATCATTAGAATACGCAATGTCCTCCATTATAGTTCACAATGACCTCCATTATCAGTTGTAATGATTGCCATTATAGGATGCAATGTCCTCCATTATTGTTCGCAATGACTACCATTATCAATTGCAATGAACGTCATTATAGGATGCAATGTCCTCCATTATAGGACACTTGGTGTCTCAACTCCTCTAGACCCAAAGGCAGTACCCTCAAATACCCTAGAGGTAAGTACCCCCTTGGCCCAAGTGGGTTCATCTTGTCCCCTCTTGGTTGGCGCATCTAGAAGAGGACTTCATTGTCTTGGTGGCTCTAGACCCAAAGGCAATACCCTCAGATACCCTAGATGAAAGTACCCCCTTGGCCCAAGTGGGCTCATCTTGTCCCCTCCTAGGTGGCATATCTAGAAGAGGTCTTCATTGGTATCTCCCTTTGCAATACTCTTATAAGGACTTTTTGACTGCATTGGTGCCTTGGTTCCCATACATTTCTTGTCATAGATTGTTGCTTCTTCAATTGCTTGCAAATTTTTTGAAATTCAGATTATTGTGTACGACTTTGAGGAGTCTTCAAAGTCTTGTATCCTCTTGTTTGACCTTTCTTCCACAAGATGGTAGGAGTATGCTCTAATGCCACTATAATTTCCCCAAATTAGATTTTATCTTGAGTTTTCTTTTAGTCCTCTTAAATCAAGGTTTAAACGGGTCTAGGACCCATAGTTTCAATGATATATTTTAAAGAACAATCTTCTTGATTATTAGACTAATAAGCTTGTGGAGAATAATGATATATGTTTGTTGATAGGAGTGAGCAAGTATTTGATACAAACTCTGAAGTAACAATCTATAACTATAGTGAGGTAAACACTACAAATTGTATGCAGTTTTTGTAATAGACAATTGGAATAAGTTAATGTATTTGTTATTTATTATTCCTAATATGATCCTTCAATCCTATGAGCCAATAATAGTTCAGTCTCTTAATCTTCTATGAATAATGTATGGGCTGGATAGGGCACCAACATCTCCCTGCTTGTAGTAATGTCTTAATGCTCCCTTCAATTTATATCTGTAAAGCTCCTTTAAAGATCTTTCCTAAAACTATTCCCCCTCCAATCTGATCGACGAGCAAGACTATATTATTCTTTCTCCAGTTCATGTCTGTATCAAATATATCCAATTCAATCATGCATCCATTTTGCTGGCTGGTAATTGGCTCTTAAAGAGCACTATAGATCTGATACAATATATGATTACCAGTTCTATCCTTCATTATTGCAATTGTCTTCACCTCTTCTTATATCCTCGAAGGGTTGAGAGACACCCCCTTCCCTGGTATGCCTTCATCAAGGGGTGTGTCTATTGGTGTAAGGGAATAATTGATATCTATAATCGACTACATTATACATAATTCAATTTAGGGTGATTAATAATATACTCTGATCTAAGCGACTATAGTTTATCGATGCTAATGGTATATAAATAATTTTTAGCCTGGGCGATTCATACAGTATTCTAGTAGTTGATTGTATCGGGGAATTTGACATGGCTAGCACCAGCAAGTTCGTCACAAATTATTACGCACTACAACACTCGTTGCCATCGATGGAAGGTGAACATTATTATTATTATGCCAGTTGATATATCGATGAGGTTGGGAATAACACATAATGAAAGCTATAATTTGTGAAGCCATTAAACATTATTAACTCGAATTTTCCCTGAGAACGCGAATCTAATCGTTACACATGAATTGAGTCTCCAAAAAATTGAAACAGGTTCAGTATGGATATCCACTGATAAGATAATGAAATTGTTCAAAACAAATAATGGAGGAGGCAATTACGTCAAGGGACATGCAAAGACATTGATCAAGATGTTGTAATGTCCATTATTATATTAAAATATTATAGTGATCAGAATCATCATCGATAATTATAAATTTATTTTATGGTTTGTGTTTTATATTAATTTAATATATTTTTAATATGTGTTATATCATAATGATTATAATATTTAATATCTATATTTTAATATTTATAATATAATAATTATAATTATAATATTATCTTTGACAATTATAATTATATCGAATAAGTTAATTTTCTTAATATATATTTCATTATTTTAGTGTCATTATTTTAGAGACATGACAATCTATTTGTAATTATAAATATAATATTGGCAATTTAAATATCATTAATCATTATAATATATAGATATATTATAATTAAATATATTACAATTTTATATTTAACAATGTAAAAGAAACTAATATAAAAATAATAGTAACTATGTGTTAGCAATAAACATTTAAATATAGATTACATTATCAACACCATGGCATAAGACATATGGAAGAGACGGGTGTATTAGGGCAGCAATTCCTAACATAAATAAATGAAAGCGAAGCGATTCATTTAACAATAACTGTAGGTAGTGATTATAATTAAAGGTTGCTTTGTGAAAGGAAGCAATCCATAAAGGTATGTCTCCTCAAAAGGAAACGTCTCTTCCTTAAGAGACATGATCCTCCAATCAACATGAAGGGTATAAAGAGATAAACAACAAGGTTGGAAAAGGGATCGAATAAAGATAGGAAGAAAGGATAGAGAGCAGTCAAATAAGACATAATTTGTCTTATTCAAAAAGGAGACACTTTATCTTATTCACATAAAAGGAAGAATATGTAAGTGCAGCGATCCAAAAGGAGAGAGAAATCAAAATTTCTGATGCTCTGGTAAGTACAGTAGTGATTAGGGAATAAGGAAAAGATCGACCAAGCAGAAATCAATATCATTTATTTTTTATTTTTTGAATTATATTAGTTAATATTATTTGTAGATATGGGTTGTAATTAATATATTGGTCATAGATCATCAATTAGGAAATAAAGTAAAATAGTTGTTGGCAACAAGGATTTAGTCGTATTGTAGGTTGATAGGGTTGAGATGGAATAATTAAAAAATATAATGTATTGTTAATAGGATCAAGATTCATGCATATCGTTAATTATATTCTATGATAGATTAACCATAGCTCATTAGGTATTTGCAGATATGATTACATACAAATCTAAATTTTATTAAATTACTAAGTGCATATTGCCACCATGATAGAAGAAAGGAGATTATGAATGAGAATAGCAATGGAGCCCACTCTTCTAGATACGCCACCCGAGGGGGACAAGATTATCCCACATGGGCCAAAGGGGTACTATCATTGTCTCAACGGGTATTCCCTTTGGGTCTAGAGGAGTTGAGCCACCAAGATACCTTTGCAACTCCTAACCACCCATCATGGTGTAATGAGTTTGATAGATGCTTTAATTTAAATGTGAGTTAGTAAAACAATTACATACCCACACCATGGCTAAGGGAAGGAAGGATTGCTAAGGGAGTACAGTGAGAGGGCATCTTCTAGATATGCCACCTTGGGGGGGACAAGATGAGCCCACATGGGCCAAAGGGGTACTTTTCGTTGCCTCAATGGGTGTTTCCCTTGGGTCTAGAAGAGTTGGCTACCAGGAAACTCGTTGCAATTTCACTTACCCTACGAGGATTTTTGAGGGAGTACAACGAGAGGGCATCTTCTAGATACACCACTCAAGAGGGGACAAGATGAGCCCACATTGACCAAGGGGGTACTCATTGTTTCCTCAATGAGTGTTGGCCTTGGGTCTAGAAGAGTTGGCTACCAAGACACCCGTTGCAGCTCCACTTACCCCACCATGGTTGTGTAATAAGTTTGATAGATGCTTTAAATGGGAGTTATTAAAACTAATACATATCCACACCATGGATAAGGGAAGGGAGGAATTACCAAGGGAGTACAGCAAGAGGGAATCTTTTGGATACACCACCTAAGAGGGGATGAGATGGGCCCACATGGGCCAAGGGGGTACTTTTCGTTGCCTCAACAAGTGCTTCCCTTGGGTCTAGAAGAGTTGGCTAGCATGACACCCGCTGCAACTCAACTTACCCTACCATGTTTTCATGAGTTTACTAATACTTGAAATATGATTAATTGCTAACTACTGATATTGTGGTAAGCGATTATATAATATTACTCAGGATGATTATGTTGATGATTTCTAACCTATGTGCAGGGCTCAACCTTCAAAATAAATGTACTCTCTAAACTCATTGTTATATAAGCATGAAAATTAGGGAAGATTTAGGCATTCCCAATTAGGGAAATTACATCAATTTTTTGAGCCTAACTAGAACTTTATCTTCATCATATTGTAGATGCATTATAAGTAGTTAAATCTCTAACAGTGAGCCAACCTTTTGTATATCTTTTGTAATTCTAGAAGAAGTGATCTTCCTTGGGCAGTGAGCCCTCCTATTTTCTAGACAATGGTTCCTTCAGGTAGTGAGCCTTTTGTAATCTATTGTAATCAGTTATGATATATTGTGAGCTAATCCTCATCGAGGTTTTTCCCTTCCAAGGATTTTCCACATAAAATTAGTGTTCTCATGTTTTTTGTTGTGGTGGAATCTTCAATTGTTTATTTCCATTTTAGAAAGTTTAATGAGGTGCTTTGAATGCACTTTTAAGTTAATGAATTTCACATAATACTATTTACCCCCTCTCAATATTTTGGGTGTTCAACAATTGGTATTAGAGCAAGGTTCCTTCAATTTTCTTAACCGTTGAGGTAGATCTTGGAGGTTGAACACATGGAAACTAGGAGGTATCATATCCCTCCAAAAGAAATTATTATAGAAGGGTTTATTGAAGAAGATAGTGAAGTGGGGTGGGGGCCCTAGCTTGGTTGGCTAAACCTTTCTTGTTGCAAGAGATTAGTCATGAGGTCTAGTCTCCCCCACCCCCATGGTACCGAAGGGCGTGTCATAGTAGCACCACCAGTCATATTAAATTTTTTACCATGCACACTTCAATTTATAGTGGGTCGTGCTACCCAATTCTCATAGTCTAAAAAAAAAATAGATTGTGAAGTTGATATGGAAGGATAACTCAAATCTGCTCTTGATGACTTGGATAAAGCAAAATGTGAGAATACAAATCTAAAAAACTCTTAAGGAAGCAAATGATTACAACAAGAAGCTAAGGAATCAAGTCAAGAAAATTAAAGATCAACTCAAGGAAACAAATGAACAACTTAAATAATCAAATGAGACAATTACTAATCTGAAAGTGCAGGTTGAAGAAGGAAAAGGAAATGAAGATTGCTTGAATGTCAAGCTCAAAGAGAAGTCTACAAAATGCTCAAATCTTGAAGAAGAGATCATTTCTCTAAGGAAAGATCTAGAGAAAGCAAAGAGTCAAGAAGATAAACTCAAGAAGAGCTCCACCTTGCTTGATGATATGCTTGCTAGTCAAAAAGATTCAAAGGATAAAGAAGGATTAGGGTTTGAAAAAAGGATAAATCTGAAACGAAAATCTTACTCCAAACAATGTTGAAAAGGAGAAAAATGAACAAAGGAAAATTGGAGATAAGAAGAGCAATATCAAAAATATCTAGAACTAGAAGAAATATTTCAAGGGACCTTCTATCAGACAACTAGCTACACAAAGGTATTCATCTTTTAAAGGTCACTGCTATTTTTGCAATAGATTTGGACAAAGAGCTATAGAGTTTAAAATCAAGATGAATCAAAATTTTCAATTATTTTTTGGTCAATGTTGTGCATGCAATAGATTTGGTCATAAGGCTAGTGAATGCAGAAGACAAATGATAAATGGTGAAAATAATGGTATTATGTCTCAATCATTCCTTGGTTGCTATTACACATGCAATGGGTTTAGGCATAAGGCTTTTGAATGCAAATCTAAAATGGCAACAAGTAAGTTTGCTCTGTAACAAGGTGGGCCATATTCTATAAATGTAATAAATCAAGACACATAGCTAAGTTTTGTAGAGGAAAGAATGTGAAACCTTTTGTTCCACAAAAGAAGATTTATTTGGTTGAGGTAAATAAGGAGATGAACAGGAACTCAAAGAAAAAGGAAGAGAATGATGTGAAGAATGAGTCTATGCCAAATTATGGTGCAAATGTTTCCTTCAAAACTAGATAGAGAGCATTAGCTCGGGGGAGTTTTAACATAAAAATTTCTAAACCCCTGCCAAAGATGTGATGTTGATGTCTTCAGCATATTGGTGCATGTATAAGTTGATATGCTTGATCCGTGGATGAAATCTCTGATGAGAAATATCTTGGTGTAGAGATTTACAGAATGGTTGGAAGTCCCTATGATGATACTGTAGAGAAGATGGATTCACTACTCACAAGTTCTCTTCACTCAGGGAGCCTCACGAGGTGAACTTCCCTATACTACCTCAAAGAATAGGGATGAGAGTTCTAGAATCAGAAAGAGCAGGTCATAGAGATTCTTTGGACAAATTGACAAGCTCTCGGCCAAAGAATGACAACACATAATACAAACGATAACACAAAATACAGATGATAGCGCAACACATTGGAATCCCAGAGGCACATTGGTGTCTTGTATAACCAAAGAATGAGAATATCACAAAAACCAGCTAAGTGGCTACTTGCAATCCTATAACTGAGAACTTCCAAAGCCTAAGAAAGTAATAGAATACAATAGGACTAGAATGAAGTAAAGTATAAATGAAAAAGGTAAGGAGAGAAAGGAAAGAAGATGTTCACAACCACGCAAGTGATGAAGCCTCCAACATGAGAATGTCTTCAATACTTGCATGCATGATATTTGGAGATAGTGTTGGGGTTGTATAGGGGTTTTCCTTAGTCAAACCCCCGTTTTAGTGTTCCCACCTCCACGGACAACCAAGTTTGGAAAGGAGTGTAAAAAAAGTAAACAGAGTGTGTGGTGAAATAAAACCCGCTTTGGAGTAGAACTCACACCACAAAGTAAGAGTGATAAAAGAAAACCCTGCTAGAGGAGGAGAGCCCATATCAAAAAAGAGGTGATAAAAGCAAAACCCGCTCAAGGAGGAGAACCCGTATCACAAAGTAAATATGCAATAGGTAGGAGATATGAAATCCCAAGATGCTCACAAGCATGAAATAAGGGAGATGAAGTTGCAAGAGCCAAGGGTTGCAAAGAGTGTTGCCAAGAGAACTTGAAGGTTTTGTTGTAGCAAGCTATATGGAGTTGTGCAAACAAGAGAGCAAGAGAGGAATACAAGAGCTAGGGTTGGAAAGTAGCCAAAGTGAAGCTAGAAGAACTTGGAAGAAACCATGGAATTGAGAAGATCTGATTAAAAGAGAGAAGAGAAGCAAAAAGAAGGTTCATGGGCGGTTACAAGGCATCCCGAGCCATTACCACCGACAAAGGTAAGTGACAAATGCAAAACATGCATGAAAATGATCTTTTGAATGTTGAAACATCATAGGACATTGGCGTGTTGTACAAATGTCTAAGCAACATGCTAGTGTCCAAACACATCATGCTGCAAAACAACACAAACGGGAAAAGCACAAAGTTCGATGCAAAGAAGACACAGAAGGATAGTTGTTAAAAAGGGGTGTTGGAACATCTTGAGAGGGAAAATTTTGATGCAAGGGCTAAAGTGAGCCTACAAAGGATGCTAAGGGAGTGGACAATAAATTAGGTGCAAGAATGTATGCAAAATTGCATGGGGTGCAATTTTATGACTATACATTTTTCCCCCACTTTAGCGGGCATATGAATCTATAGTAATATGCATGCTAAAGGAAATCTACTAAAAATAAATAACATCATATGCCAAAAGGATACTGTAGAGGAAGTAAACAACTCTTCAAGCCACAAAAGCATGCCCCCAGGTTGAAAACTTACAAAACAAGCTCATTAGACAAGGAAACCCTGCACCAGATAACAATGTTAGAACACAAAAACTAAAGGATTTGAGTCAGCAAAGTGAAAGAGACCTCAATGTAAAAGGTTGTCTCAATACTATGCATTGTCCCCAAATTAAAAACACTAACACATAGAAGAATTCTAAGATGAAGAGAAGAAGGGCATATACTTAGGATGGAAAAAGTGTAGATCCTTGATCCAGTATATACAATTTGAGAAGAGAGAGATAAAGATGAAATGGATGCGAGAGTGATAAAAGAAATCCTCGCTCAAGGAGGAAAACCCATATCATAGAGTAAAAATGATAAAATCAATCCCCACTCAAGGAGGAAAACCTGTATCATAGAGTAAAAGTGATAAAATAAATCCTCACACGAGGAGGAAAACTTGTATCACAAAGTAAAAGTGATAAAAGCAATCCCTGCTCAAGGAGGAAAACTTGTATCACAGAGTAAAAGTGATAAAAGCAATCCCCGCTCGAGGAGGAAAACCAATATATTATAGAGTAAAAGTGATAAAATCAATCCCCACTCGAGGAGGAAAACCCATATCACAAAGTAAAAGTGATAAAAGAAATTCCCGCTCGAGGAGGAAAACCTGTATCACAAAATGTAGGTGTAAAGGATCTCTATAGGTTCTCAGTCCTATAGAGCAAGACAAATTAGAGAAGCCTGTGGCTGTTGCATGTTGCGTTGCAAGATAGTCACAAAAAAGATAGGTCTAGTTAGCTTTCCCCCAAGTTAGACGTGAATGTATAAAACAGGTCTAGTCAGGCTACCCCCAAGCTAGATGCAAAAGAATCTAAAGAATTTCAAAGGGGGTCCCTAAGGAACCCTTCAAGAGGAAAAAAGGGTCCACTCAAGGGATGCACTATTTGAAAAGTGAGGTCTAGTCAGGTTTCCCCCAAGCTAGACGCAAAGATATGAAATAGGTCTAGTCAGGCTTCCCCCAAGCTAGACTCCAAGAATTCATTCAAGAGAAAATATTTCAAAGGGGGTCCCTTAGGAACCCCTCAAGATTGCAAGGGGTCCAATCAATGGATGCTTCAATTGAAATAAATAGAGAAGGGATGGGGTCCTTAAGAAGGACACCCATCTCCAAAACAAGTTATCACTACCCCCAACATATAGGGGAAGATAACTATACAAGATAATTAGATCATGCAGGATAGAGGTAAACCTCAATATCACTTGTCATTTGAAGAAGAGGCAAGTGCATCAGCAAACAAATGAGTGATGGCACCTGAATCACAAAGTTTTATTTTATCCTTCTAGGCCTTAATTCACTAGTAGAATGGTCAGGCACTCGATGGTATGCGCAAAAAGAATTTTTTTCTTTATCATGTTTGTAGGATCTCTTAGGAGGAGGAAGAGTAATTAAGCAAGCTTTTAGAAGCCGCAACAAAATACGCTCTTGTTCAAACAAGGAATGAGGATCAGGAAACAACCCTTCCTCTTGTGGAGAAGAGTTATACTTTCCACAAGAAGAAGATATGAAGATTGAAGACAAAGGAGGATGCACCAATCTATGGGAACGAGGTTGAGCAGACATCATGTCAACATTCAACCATGGTTTCCACTTAGATTGTTCATTTGAGCAACCAAGCCCCAAATTATGTTTGCCAGGTACAGATTCTACAAGGACCCGAATGCCTTGTTCGTTATGTCCACAACCTTTATGCCCATAGCCACTTTTAGAGACAAGCTTAAAGTCAGGGCCATAACGTGTTTGCAAATCTTGAGAAGAGGGGGGATCTACGTAGAGAGAATTATTCCAGCAAGGGGGAACATGCTCTTCTATAGGATCACCATCATCCTCTTTAACAGGACTACCAACATTATCCTCTTTAATAGAAGTATGATCATCTTCCTCAAAAGGAGGATCAACACTAAGAACAGTACAATTTGGAGTCACCTTATCCCGCGATATAGAAGAATGTCTATCTTTGATAGTGGGTTTAGATGATGTTATTAGAAGGTCTAAGTGGATTGGGTCAAATTTATGTTCCCCAATGAAGGAATCTATAAATTCTAAAGAACCCCAATCATCACCAAGACATGTATTATTTTGAGAAGAGTTAGAAGGAGAATACTTAGAATTTCTTACTTCAGAAGGATCTTCTTTAGGGACATCTATCTCAAGAGTATCCTTTATAGTAGGTATTGTTGGAGTAAACATCGATGCATTGGAAGATATTGAAGGGATAAGAGTAGGCACAACTGAAGCTTGACCAACAATTGTCATCTCACATAATGATAGCATCAGGGTCAGCCTTAACTATGATTACTTTATTGTTAGCAATGAACTTAATAGATTTATGCAAGGTAGATGGGACTGCACCCATAGCATGAATCCACGGTCTACCAAGAAGAAGGTTATAAGGTAACTTCTCTGACATAACATATACAAGGGTAGGTATGGTAACGGGTCCAAGTTGCAAAGGTAATACTATTGTACCTAGAGCTTGTTGCCCAACATTATCGAACCCATGAATAACAACAAAAGAAGCATTAAGAGAAGATGAGTCAATATTAATCTTAGGCAATAGATCGATGCTACACACATTGAGTGTTGAACCAACATCAATGAGAGTATGTCTAATGCCAATTTTATTAATGTTAACTATAATCATTAAAGGCTCTGCTTGCTTTTGTACTTCCAAAGGCAGGAGTTCCTACGGATAGAACGTAATATTCGATGAATCCGCACGAATATAAGCCATCAATGCATCGACATCTATTGGCCTAGTGGAAGAAGGAAAGAGGATCTTTTGCAAAGCTTCCTGAAGCATACATTGATAAACCAGAGCAAACTGAAGCAGGTCCCACGATGAGATCTTAGTCAGAGTAATTTGGAGTTGCTCAAAAAGATTGTAATCCCTAGATGCTTTATTTGTAGGTTTAGGTGCTAAAGGAAGACTTGGTTGTTTATTCATTCTATTCTCATAAGTATGGGCTACCGTTCTATAAGAGGGAGCCATAGAAAGATCAAAAGAATCACTATCAAATGGAATACTATCAATAGAAAAAATCTTTTTAGGAGAAGGACTAGTTGGAGTCACATAAATGACTAGTCTCTTAGGCCTTCGGGGGGCAGTGGATACATAGATTACGTTTATAGAATCATCACAACTAATCGGATAATTATTTGAAGACATATTTTCAACATCAATCCAAATAGGATCAAATGTGGAAGGAGATTCATCATGCACCAATGCATCATCTCTAGAGGAGAGTGCATTGGAATAGATAAGAGATTCATCATTCACCAATACAACGTCTCTAGAAGAGAGCGCATTGGAATGAAGGGTAGATTCATCACTCACAAATGCATCATCTCTATAGGAGAGTGCATTGGAATGAATACAAGTTAGAGTAACATTAAGAAAGGTATCAATGATTTCATCTTCTTTCAACAAAATATCCTCTGAAGCAAGAGGACTCTCGTGAGAAGGATCAAAGATATCAAGTGACATAAGCAAAACCAAGTCACAATCACATGCATGAAATGGAATATCATTAACATTTTGAATAAAATTAGATATTGAACTAATAAAAGAAGATATTAAATTCATTATGATTTTTTTGGTATTTTCTATGTTCTAGTAATTTGTGTTTTCGGAGGTCTTCGGAGCGGAATTTGAGGTCGAAACTTGCATCGGTCCCTAAAATTCAACTGTCGAAAGTACTTTTATTTTAGGGACTAAACTAGTTTTCTAGGAGGCCTTTCCATGTAGATATAACTGCTAAGTAGAGAAAAGAAAATGAGCAAGGAGTCCCAAAGAAGATTGAAGCTCAAAAGGAACAAACAATGCCTCCTTTGAAAGTTGAGAAGATTATAGAAGAGTGTTCTAGTAGTGGAGAGAAGGAAAAGAATGATACACATGCATAAGAAAGCACTAAAATAGGTTGTGAATCCTCCAGAACCTCTGGAGATTCATCCAAATATCTTCTAGATATGCAACTATAGTTCCAACTAGTGGTGTTTTCACAACTATTACAAATTCCTATACAACAAGGTCAAGTTGATATGGATAGGATTTATTCTCTCCATAAGTTGCAACTTGGTGATGTATTTCATGCCTTCACAAGAATGGTTATACTTCAAACTCACTATAAGAGCACAAAGTTAGTTGATGAAGTTGTCAAGGTGCTGCCAGAAGGCCTTCTTAGAGTATCTATTGATAATTCTTTGTTAGGTATACAATAGTTGAAGTTATTGTTACTCTTTTAAGGAGTACTCTATAAGATTGAAAGAGAAGACTGAGAAGGAAGCAGAAAGGAATTTGAATGATAAGAGGCTAGTTGATGCCCCGGATAAATTTTCTACTACACATGCCAAGTTGTGAGGCAAATTGAAGGATGTCCAGAAGGGTTTGGAGGAATCCAAACTATTATTTTAGTTATTTTTAGAGTGGTCATTGTCTACAAAGAACATAAAGGGTCAAATTGACTCAATTGAGTCTCAAATTTCTTAGGATTCAAGTGCATATGATCCAATGAATGATGGGGATGGAGCAACTAGAGTGGTCATTGAAAATCTATACGGCCAATTCTTTTTACTATAGGAACAAAAGGAGAAAATCGTAATGTAGTATAGTCATCTCTAAGATATGGTGAGTGTAAGGCTTACATCTTTGGTTGGAGTTTTGGCCTATGCGGACAAAGTAGTGCGAAATATAATAGTTCCTAGTTCTCTAGAAGTAGGAGAAGACCTGTATGTACAATTTGAAAACCAAAGCTACATGCTTTCCTTCACCGAGAAGGATTGGGATGTCACCAAGAAGAATTGGGAGACACACCTTGCAAAATTAAAGGTGGCATATCAAATTATATTACCCTCATCTAGTTAAGGTGTATACTTCTTTTTTAATTGTATAGACAACTTATGATCTCAATATACATATGTTAAGTTAGTAGATGGTGAAATGTGGTATAGTTTCTGTCTATTTGGTGGTGGATAACATAGAAAGGGGGAGTTTTTCTCATGTACATATATTAGTAAGGAGATGTAATATGAATTTAGTACCCTTTGCCCTTGATGTCAAAGGGGGAGTGAAGCAAAGAAGTGTGTTGGGCCATCAATGACAAAGGGGGAGAGTGTTGGAAACATGAGAATGTTGGTGTATGATGTTTTCATTGATTTTAACCCATTGTATAAGTGATGGTATATCAGCATGTATATTTATCAAAGAAGACCAAGTGTTTTTGGGAAATTGGATGTCCCAGACTGAGATATTGATGTAATAGAGGAATAGTTTTGTGATCTGCATTGTTCCGCACTATAATATCTTGTCATGTAGTTTTGAGGTAGTAATGGTGTGTATTGGAGATGTTCATATCCAAATTTTTAGGATTGTATATCTTCTGTAGTAGAAGATATTAATAAAAGTGGTTGATCTATGTCGAGACCGAATAAGAGTTGCAGAGTTCATGTTGGAATGCTCCACATTCCACCGTAGATGATCATTATGTTGTGAAAAATTTAGGAAGTGTTTGAAGATGTTAGATGTGTGTGCACTCCGAGTTTCAAGTGGTCTAGTGGTCTACGTGTCAAGTTGTGAATGAGCAATTGGTTCATTCAATTGTTGCTTTAGTTTTGTTATGCAGTGCTGAATTAAGGGTTTTGTGGTCATGCAGTACTAAATTGTGTTTAGAGCAGAATCATAGGAGTATTTTTAGGTCATGACAACCTATTTTAGTGAAGTACACATTTTTATTCATTTCACAAGGCATGCATAATGAAGTTTAGGGTCGACAAGTTATTGTATCACACGTTTCATCTAATTAGGCCAACCTAATTAATGGTATGATTGTTTGTGAAATATATACATATATATAGAAGTTCAATTCATTGTTGGTAGAATAATTATTGATAATGAGAAGTGTGATAGTGGTAAAGAATAGTGTATAAAGTTAGTTTTTTAATCCTAACTAGAATTGTATCTTCAACATATTGCAAATGTGTTGTAAGTAGATCAATCTTTGGCAATGAGCCAACCTTTTGTAAATCTTTTATAATTATGGAAGAAGTAATCTTCCTTGGGTAGTGAGCCCTCCTATTTTTTGGATAGTGAGTCCTCTAGGCAATGAGCCTCCTATAATCTATTATAACTAGTTATGACACATTGTGAGCTAATCCTCACCATGGTTTTTCCCTTCCAAGAGTTTCCCATGTAAATTTGGTGTTCTTGTGTTGTTTGTTGTGGTGCATGTTTCAATTGTTTATTTCCATTTTTGTAAGTTTAATAAGATGCTTTGAATGCGCTTTTAAACTAATGTATTTCACAGTATACTAATTCCCCCCTCTTAGTTTTTTGAGTGTTCAACAAGAGACAATCAAGAATAATTTAGAAAAATTATCAGTAGATATAATAATGCTCCAAGAAACCAAATTAAATAAGAGAGAGGCAAATAAATTTTTGAAGTACGGTAGAAATTGGTCAAGCTTGTTTCATAATGCCAATGGATCAGCTGGTGGTCTTGCAATACTATGGAGGAATATTAGTATCACAATAATTTTAGTCTAGTCACATGACAATTGGATGAAATGTAGAGTTATAGAGTTCAATTCCAATATGGTTTCCGCTCTATTCAATGTCTATAACCCCATTAAAATCAAGGACAAGAAAGAGACTTGGAGAGAAATCAACAACAAAATAAGACAACTGGGTGTAGTATTACATTTTGGGAGGAGACTTCAATTCAATCACTAATCTATCTAAGAAGAGTGGAGGACTCAAGAAAATCAATAGGAATATACAATATTTTAGAGAATTTGTGGAAGAAATCAGAGGCATAGTTTACAAAACATCAAATGGAGTATATACATGGATGAACCACAGATCATGCTTTACAAATATTGTGAAAATATTGGATAGATTTTTAATATCAAATAAATGGATGGAGGAAGCTATAACAATGGAAACATCTATTCTCCCAATCTTATTTTTTTATCATTTCTCAATTCTCATGGAGATGAAAATAGGACTCAAACCGACAAAAACATGCTTTAAATTTGAAAATATGTGGTGGAGAGAAGAGAGTCTTTTTCCTCCTATAGAATTATGGTGGAAAAGTGCAAGGTTAGAGGTATTCCCAGTTATGTATTTATGAAAAAGCTCCAATTGATAAAATCAAAGCTTAAACATTGGAACAAGGAGATTTTCAAAAATATATTCCAAGAGAAGGAGCGAGTAGAAAAGGAGTTAGAAGATTTGAATAATAAGGTAATAAAAAGTGGTATGTTTTAGGAGGACTTCCAAAAATAATAACAACTTAAGAAATACCATAAAGAAATATTGGCAAGAGAAGAAGTATATTGGATAGATAAAGCTAGTGAAATGTGGTTTAAAAAGGGGGATGCAAATTCCAAGTATTTTCATGCCACTTCTAAAGCACAAAAGGATTTTAATAGAATTGATGAAATAAATTCAAAGAATGGTATGTTGTCAGAGACAAAAAATCAATAGAATTGGAAGCACTTAGCTACTTCAAGAAAATACTAGGTGTAGAACACAACTCAGAAACATGTAACAATGAAGCATTATTAGACTGCATTCTAGAATGTGTTATAAAGGCAGACAATCATATGTTAAATGAACCAATATCAATGGAAGAGGTCTCTATTGCTACCTTCTAGCTAGAAAGCACCTAGTTTGGATGGATATCCAACAATATTTTACCAAAAATGTTGGGACTTAATAGGGAAGGATGTGTGGAAAGTGGTTGTGGAATTCAGGACTAAGAAAAAAATTGTGAAAGACCTCAATAATACAATGTTATCCCTCATTCTAAAAAAGAAATTATGCAATTCCTTCAATAATTATCATCCAATATCCTTGTGTAACAGAATTTATAAAATTATTACTAAAGTGTTGGCTAATTGATTAAAAAATATGTTGAAAACTATCATATAGAAGAGAAAAGTGTTTTTGTCTAGACAGGGAAATTGTTGATAGTATCATAGTTGCCAATGTAGTGCACATGATGACAATAGAAAAAATATAAGAAATGATGATCAAATTAGATATCAGCAAAGGCATATGACAAGGTAAAATGAATTTTTTTAATAGAAATTCTTAAAATGTTTGGCTTCAATAAGTCCTAGATAGAACTCATACAACAATGTGTATGAATAATAAGATACTCAATAAATGTAAATGGGTTAATGTATGGTTTTTTTCTGCCATGAATGGACTAAGGCAAGGAGACCCTTTATCCTCATTTCTATTTATTATAATGACAAAGGCCATGGGGATGTATTTCAAGATAAGAAGAGAAAACAATATATGGAAAGGCATTAAAGTAGCTCAAGGGCTCAATCCAATAAAACACACCCAATTTGTTGATGATATAGACCTATTTGGAGAAGTAATAAAATAGGCATTATATGAGTACACCAAGGCTTTAGGATAGTTAATAAACAAAGAAAAATCTTCAATACTCTCTTTTAACACCAAGAAGATAATTCATAAAAGAATAGCGAATAAAGTTGGTTTCGCAATTGCAACAACCTCAGCCAAATATCTAGGTGCACTGTTAATTTCTGGTGTGTTTCGCTCTCAACATCGGGTGGATGTTCTGGAAAAATATAGAAACAAGGCTTCCACATGGAAAAATAAATGGTTATTATTGGTAGGAAGAATAATAATGATCAGATATGTTCTCATAGTCATGCCAATATATGTAATGTCCTATTTTTAGATAACACACAAGGTTGAATCCAATCTAGAAAGCTTCCTTAAAAAAATTATGGTAAGGATAAAAAGAGGAAAAGAAAGTCCCTTTGGTGCATTGGGATAAGGCATGTCTATCAAAATCAGTTGGAGGAGTGGGATTGGAAAAAATGAAAGAATAAAATATGGCTTTAGGAGCCAAACTTTAATGAAAAATGTATAGGGAACTGAATCAACTATGGTGCAAGATCTTTCAAAATAAGTAATTGGATAGCCTAGATCCAAAAGAATCCTTACCATAGGGACCTCAAGTGGAGGATCAACTATTTGGAGATTCTTATGGGACAACAAAAATCTTATAACCAATAATCTAACTTGGAAGATTAACAATGGGAAACAAGCCAACTTCTGGCTGAAATCTCGGAATGGCTATAGGTTGTTGGAAGAGGTGGAGATAATTATGGAATACATTAATCCAATCATAGAGTTAATTGGCCATAAAGTGAGATTATATTTATATGAACTATCCTAAATATGGCAATCAATATGATTGGATTGACATTGATTTGATGTCAATCCTAGTGGAAGCAAAAACAATACTAAAGCAAGAGTTAGTTGATAGAAAGTTCATTCTAATAGAGGAGGATGAAATAGTGTGGTGTGGGGCCCGATTAGGAGAATAATTTGTCAAATTGGGATATCAAATTCAAAGTGCTATGTGAATAGACTTTACTTGGTTGAGTACGTTATGATAGCATCCATCAGTCTTGCCCAAGGTAGGAGCATCTTTATGGATGACATTATAGAAGGGTATACTAACAACTAAGAGATTAAATTCCATTGGTATTCATGGTCCTCACAGATGTACACTATGTTATAAAAAACTATGAAACAACCAATCACCTCCTGTGAGGATGCACATATGCAATGAAATATTAGGATTGGATTCAAGATGTGCTAGGTTGGAATGGAGCAAGGTAGGAAAATCTTAAAGAATGGTTGATTAGTTGGCCAAAAGGAAAGAAGGATACAATATGGGTAGACTTATGGGTCATTGCACCTTCAATGATAGTATGAAATATTTGGAAAGAAAGGAATCACAAAATATTTGAGGAAAAAGAACAGATGAAGGGAAGTTAATACAAAAGATCGAAGAAAGTCTATGTGAACTACTAAATACAAAGTGCATGGTAACAACAAGCACTAAATTCACAAGGTGGGATGAGGAATTATAGAAAATATGGGTTAACCTAAAAAGACCCAAATACCATTTTAAAGACAAGTCAAAAATCAGACGAGAGGTAGTTTGGAAGGTCCCAACCCAAGGAAGATACAAAATTAATTTTGATGGATCAGAAAAAGGAAATCTTGGACCAACACATGCTAGTTGTATTATAAGGGACAATGGGGGGAAATGTATTTGGGCCTTGTCTAGAAGGATTGGATATGCTACAAATAATGACGCTAAGATGGAGGCCCTAGCTCTGGGACTATGGATGTGTAGAGAAAAGAATATCAGGAAAATAGATATTGAAGGCGATTCACTACTCTCCATACAAGAAATAACTAAATGAGAAATGCCAAATTGGAAATTGAAAAGTTGGGTGCAAAAGATATGGAAATATTTGGAGGAAGAATGGGATTTTATGATCTCTCATGTATATAGAAAAGAAAATGGAGTCGTTGGTCTCCTGGCCAAAATTGGAGTCAATCAAGATAAAGAACTTATCATGGATTTAGATCCTAGAAAGTGGGAAGGGTTAGAAGGTTTGTTGATAAAGGAACAAATAATGAATAATCAAAGAGTGCATTCCCATTCCTAACTAAAAGAAATAAGCAATAGACAAAGGAATAACCTAGATCATAAAAAATGTAGAGAGTATATTATCAATTCAAAAGGAAGAATTTAATAGTATGTCCTTGGGTTGTAGATTACATAAAATTTTAAAGATCAAAATACAAAATTATGCAATACCAATTCCCACCACTTAGCTAAAAAATAAACTACACTTGACTAAAAACCTGCATTATTTCTAGAAGATGCACGTGCAAAGTTACAGTTTTCAATTGACATATTAAACCAACTGTTTAAAATCTTCTAGACTTAGACACATGAAAAAAATCTCCAAAACATGTGGATCTTAACTATATAACATTAAAAAAAATTCAATGAATAATCAAGTGAGCATGCCTAGGCTTAATAAATAAAGCACAACGGAAAGAAACAAGAAATAGACAAATGAATGAAGCCTAGAGTATACAAGCATACATAGTAGTTTATTATCTCAAAATGAAGAATTTAATAGTATGCCCATGGGCTACATATTATGTCAAAATTATTCAATACCATTTCCCATAGTTGAAAAACTTGCCAATTTCAAAAACTCGCCAAGCCTGAAAAATACGGTACGGAAAAAACTCGGCAACTTAAAAAATTGCTTAAACTTCATTAAAAACACTTTTTTTTTTGCAAAGTTCAATGATAAGATGCATCCAATGAGTCAATAAAATGATTACATAGAAGAAACAAGCTGAGTCTAGTTATATTTGATTGATTTGAAAGAAAATTAGATACAAAATTGCATCCCCATGTGGAATGCTCAATACGCTGATACTGATAGTCTGAAACAAAATGAAAATAGCAAATTGTTTTTGTAAAACTAAAAGTAAGTACAACATTAATATATTTCAGCTTTTACAAATTCACATCTTCCTCTTCCCATGTCTAGTACTTCTAGTTC
Source organism: Sequoiadendron giganteum (assembly GCA_007115665.2). Classification (NCBI taxonomy): domain Eukaryota; kingdom Viridiplantae; phylum Streptophyta; class Pinopsida; order Cupressales; family Cupressaceae; genus Sequoiadendron; species Sequoiadendron giganteum. Next base: position 253,362,714 of record CM021104.1, on the reverse strand, counting down.
TCAGTACTACGGGAGAGGGTGTAGTTGTGGCTCGACTCGTAGGCATCTGTTGTGGATGCTCAACCTCCATCATGGATGTAGATCCTACTACTGGTGGCTCTAGCACTACCAATGACTCCTCCTCAAGATCGTCCTCAATGTCATCCAATGAGAATGAAAATCCACCCCCCCCCTCCATTGCCTATCGCTCAAAGTCATAGATCTCATTCTCGAAAAACAATGGAGGTTTCTCATCTCACCCTATCCAATCATTGTATGGATCTATCTCATCCAAATCAATTGGATCATCTGATATTTCTTTAATCTATTTTTTGCGCAGCCAAAGATTATATTGCACGTATACAAGGTCATTCATGTGTTTTTCAGATAGTTTGTTCCTTTTCTTTGTGTGGATGGCCTCAAACAAGCTCCAATTGCGCTCACAATTGGACGAAATACAAGGTTGTGATAAGATACAGAGGGAAATTTTTTGGAGATGTGGGGTATTTCCACCCCAATTTGACTACCAAACATCTACAAAAAACAAATTAAGAGTTAGAAAATAACTTAGAAACTTAGAAAGGAAAGTCAAAACTCAAAAGTTGAAAACATATGTTATCAGATTATCAATATTTGTAACTTGTAAATTTCAAATTTTATACCTGGTGGCTGATTGTGTATTGTCTTCTTTGCTAGCTCTAAAGAGAAGAGTGCACCCCTTTTTTCTCTATAACTTTGGATTTCATTAACAACGAGTTCTCCCTCCTCAAGGGTGGGTGACATCCTCTGAATGCACTTCATGAGGCCCTCCATAACCTCTCCAGTAGGATTTGAGTAGGTGCTTGAATGGAAGAAATGAGGGTTCAAGAAGTACGTTGCTGCATGGAGGGGTTGGTGGAGTTGATGGTTCCACCTCCTATCAATAATCTCCCAAATGGGATCAAATTTGAGGTTGTCCCCTTTATAATAATTTTTTATAGCCTCCTTGGCCCTATCCATGGCCTCATAAAGATATCCCACTAGGATTTTATCCCCATCCACCAAGCAGAGCACTCTAACCAAGGGCTCTGACACCTACAAATTACAATATAAAAATGCAAAAATATGAGAGTTTCAAATTTACAATGAAAGACATTAAAAAAATTATTCAATTTGAATTCAAACTCAATGTTTTGAAATTGAGGTTACCTTCACAATCTTTGTCGCCCTTTGTGCAAATTCGGCATCAAACACAATTTTTGACACCTTTTCTCTTTCTGGCTTCTTTGAATAGGTTGAGTCCATCCATGGTTGACTCACAAAAATTTGTTTTAAAGTCGTCAAAGAACTAAGAATGCTTTGCAACGTTAAGAAAATCGCTGCAAACCTTGTGACACCTTACCTCACCAATTCTTTCCCTTTGGTGTGCTCCCTCATTAAGCAAAGAACCCAAGGGTGATTGTAGATGTATTTAGTGATCCTCCTCACGTCCTCTACAATTGGTGTTACCCAATCTAGTTTTCCTATGTCCTCCAAAAGAAGGTCAAGGACATGGGCTACACATGGTTTCCAAAAAATTGAGGGGTATCTATCTTGGAGGAGTCTTCCTACTGCCACATATGCTGCTGAATTATCAATTATGATTTGCACAATATTTGCAATCCCTACCTCCATGCAAACTTCCTCCAACATCTTAGCCAAATTTTCTGTAGTTTTTACAATGTGGGAGGCATCAACTGATTTTAAGAACACCACCTCTTCTTTGCATGCAACCAATAAATTAATGATGGTATGGTTTTTTCCATCCATCCACCCATCAGAAAGAATAGAGCAGCCATATTTTATCCATTTTTCTTTTTGCTCCTCTATTGTTGCCCTTGCCCTTTCAATTGCATTAGTAAGCAACCTACAAATACAAAGTGAAATTAAGTACACAATTTTAATTTGTAAACAAAAAAATAGCTTAAATTCATCATAAATTAAACTTAAAAAACATAAATTAAACTATAAAGAACATAAAATAACCTCCCACTCAAGTCCGTGCGAGAAGGTGCCTTGTAGCCTTTTCCTGCAACTGTCAATCCGGTGACCAAATTGTGTCAGTGAGGAGAACTCGCCACATTGAAAGGGATATTATTAAAATACCAAAAATCTGCACAAGCAATGTCTACTTGCTCATGCACCTCCCTATTCCATCCAGTCACCTCTAAGGAAGATTGTGCACCAGGTGTGTTTCTAGGCACGAAATAATTATCCAACTGTGTAGGTCCTGTAGCTACCCCTGCCCCTAGTGCTCTACTAGTGGTAGATGAAGCTGAGATGGAGGTGTTAATGGGTTGCCTTGATCTTCGCATACATGGGCCATGAAGAGAGTCCACTATATCCTCAGTAAAATCATAATCATCATCTGACTCAATTGGAGCACCTTGAGAAGAGGCAATGGTTGCTTGCATTGCTAGTCTTGCCTTCTCTCTTTGCACTTTTTTTTCTTCTGAAACTGAAAGTATGGCATTCATATGCCTTTTTATTTCTTCTGTGGTTTCAAGACATTCCTTAGAATCACGTTGAGGGATGCTTGCAAGGTGGTACTTGAGGTGATTGATGCCTCCACGATATACTTTTTTACATTGAATGCAATATACTGTGCTAGGTATGGGTCCTAGATAAGCATATTTCCAGGTAGGATCTCTAGCGCCTGGAGGATGAGTGCCTACAAACCCCACAAGCACGAATGGGATAGAGCTTGAGATGGAAGCAGGTTCAGTATCCATTATCAATTAATTATTAACCTACACAAAGTGAAAGTCAAAGCACAACTTGTTAGTTTTTTATAGAAAATTTAAAAACAAGCTAAATTAGATTAAATCAAAAGAGATTACTTTAAGTTTAAATTACTAAAAATCTATCACTAGATTCTAAACATTTTCATAACAAAAAAATTGGATTGAAAAAAAAATAATAATAACTAGGGTTTCAAAAAAATGTGAAAAAATGTAAAAAATTTGAAAATTACTTCAAACTAGTAAAAAATTAAGCTAATCTAAGATTGTAAACATGTTATTCAACAAAAAAGAGGATTCAAAACAAAAAAAATAACTAGGGTTTAAAAAAATGAAAAAATCAGCAAAATATATTAAAAAATCAAAAAAATTCATAAAAAATCCTTGTTTTGATGAATCTAAATATTTTTTTGATGAATATAAATGCATTTAAATCATTTTCAGACTACATTTAGATGATTTGTTAACATAGAACCAACAAGAAAGAAGAATTTTTTTTAAAAAATGAGAGAATAAGAAAAATAAGAAAACCTACCTGGAATTCAATTTGCCTTCTAAATTCCATGTAAATTCCCTTCAAATCTTGTCTTTTCAATGCAAAATTGCTGCAAATGAGTGCACAATGCCTTGGAGAGGTTTTTTGCTGAGTGTGAGAAGAGAATGAATGAAAAAAAAGAAGTAAAAATTGCTTTTAAGCGACTGCCTAGGCGTCCCAAAAGTCGCGCAGGTTTTTCCAGAAAACTCGTCGTACATTCTGGAAAAACTCGCCAAAAGTACAGCGAGTTTTCTCGGTGTACAAATTCCTGGAAAACTCGCAAGTTTTTCGAAACTCATTGAGTTTTTGGCAAGTCTTGCATCTATGCTATTACCCATTACATTTCTAAAAGTAAAATATCCTTGACCAAAAATCCACACTGTTCATTCACATGCAGGGCTACATGTTTCAACCGTCATATCAAATCAATTATTTAAAACTAAGGTTTTTGGGCATCAACGCATGAAAATTTCCAAAAATTGGATCTTAACTACTTGCCCATGGGCTATAGATTACATAACACTAAAAAGTTTACATGGCAGTTTTAACTAGATCCTTCACTTTTCTAAAAGTATTTCCCATCTAAACAAAAACCCTCACTACTTTTAGACAAAAAATGCCTTCTCTGGGCTATACTTTTCAATTGCCATGAAAAAGTAAAATTCTTGGGTCTGGACTTTTATATAGGCTCAAAAATTCCAAAATAAGATAGTAAGGATGTGTAAAGATAATTTGGCATAACATATCAACATTACCGGTGCCCTTGAGGTTTTGCCTTGTTATTGTCGAAATATCCTCCATTGAACATCTACAAAAAGTGGTTAGATATCAACTTCATTTTCTACTTCTCAACATATTGGGAAAACTCATTTATCCACTTTAAATCTTGCACATGCTCATAATGATAAATCTTCTTCAAGAAGTGGAAACCTTGCAATACTCAGTCACGATGGCTCCAAAGTTTTGCGCTAGATAAATCTAGTAGAAAAGAAAGGCATTATACCCTTGGGCCGAGGAATACCTATGCCAAGTCGAGTAGCTTCCACAACTTTGTCCAACTCGCCTAGCAGGCTTGGGTTGAACAATTCCCTTGTCATTTCAACCATAATCTCCTTAGAAACCTAAATATCTAAAAGTGATGCCACAAAGCGGGATGAAATGTTGGTATTGATGTGATATCATTCCTCTAAAGCTAGAAATCCCTTTCCCAGAACTAGCTTGACTACCTCAATGGTTAAAAAATTATTTCCTGTAGCACCATTTTAAGTCACTGATTGGTAATTTTACCTAGAAAGGCTAATTGACTCTTCTCACTTGTAAGGCAGATTGGAGTCTCCATGATCTCAATGCATGGATTCTTCCTCATTCTTCTAGATTTAGAATGCAAATATTAAATTGAAATTTACGGTTCAAACTCGAGCATTCATTAATGATTATCTGGTGAGATTAATTCGTAAGATGTTTTGTACTGAAAGCATATTATTTCGAGCTCTAACCAAATGATTTTTGGTGAGGCTCTTGACTCTCACACAAGCAAGTGGTCATTTCACAAATAGGGGAGAGGAGTCGATACGTACACACCCAAAATCGCACAGTCTATGTGGCAAGGCACGTGGACCAATAGCATTTTTTTAAAATAATCCATTATGCAAAAACGGATATTAAACAATAAAAAATTATGTTTTTTTTTAATTTTCAAAATATTTTGCCACGTGGAAGGTCAAAATTTGTCCACGACTTTAAAAAAATGCCCAAATGACTCGTCGACCGATACGTAGGCACCTCGGGTGCCACTACCTGCATGGCTCGGCGTCCGAAGTTGAAAGCCTTGCCACGTCAACTTCTCTCAGTTTTCCACCCTAAGAATCCACTACTTTGCATTTATCACCTGCCACCACTTCCTTTTCCTATCGACTGTCAAGTTTAATTGTTGTGACCTCTCCTAAGCTCCACGCCACCCCATGTTTATTTTGAGTTAAACTGCATTGTATGCTTCCAGTGCCTTGCCCTTCTCACCATGTTTTCAGCCTTTCATTCTAGCAAGTAGACATTCTTTCTTCACTTGCATGCCAGTACCTGCTCGTTTCGTCATCTGCAACATTCGTCTATTCACCACAACCTGCGATGCTCAGAGACCATATCGTGTTTGGGTAGAAGCTGATATGGAGATGGGTAAATGCCAGTTACTAGCGGCTCCACTTCCGCCATGCAAGCAACGAACGGGTTCCTCGCCACCATGAAGGTGCCACAAGCAACAAACGGGTTCATCTCGTGTTCGACCCAAGTGAGCTTGCTCACTAAGGCTCGCCATTATTCGGTTGTTTGAGTTTGGTTTGCAATTTTAGTTTGTTTTATTGGTTTTTTGGTGATGCAGATATTGTTTTTTTTGTTGAAGTTTAGTGTTTATGAACATTGTCCTATTTGTGTTCATAAACACACTAAATCTTTGGAAATTAATCTTTTGTTCAAGCATCGCTTTGTTTATATAATAGATAATAATGCAATTGGTTGTTTCCCCACCATTGAAATTTTTGGGGTTGTTTTCTTCTTTCTATAATAATAATGTTTGTTGTTTCCATACCATAGATGAAGTTGTATTTTTCTTTATATGGGTTCTGCTTCATAGGGTTTATATTGAAAATATTACATTCATATTTTGGCATTTCTCTTTCAGTAGGGTTTATTTTGAAAATATAACATGCATAGTTTAGCATTTATGTTTCCTTAGGGTTTATTTTGCAAATTTTACAATCATAGTTTTACCATTTTTGTTTCATAGGTTCTGCATTATCATATACTCTACTTATCCTATTCTTTCTCATAGGTTCTCCATTATCATTGACTCTGGTTATCCTATTCTCGTAGGTTCTGCATTTTCATTGACTCTGCATATCATATTCTCATAGGTTTTGCATTATCATTGACTCTGTTTATCGTAATCTCACAGGTTTTGCATTATCATTCACTGTGCTTATCGTTTTCTCATAGGTTTTGCATTATCATTCTCTCTTCTTATCGTATTCTCATAGGTTTTGCATTATCATTGAGTTAGGTTGTGTTCTCTATTTCATTAACCAAAACAAATCATGTGGGTTAATTTTTTTTATAGGTATTGCTTCATCTTTTCAGTCACTTAAAAAATTTATGTTGTTTTTGTGCCATAGATAAATATGTTGGTGTTATTTATATTGAAAATATTACACTCATAGTTTACCATTTATGTTTCATACGTTCTGCATTATCATTCACTCTGCTTATCGTATTCTCACAAGTTCTGCATTATCATTGACTCTGCTTATTGTATTATCATAGGTTATGCATTATCATTGAGTTAGGTTATGTTCTCTATTTCATTAACCAAAAAAAATCATGTGGGTTAATCTTTTTTTAGGTTTTGCTTCATTTTTTCAGTCACTTAAATTTTTTATGTTGTTTATGTGCCATAGATAAATATGTTGGTGTTATCTATATTGCAAATATTACACTCATAGTTTAGCATTTATGTTTCATAGGTTCTACATTATCATTCACTCTGCTTATCATAATCTCACAGGTTATGCATTATCATTCGCTCTCCTTATTGTTTTCTCATAGGTTGTGCATGATCATTGACTCTACTTATCCTTTTCTCATAGGTTATGCATTATCATTGACTTTGCTTATCATATTATCATAGGTCATTATCATTGAGTTAGGTTGTGTTCTCTATTTCATTAACCAAAAAAAAATGTGGGTTAATCTTTTTTTTAGGTTTTGCTTCATCTTTTCAGTCACTTAAAAAAATTATGTTATTTCTGTGCCATAAATAAATATGTTGGTGTTATTTATTTTGGGTTTTGCTCCATCAATTCAGTCATATACATATGTGATAATTGTTATACTCTTACTATTTTTCATTCGTAAGCTTTATATTGTTCTTCATTACAGCCATTACAGTCATGGGTTAATGTTCACTTTTTGATTAATGTTGTTGAGTACCATTTCTACGTGCCATTGATAAAATTGGGGGTTTAGGTTTTTCATACGTGTTGTTTCATTCATTCATAATTGCTATTTTCTTTAGGTTACATTCATTAAATTGGGGGTGTTATGTTTCCCAATGATTAGGATTCATCAATTTAGATATGCAATTATTGAAGCTTTTTTTGTTTGCATTACAAAAATTTGGGGTGTTTTTTTAATAGGATCTACTTGATTAGGTAGGGGAGAGGAGCCGATACATACGCACCCAAAATCGCACAGTCCACATGGCAGGCCACGTGGACCAATAACATTTTCAAAAATAACCCATTATCAAAAAATGAATACCCAACTTCATCATGGTTAGTCTTCATTGATAAATATAGGGGTGTTACAATTAAATCATATGTGCTACTTCAATAAATTTGTAATGCAAATATTTCTATCTTTTCTTAGGTGCCATTGATTATTTTGGGGGTGTTATCTTTTGCATAGGTTATTTTCCATCAATTCAATCATCCAATTATTGTACCTTCTTTTCATGCCTTGGAAATATATTGGGGTGTTCTTTTTTTTTAGGTTTTGCTTCATCAAATCAATCATGTATATATTGTACCTTTACATACATATATATTAAATGCATGTTTACTTGTTTATACATATGTATATACATATGTATAGACATATACATAGACATATGTATATGTATATTAGATATTAAATGCACACATAATTGTAATTATATTGAAACAAAACAATTACACGCTGGCAGCCAAACATGATGAAGTGTATCCAACTTGTATATACTTAAGGTCTTTGCATCTTATTTATATATATGCATATGTATAGACATATTCATATACATATACATATGTTTATGTTTATGTATATGTATATGAATATGTCTATATATTTATGTATATGTATATGTGTATATACATATACATATACTACTTTCATGACATCTTGCATATTTTTTGAGCCAACTTGCATCCAATGCTCGTAGTACCTCACACACTTGTCAACTTTACAACCTTTCATTCTAGCAACTTCTCATTTTTTCTTCACAATGATGGAAATGTTTGTGTGTGTATGTGTATGTGTATGTATTTCTCTATGTCTATGTTTATGTCTGTGTGTATGTCTATGTCTATGTGTCTATGTCTATGTCTATGTAAATTTCTATGTGTATGTGTATGTGTATGTGTATGTGTATGTGTATGTCTATTTCTATGTCTATATCTATGTCTATGTCTATGTCTATGTATTTGTATATGTAAATGTGTATGTCTATATGTAAATGTGTGTGTGTATAGATGTGTTAAGAGGTATTAAGTGGACAACCTTGCCACGTCTACTTCTCTCAGTCAGCCACCCTAACACTCCATTGCGTTGCATTTATCACTCACTGCCCCTTGCTATACTTCTCTATAGTCGTGTTTAATTCACTTATGTCTATGTCTATGTATATGTCCATGTCTATGTGTATGCTTCATAAATTCAAACCTACAACAATTGTATCTTTTGTAGGTGCCATTGATTAATTTGGGGGTGTCCTCAATTTCATATGATGTGCACCTATACACCGGTCCTCCACAACCTAAAAAATAATTCATCCATAAATAGGCACGATGACATCAAACATAAATCAGATTTAAAATGCACACTTAATAACATTCATTTCAAAACAAAACAAGTACACGGAGGCAGCCAAACATGATGAAGTGTATCCAACTTGTATCTAACATATAGCAAGTACCATTTCGACATGGAATTTAAACACCCCAAACATTAACACATGCACCCTTCCCCATAAACTGGTAAACCCAACTATTACACCAATGCAGGCATCATTTTCACATTAATCACAACTACACAACATAAACAAGGTGCCAAGTCAACACAATTCAAACCCATCTCACCCATCTTTGAGTGACTGCCAAACCCAGTACAACCATGTTTCCCATTGTAGCATAACCAAACCAACAAGCAAATGCATCGACCTGTCTAATCAATCATGAAACCTACAATACATATCAGCACCAATCTATCCCATCTCACCAAGTACGGTGCGAATGCAGTAGTGGTGAAATCCAAAATCCCATCTGCTTCCATTTTTACAAGTTGTAAGGCACCCATTATTAAATACAAAATTATGGAAACAATTGCAAACAATACACCAAACTAATCAACTAAATAATTAATGGCTGAAATCAATCAGATTCACCAAACAACCATCAATCATATTCAAATAATTCCCAATTCAAATAGCCATGAAAAACTTCAAGTATTCACATGTGTTACCATAAATCAATATTGAGCACTAAAGTTTTCCTACAACATGTATTTAGGGGACCTAGTTTTCCCAAGGCCTTTCGTGGTTGCCTATGTAGCACTTCACAGTTGAAAGGTCCAATTATGGACAAAGTGCAACATAGATTACCATAGCTTTGTATTTGAATGACTTAGGGGACTTGGTTTTGTGAAGGCTTGTCATGGTTATCTATGTAGCAATTCATAATTCGAATGGAGTTGTGGACTCGTGCAGCATAGGTTGCCATCAAACGAGCGTTCCTAAAATCAAGTCTCCCTAAACCATTACATCTTTCAACAATTGCACATACTTTGACACTGCAAATTGTATTTAATATTTGTATGGTTGGAATTTACAATTATTTTCATGGTTCGAACATGAAGCTCTACTATTCAATTATTTTTGGGGGGTTCTCTTTTGCATAGGTTATCCTTCATCAAATCATCCCTACAACAATTATATCAATTTTAGGTGCCTTTTATTAAGTGCAAGTGTGTTCTATTTTATAGGTGCTTTGATTCATTTGGGGGTGTTATCTTTTTAATAGGTTAGGGTGCATCAATTGAATCATGCAACTATTGTAGCTTTGTATTTGAATGGTTTAAGGGAGTTGGTTTTGTGAAGGCTTGTCATGGTTACCTATGCAGCACTTCACAATTCAAATGGAGTTGTGGACCCGTGCAGCATAGGTTGCCATCAAACGAGCGTTCATGAAATCAAGTCTCCCTAAAACATGTCTCTATTGCTTAGTTGACTGAATTGATGAAGTAAAACCTATATGTATATTTGTATGTCTATGTTTTATGTATATACATGTGTGGATGTGGATGTGTATGTGTATGTATATAGATTTGCTTACATGCACAACCTATGAAAAAGAGAACCCCAAATTTATCTATGGCATCAAAACAACCAACAATATTATTTGTTACTGCGATGACAAATTGCAGCATTGCTTATATGCATTCATTTGAAAAATTGAACAGCCCCAAATTTATCTATGACATAGAAACAACATACAATGTTATGTATATGTATATGTATGTGTATGTGTATGTGTATTTATATGTATACATTTATGTATATTTGTGTATACATGTATATATAATTACATATACATATATGTATATATATGTGCATATGTATATAGAATTGCTTACATGCAGAACCTATGAAAAAAGAGAACAACCTTAGGTTTATGAATGGAATCAAAAAAACCAACTATATTGTTTGTTACTGAAATGAAAAATTGTAGCATTACTTACATGCATTCATTTCCATGAATGAATTGAATCATAGCAGAATAATATATATGCATTCATTTACATTGAATTGAAGATGAAACATCACCTATGAAAAATTAAACACCCCCAAATTCATCAATGGCACCTAAAAAAGATAGAATAGTTGCATGACTTAATTGTATACGAATATGTATATGTCTATGTCTATGTCTATGTCTATGTCTATGTATATTGGTATGTATATGTATATGTGTATACATATGCATACATATACATATGTATATTTATATAGATATGTATATATATGTATATGTATACATATACATATGTACATATACATATGCATATACATATGTGGATATGTATATAGATATGTATATGTATGCATATACATATACATATGTATATGTATATGTATATGTATATGTATGCATATACATATACATATGTATATGTATATGTATATGTATATGTATACATATACATATATATACATATCTATATACATATCTATATAAATATACATATGTATATGTATATTTATATAGATATGTATATTTATATAGATATGTATGTGTATGTATGCATATACATATTTATATGTATGTGTATGTATGCATATATATATACATATGTATATGTATATGAAACCCGTTCATGGCGGCGAGGAACCCGTTCGTTGCTTGCATGGTGGAAGTGGAGCTGTTGGTAACGTTCAGTAACTAGCATGTACCTATCTCCTAATCGGTTTCTACCCAAATACGAACTGGTCTCCGAGCATCGCACGTTGTGGTAAAAAATTTCAAGTTGCAAATGATGAACCGAGCAGGTAGCGGCCTGCAAGTGAAGAAAGAATGACAACTTGCTAGAATGAAAGGATGAAAATTTGGTGACAAGAGTGAGGCACTAGGGAGCATTCACTGCAGATTGGCTCGAAAAATATGTATTTATATGTGTATACATATACATATGTATATGTATATGTATATGTATAGGTATATGTATGCATATGCATATGTATATGTATGTAGATATGTATATGTATATGTATATATGTATATGTATATGTGTATATGTATATGTATGCATATACATATGCATATGTATATGTATATGTACGTATGTATATGGATATGTATATACATATACGTATATGTATATGTATAGGTTGGAATAAAATTGTGGGGTGGTGAGGAGCTTAGGAGAGGTGACAACAATTGAACATGACAGTAGATAGGAATAGGAAGTGGCGGTGAGGGATAAATGCGACGTAGTGGATTCTTAGTGTGGTAGACTGAGAGAAGTTGATGTGGCAAGGCTATCAACTTTGGACGCCGAGCAATGCAGGAAGTGGCACTTGAGGTGCCTATGCATCTTTCGACGGGTCATTTTTGCATTTTTTTTAAGTCCTGGACAAATTTCAACCTCCCACGTGGCAAAATAATTGGAAAAGGAATAGAAAATGACAAAATGTCAATGAAGAAGCAAAAATTTGAAATGAAAACAGTGACACATTGCAAATTACATAGAACACACATTGCAATATGATCATAATACATTGCAAATCAAAACAATAACAATGCATCTGTAATTTTTATATATTTAAAATTGTCAACGAAGAAGCATACATTGCAAATCAAATCAATAACACACATTGCAAATTACATACAACACTTTTTCGAATCTAATCAGATTACTTCACAAACCAAAATAATTACGGTCAATCTGTACTTATCAAAAAATTAGAATTGTCCACAATTTCGGTGCATTTGTAAATATCAATACTTCTAAAGTCTATGAAACTAGCATTTGTAATCTAGTTGTTGTTGTTGTGAAAAGGATCTTGGCTGGTTGGGGTGCCAATTGCCATGTTCCTGTTCCCTTCCAGTCGACTGGGATTGTTGCATACATGAGTGGGACTTGGAGTGGTAAATAGGGTGCAAGTGACATGTGTTGGGGGTGGTGGTGAATGCATATGTACATCCTGAGTGCCAAATTGATATGGATATTGACTACCTCTGAAGTCAGATTGGGAGAGGCTTGAATAATTCATTGATGTGGAGAACCGAGGGATATTAATGTTGAGAATATCACGGAAGACTCCATTACTTTGAGACAATGAATTAGAAGTGTTCCTTAACTTCCTCTCTCTCTTTAAAGCCCTCTGTGCCTCCTCAATCTCTTTTTCCTTTCGGTCCTACTCCTTGTGAAGCCTCTCTTGCTCCTTTTTCACATCTCTTTCCTTTTTTTGTTGTAATTTTTGCTACTCTTTTTCTTTTCATAGTATGACCTCAATTCTGGCATTCTCCTTCAACTCCTCTGCCACAATTCTTGTTTCCCTTTTCTCCTCATTATGTTGTCTCTTTCTTACTTTTATCTCCTCGACCTCTTTCTTCCTTTTCTCTTGCTCCATTAACAACCTCATGTAGTCATTTGTTGTCAACAATTGAGACTGTCTACTGATCCGAATTGCACCTGCTTTGGATTTCTTTTAACAGACAATGTGCACAGGCAACTTGAGGAACTTGTTGATGTGCAAATTCTTTTGTGTTTCTTGTGTCCCATCTGAATGTGTGCCAATTAAATCCACTACCTATGAGCCCTGTGGTTAATATTCATTGCCTTGTAAATCTGAATTGCAAGAAGGAGCATAGTAATGCACAACTTGAGAAAGGTTAATTTCTGGTGGTGGTGATGGGAAAGTATAGGTATTATGTTGTTTTGGGACTTCCAAATCAATTCCCAAGTTCATTTCTCCCTCAACCAACTAGGATGGTTGGCTTCGTTGTGATGGAAGATCTAAACTTTCATTGAATTGATCAACGACCCTGTCCACCATGGGAGGGGTGTGTTCATTAACCACCACTTGTGCAACTAATTCAGCAGGACAACTATGAGGTGAGTGTTGTGTTTTTGTTGCAAGCTGCATGTGTCCATCTGGAAGAGTGGACTGCAATACTATGACATCATCGCTTGACACACCAAGTCCAGAAAGGCTAAGAATGTTTTCAACTACATCAGCATCCTCGTTGAGCACAAATGTCTCACTGGGACTCATGTCGTTGACAAGTGCATCAGGATTTAGCTGTCATATACCAATCCTTTTAAACCCAACTTTGATGTTGTCAATTTTCAAAGCTCTTTTCATGGCTTTGCTACCTAACATTGCAAGTTCTCTCCTCCTCACTTCAATGTTTGGAAACCTTGACAAAAATTCTGCACATTCTGATTTGAAGTAAGCTTTGAAAGGTGCAAACACACTCACATCCAACGGTTGTATCTTATGTGATGTTTGTGATGGAAATGTTAACAAATCTACACTGATTTCTCTTGCTTCCTGGATGGTTTCGAGTGCTACATGGCTTCCATGGCCATCAAAGATCAGCAAGACCCTGTTGGTGGGTGAGACACCGCCTAGAATCGAGGTTTTGAAGTGGATCAAACAAGTTATGAACAATTCTTTGGTCATCCATGCATGTGGTTGGGCTTCCATGCAAACACCTAGTTCGCAATCTATGATGTAATTATCTATGTTCACACTCCCCTTGAACAAGTAAAATCCTAGAATGCTCTGCCCGACAACATTGACACAACATAGAATGGTTATCCATTCACAACTCTTTGGGATAATGTAAGAGACATTCTTGCTACCTTTTCTTGTGAGCACCTTCATGGACCCATTTTTTCCTGCTTGGATAACAGTTTCATCGCAATTCCATATGCGATCAGGACCATATGGCATGGCTTTGTATGCTATAGACAGTGTTTTTTAGAATGCATCTACAACATCAGCTCTTAGATTGAATGCCCTATCTTTGTCTAGGCCTTCATAAATTCGTAATACAAGTTGAGGATGTATGTGCTTGAAGCCTGTCCACCAAGACTTCCCTGGGAAGCCATTGGTGAAAGGGTTTGGCCTATTTTGACATATTTGAGCAGCCTCAGACTTAAGATTGACTATCTCAAGACCATGACCAATATCAGCCATTTGCTCACACCATTCCACAATAAGATTTTCTTCATCTTTAGTGAGGACTGTTGGCGGACCTTTCTTGGAAGTTGTTGTTAGACCCCCTAGCCATTTGGACAGTGTGGCTATTGGGATTGACCACTTTTTGGAAGCCCCCCTTATTGACATGTCATTCTCTTCAATGTCATAAAGTTCCCTTTTCATGTCATCCTCAGATCACAACTTTTGTATTTGTTTTACCTTTTGCATTATTTTAGGTGTAGTAACCTCAATCTGTGGTATTTGAGGAGTAGAAACCTCATCTACTTGTGCAACATGATCTATTTCAGGGGGGAATTTGCATCCTCGTTTCTCGGCAGGCAACCTTGTCATGGCTCTTTTCTTTTGTTTGTTCCCAATATGGGTCACCATTGCATTTCCCTTGGCCATCTACACAGAATAATAAGAATCAAAATAGTGATGCTTGAATAGAAAAATAATTAGTTTGTACTATAGAACATATGAGAATATGATAAGCAGAGTCAATGATAATGCATAACCTATGAAACATAAATTGTAAACTATGAAATATAAATGATTGAATAATTACCTATATATGTATGAAGAGAGTGTTGTGATGCTTGAACATAAGAATAATTAGTTTGTGATGTAGAACATATGAGAATATGATAACTAGAGTCAATGATAATGCAGAACCTAGGAAAGATAAATGGTAAACTATGAAACAGAAATTCTTTAACAGTTATCTTTATATGTATGAAGAGAGTGATGCTTGAACAAGAGATTATTTAGTTTGTTGCATTTCAATTGAGATTATCTTTTGTCACAGTTTAGAGAGTTACATCTATTTTGGAGTTAGAGTTTAAGAACATCTCATATCTCTTAAGCGTTTACAACATTAACATTCTCATGCACAACAAATTGAAAACCACACTCATGTTTGAACTATGATAGAATATAAAGCTTACGAATGAAAAATAGTAAGAGTTTAACAAAGCTCACATATATTGTCTATGATGAACTCATTGACAGGCATAAATATTTGTCGATTGATGAAGAAAAAAACATGTGAAAATGATGAAAAAAAAAACCTTCTATAAATAGAAACTTTAGTGACTGATAATGCAGAACCTATGAGAATAAGATATCCAGAGTGAATGACAATAGAGAAGCTATGATAATAAGATAACTAGAGTGAATGATAATGCAGAACCTATGAGAATAATATAACTAGAGTGAATGATAATGCATAACCTATGAGAATAAGATAAGCAGAGTGAATGATAATGCAGGACCTATGAAACAAAAATGGTAAACCATGACCAATATTTACCATATAAATGATAATGCAGAACCTATGAGACTATGATATGACACTACAATAAGTAGAGTATATGATAATGCAGAACCTATCAAACAGAATTGTTAAACTATGAGTGTAATATTTGCAATATAAACCCTACTGAAATAGAAAGGCTAAACTATGACTGTAACATTTTCAATATAAACCCTAGGGAAACAGAGATGGTAAACTATGACTGTAATATTTGCAATATAAACCCTAGGGAAACCGAAATGGTGAACTATGACTATAATATTTGTAATATAAACCTTTGGGAAATAGAAATGGCAAATTGTGACTGCAATATTTGCAATATAAACCCTAGGGAATGTATATGCTAATGAATGACTGTATTATTTGGAAAATAAACCCTAGGGAAAGTTTTAAATGGCAAACCATGATTGTAATATTTGCATTATAAACCCTATGGAACACATATGCTAACCTATGACTACAATATTTGCAATATAAACCCTACCGATACATAAAGAAACACCTATGACTATAATAGTTGCAATATAAACCCTAGGGAAACATAAACAAAAACCTATGACTGTAATGGTTGCAATGAAGATCAATATAAAGCTTAGAAATGGAAAATAGTAATGGCTATAATGAAGAACAATATAAAGTAAATGAATGGAAAAGTGTGAAAAGGAAAACCTGGAACAATATGGATGCTAGTGCACTGGAATCTGAGTTGTTGCCTCCCCTTGATGTTAACTCATTCAATTTTGTGCTTGTCACTCCTCCTTTTCTTATGTCGCTCACTACAGAATAATTGAATACTTGTTGGTTTTCACGGTTATTTGAATTGGTAATTATTTGAATTTGATTGATGCTTGTTTGGTGTGGTGAAATAAATTGTTGTCCTATTTTGAATTTGAATTCTATTTTGTATGAATTGGAGATTTGATTGATTTCAGCCATTAATTCTTGACTTGATTGGTTTAGTGGATTGTTTAAAATTGTTTCCATGTTTTTGTTTTGAATAATGGCGGCCTTACAGGAGTGTTAAATGGATGCAAGTGGGATATTTGGGTTTGGCTCCAATACATGCACACCCTACTTGGGTAGATAGGACATGCAAATGCATTTGCGTGTTGGTTTGGTTATGCTACAATGGGAAACATTGTTGTAATGGGTTCACCAGTCAGTCAAAGATGGGTTGGATGGGTTTCAAAGTTATTGACTTGGCACCTTGTTTATGTTGTGTAGTTGTGATTAATGTGAAAGTGATGCCTACATTGGTGCAAAAGTTGGGTTTACCAATTTACGAGGAAGGGTGCATGTCTTAATGTTTGGGTTGTTTAAATTCCATGTCGGAATCCTACTTGTTATATGTCAGATACAAGTTGGATACACTTCATCATGTTTGGCTGCCAACGTGTACTTGTTTTGTTTTGAAACTAATGCTATTAAGTGTGCATTTTATATCTGATTTATGTTTGAAGCCATCATGCCTATTTATGGATGATTTTTTTTTAAGTTGTGGAGGACCGTTGTATAGGTGTGGACCCCAACGAGCACATGTCCCATCAGATGTTAGGGCCCCCGCTTATGTATCAGCTCCTCTCCCCTATCGGCTTTGGAAAATATTTCACAATATTGAAAAAAGCGAATGGCGCCGTATGTTGAAGTGATTAGCCCTATGCCACACAACACTCATATCAAACAATGAGATGAAAATTCAAATGTGATTTTTATGATTTTGCCTTCTTCATGTTGCCTTTTTTTTACATTGTCACTATTTGGCCCCCCCATGATCTTTCACTCACCATCATATCCAACCACACTGTTGTGAAAATATTATTATTATCTGAAACGCATAAAGAGATATGTAGAGTTATGAATGCCTTATAACAAATAGGAGGTTTCAAAACACATTATCATTTTTCAATTACACTTTATGGCTTAGGCCAACCTACACATGTTGTCTGCTATAAGAAATTGCATGCTGCAAAACACACTTTATTTTTCAACCTCCACATCACAACATACCCAACCCCTTGTGGTTTTGAACTCTCTATATGTAGGTGTGTATTTCAAATAGCAACAACACCATTTTTTGCTATTAATAAAAATACTGAATAAACTTGTCCATAATGGTGAGTGTTGTGTAGTGTAGGTTGTCAAACATGTGTTTTGAAACAGATACATTTTGTTATACCCAATGTTTATCATGAAATGAAGATGGACACATGTATAGATGGAATTATCTTTTAACAAATAGCAAGTTTTTCAATACAAAATTCTTGTATTAACCCTCCTACGTAGGGTACTTCACAATATACACTTCACACTACAAAGCAAGCTTGGTATAAGATTTTGTACGGTTCATAAAATATTGTGTTTGTAAACCTCCAAAACAAGCAAGCAATAAGTTTCACATATTTGTATAGAGGTTTCTACATTGTAAAACATATTATATTTACACAATAGAAATTTTGAATACAAAATTTGGGAAGCCAAATGTTCATTTCTATGTTATGATGTCCTAACCTTGGAATTTTATATATTATCTTATACTAGATAATCACAATAACAATATTAATATGCCTTAATCAAAAGCTTTTCAAACCCAACTATACTGAGATGCTTCACAACTAAACATAGCTACATTGAATTTACAAACTACAATAGAATTATTTATCATTTCCCCTTTCAATAGAAATGTAACACCTATACAATAATGATAGATACCAATATGTATAGTTACAACCACCATTCAAGGTGTATAACACTTTAATAAAAATTGCATATTTGAATTTTTTTTTTTACATCCATCATCTACATTCCTAGCTAAGATAACCAGTTTAAATTCCCATTTGCCCTATAGTCCAACCCTTTTTTGCAAGTGTTAAATTGTAAATTATTTGTATTCCCTACTCTAACCATCTCATCTATACATAAATCAAAACTTCTAAATGCAAATTAAATTTGGAAATTTAACTATCAAAAACAATTGTAATTCAAGCTATGAGAGATTAAATCACTTGTATTCACTGTAGATCCTTCACGTCTTGTCAAAACTCCTTCCAAATCCACCTCGCCTTGTTTTATTCAATTTAATTTCCTCACCTATATGAACAAACTGGAAGAAATACAAGTTTTGTTGATAATTTAAATTGAAAAATTAAAGACATTTGGTGCTAAAAGCAATTCATTTATTTTCAAATTCACCAATATTTGATTATATGTTCTCGTGAATTAAACATGACAATTTATATTGACAATAAAAAAACATATTCAACTATACATTGAAAGTTTAATTTCCAATTTATCCTATCACTACCACTTGTAATATATATCACCAATAATATTTGTCAATTTATCATTATGTTGGAACTATGAAGAAGTGAAGGTTCATTTGGATTTATTAAAATCAAATTTCTCTTGATAGCTAACTTCTAATATATCTTTGTAATGTTAGTAAAGATAATTACATGCTAAAAAACACATTGTGTATTGAATCCTGCAATTTTGTATAGTAATCCTTTTGAAATAGACCAAACGAAATCTAATAATGTCCACACAACCCTCCAGAATAGTTTCCCTTGCCATTTTATAAGTTTATGGTCAAAGACTAGAATTAGCTTCAGACAAAAATATCATAGTAACTCAAAATTAAACTTTGCATTTATTATTCCTTGTAGTGGATTTAGACACAACTAATTTTACCCACACAACCTTTTCCTGCATCTTGGTAGATATGGATGTCACAAGAGACCTTCCTGCTGACATCACATTCAAGTTTGATGATCACACTTGGACACAACTTCTTGACTATGAAGGATTACCCTTCCATTGCAAGAAGTGTTTTCAAACTGGACATATGGCTAATTCTTGCTGTAGAATCATCAAAAATTTGGCTCAACAATATTGGTGGGATAATGCTCTACCTCATATTACTCAATCAAAGCACCGTCAAAGGTGAAGGAGGAGAAATTAGAGCCCATTCAAAATCCCGGGCCCTCTCCAAAATTTGGGATAGGGATAGCTAAGACTCACCAAACTATGAAACCTTCCTCGAAAGTTAGTTTGGCCCAAAAGCAAGATCTTTAATCATATAAGGAAAATTTAAACCCATGAACAAGCGATCCTCAATTGGGTGATGAGTGCTCACCAACTTTGGGTGGTGGGAGCACTCCATAGGTGAAACTCATGGACACCATTAAAACACAATAGAATGTGGATGGGGAGGGCTAGCAAGAAGTTTAGAATAAGAAACAGAAAATCCTCAAGTTAGATTCGAATCAGATTAAATTGTAATTGTGTTCTTACACTAATTTTGGTGTCCACAATACAACTTAGAATAAGCAGATATGTTTGTACCTCTTTGATGCAAATTTTGCATGTTGGCCATGGCTGGCCAATTATGTACATTTTAAATTTAATCAATAAAACCTTCTCTTATGTATAAAAAAACCTTCACATTTGTTCAACTCTAGATCTTCAAAATATCACCAAAATATCTAAGACAATTTCATAGCATAGGTTCACAATTTCTATGTTGAAATACATAATATCTTTTTTAAAGTACAACTTCACTTTGTGGTTTGCAACATACAAATCTTAAGAACAAGTAGACTTGGGAATGGGCCTATTACTTGAACCGTATTTATTTTCAAACATTGAATAAAACTGCGAAACATAAAATATTCATAATTGGAAGTGATTCCCATTATTAGTCCCTTGTCAGCTAATTATCATTTGTTTAATGTATCCCCCACCTTGTCCCTACAAAATCCATCCTTTCACTCTCAACAGTAGAAAGCAAAATTTCTCAACATATAGTGCTTTGGATCTTGCACTCCATGTGTCCAATTTGATTATTAAATACTAGATAATTGGCAAACCAAAATAAAATTGGAACTGGTTTACATATTTTCTCACATGTCACCTTACAATTCCTCAATGTAAACTCAATAGCAAAAAGTGGTAGATTGTCATAAAATACAACAAACTATGCAATAAACCAGAATAAAAATAAATAATAAAATTCCCACCCAACTTCATTGATTGAATGATGCAAAAATATGAGAAACACTACCATTATACCTAACACCACACCATTTACTCGACGTCTTCATCATGAAAAAGTTTCATCATATTAGTGCATTCACCATTTCAACCCCCCATCTTTATGGGTCCCTCTAAATATCATTTTGTATGATTTTTTGTATGTTATGATGTCTTCAACATGTCATTTTATAGGGAGAATAGTTGCATCCAACATTGGAGGCTTAGGCTATTCTCCCTACAAAATTAAATGTCTTAAACATGATAAAATTATGCCCCATCTCTGATACGATGGTATGATGATCAGAGATTAGATGAAAGCAGTAAGATGGATGGAAATTTAGCCCCATATCATTATTGATTATGATCAAGTGGCCTCATACGTTGAGATTTTTCAAAACCAATGAAAGATAGACATGGCCAGGTATTCCAAAAAAATTAGAAATGATGGTTTGAAAAGCATTGTATTTTCATTCCATACGATGACAACATTCATGACATGAAAAACATAGACAAAAAGGGTGATAAATAAGAAAATGACAATATGTAGACCTTCCAAGCCTATCTATGATCATGTGAAAGGGACAAAATAGTGGGTGGTGTGAATAGTTTGTTTCATATGTTTGAACTATGCAACCACATTGCACTAAAGTACTTATAGTGAAGTGATCAAAAGTGTCCCTAATAGATTTAGAGATAATGAATATGCTAGTGTCAATGGTTGTTGAAACAAAAAAGAATAAAAAATGGCTTGTTTTTCATACTCCAAAATGACAGTAAACATAACAAACGCATCATTTACCCTAAGAAGTTACAAATAAATGTCTTTCAAAAAGAGAAAGATCGTGTGTGCATAGTTCAGTAATAGTTTCATAGGGACATTGGTATTTTATTTATTGCATGATTCATTTTCTAAGGGTGATTATGAGATGATTAAATGATAGTTAGGCCATGAATTATATGTGAACATTCATATGGTCCACTCAAAAGATAATCTTCACACACCTTTAAAATGAGAAATCCCAACTATTATATCAAAATCAAGCCATTAAAAGCCAAATATGTGGGCTTATATCAGGAAAGGAGGGTTTTTCATCTAATCTTAAAGGGGAATGAAAACCTGAGTGAGGAGATTTTTGTCTTGAACAATTTCAAGATTGGTACACTAGGGAATATAATCAATGAGAAAGATGATCTAGTTACAAATTTTATGATATGCAAAAACTTTACAAGGTAGATATGTAACATTGTCACATGGACAATTGATAATTATGCCATAAGACTATTTCATTGACAATTTTCAGACCTATGGTGACATTGACTTAATGAAGATAAGACACTATATGAAGAGGTGAAGAGAGTATTGAAATAAAGGATAAGAAAATTTAGCATGGGTGTAGTCCTTTGAATGGCAAGGTAAGAATTTTATTCTATGTTCATCACTCACAGGCACATCTCAAACAATAAAAGATAGTCAATGTTGGTGTATGACACTCAACAAAGGAGCCATGAATACAAAAATGATAGTCCTAGTAATGATGATCCTCATGAAAAATAACAATTGGTAGACTTTCTAGATGCTCAAAGTCATTGCTTTATCATCTCATTTTTTAGTACAATTAGTGTCTTCAAATATCCAAAAAGATACAAGGGTCAGATTATTAGCAAGAATTTTAGGAATCTTGAAAATCCAAAAGAGAGATGTCTTCTATGCTCAATTCACTCAACTTGAGTGCGTTGATTGAAGATATTCATCCATCATCATATAGACAAATCAAAGAGCATGCACAAGATAATGACAAACAAAATTTTAAAAGTTAAGTAGGATATAGGATCAGTGATAGTGTACTTGGACTTGTATAGTGCATCAATGAAAGCATATGATAGAGGCCATAACTTGCAATAATCAATAAGGGCATAGAATACAAAGAGGAAATATAGCAAGTAATAGTGTGAAAAATTTATTTAAAACCCTTCTCTCAATGAACACCTAAATGATGAATGTTGGTATGGTAACCAGGGTTGGAAGATATTGTTAAATGAACCAATATAGTGAACACACCTAATATGAACGTATGAGAAGTACAAGCCAAAAACATAACAAGTAGAGGTGTTTTAATTGCGTAGGATAGGGTTTTGAGCTCTACATGAGACAACAAAGTTTTAGGGTTTTGAAGGGGGAAAGTGTGTATGAAAAGATAACCCATGAGGAAAACATAGAAATGAAATTCCTTTATAAATATTGTTGTTAGACTAATGCCGAAAGAAGCTATGATTGTCTACACCAACATGGTCAATCGTATGGGATGTAATCCATAGTAATGTGTCAACATAGTTAAGGTCAAATGAATGAAATTATAAGTGTGAAAGCAAGGATTTTTCAAGATAATTACTATAATAAAATCTAGTCATGACATTAAAATTTTGAGGATAATCTAGGGATGAATGATAGGATCTTCTAAAGGCAAAGATTCATGTTCCATGTACATCAGTCCTTGATCTATATAACACCAACAAGCTATGTGTACAAATGAAAAAATGGTGAAAAATGTTAGGATAAGGAGAATTTAATGAACTAAAGTATGAGATTATGCTCGCCAAAAATTTATCCTACAGTACGAAGAGCTTTTAGCATTTCAAAACCTCTCCCACATGTTATTTAAGCAAGTTTAAGGGTACTTATGATTGGTTGGAGAAGTAAAGATTAGCTATGAGAAATTCATGAGCATTTAGGGCCAATTGAGGAGACAATTTAATTAGTTTGGGTGTCATTTCTAAGCATCTAAGATCTTTTCTAGCTGGATAAGATCAAAACATCATCACCCAACTAAATCTTAGGTTTCATTTCATGTCTTTCTCTATCCTTTCCCCAATGAACAACTCTAGTGTAGGTTATAATAGGTGAAGTACAAAGGGAACCAACCCTCTCCTAAGATTCACTTCAACCCTAGCTAATCGACAACCTTCAAGTGTTTCAATGCTTTCTAATTAGTGAGAGACTCGTTCTAGAGCTCTCAAAAGGATCCAATTAGATTTGAAAATAATACCTGCTATATTGGACAATGTCCCTTCTGTCTCTCAAATGCCTACAATATAATATGTGTGTTGCCCCTTTCCTTTCATAATGGAGTTGTCTTACCATGCCAAGTGTTCAATGTGCAAATGAAAACACAATAGTTTTGATAACATTTTATCATTTGTCTTTTTTCTAACTCTTGATGTACAGGGCCACATAACTATAATTGCATACATCATGGAACAAAATGCATATCCATGTATGGGCCACTTTTTAGGGACAATAACTATTATCATCTTAGGCATCCCATTTTGTGGGTATAATATCCATTGTTATACCACACATAAATTTTTACATATCTATATACACAAACATAGGTTGGAAAATATATTTATATATAGAGTTGTAGTCTTATGCCACATTTTATCATTTAGTGTTTTCATGCTTCCTTTTTTGATGGTTTTGTGTGTTATTGATTTATTACTTTTGAATTTATTTTATTCTCACTCATTATATACACTTATTCCATGTATTTTATGTTCACTCACAAAGTAATTTCATTGCAAATTCATAAACACATCGCATTTTCCGATGTGCTATTTTCTTTTTTCATGATTATGCAATGCATTCCTTATAGTTTGGGTTGTTATTTATTTATTATTTCTTTCAAATGCATATTATTTTGCATGGTGAAATAAACTTATTTGATGTCTTGTACATTGAGTTTCAATGGAAACTTAATCCAGATTCGAACACACATTGTGTTTTCTAGCATTGTGAAGTCTAGCTTAAAACACGGTGTGTTTTGCATCCTGCAATTGGTTATGCAGACAATGTGTGTAGTATGAAGTGTGTATGTTGAATGTTACCCTATGCCATAAATGGAAAGTTAAAAACACATCATATTTTCAAAGCTCCTATTTGTTATAATACATTCATAATTATACATATGTCTATCTACATTTGAAATAACAACATTTGACAATTGTGTGTTGGGTATGAAAAAATATAGGTTTCAAAACAAGGCATGTTTTCTAACTTGTCTTTGACAAGGCATCTAAAACTAACTATGTTTTGAATGTTCAACCCACAATAAATGTGCTATATTTTCCCAATACTATAAATAATGGCATTGCTATTTGAATTGCAAACCTGGATATACATAGATCATAACCACAAGATTTTTGTATGTTTTGAAGTGCATGTTAAAACACAAAGCGTGTTTTGCAACCTATAATTTATTATCAAAATGTGATTCACAATATTCAAATATGCATTTGATAAGTATATTTTGAGTCGCATTTACCCATACTCTCATTATCTTATGAAGTATGAGCTAACCTTGTGGAGGTTGAAAAACACATGTAGTTTAACTTGCAACTTTGTATGCAGCCTACAATTGTAACATGCTTATTAATGTGTAATTAATTTTATAGATGCATGAAAAAATACAAAATAATGTAAGACACGTTGGTTTTGGTGCATGTGTGTATCTTTTATGTAAGAAGAAAGGTTAAGAAGTCAATTGAAACCTTGGTGAAAACCTAAAATGATAAAAAAATAAAAATGTTTGCATTGCTACCACCAACCTCAAAAAATAACATGTTTTCATCTGTTGATACATTAATCAATCAATAATTGAGTGAATTAAGGTAGGCATAAATGTGAAAAAAATCCTAGGAACCATGATGTAAGCCAATGCATGTTGAAAAACATGGTGTAGTTCAATCTACAAGTGGATATACATAATGAAAGTAAAATTGTAGCCCTACATCGACACAAATAAAGAGTTCAAATTATTTGGGGTGCACATACCTCTTTTACTAATTGAGGATGGTGGTGAAATCCAACCATTCCTTTAGGTATCTTGAAATGAGCAAAAACTGAACATCTTACAAAGCATGAACTAAACTTGTGCAGGTTGAACAACATAATGTGTAATTCAACTTACAACTTTCTATGTAGCCTAAAATTGTAACATGTTAAATGATATGCAACTACTTTACATATGCATGACACAATACAATATTGCAAAACACGTTGGTTTTGGTGCATGCTTAAATTGCTATGTGAGAAGAAAGGTTAAAAATTCAATCAAAACCTTGGTGATAACCTCAAATGAACAAAAAATTGCTTGCATTGTTGCCACCAACCTCAAATGAAGAACATGTTGTTTGAATCTATTGATAAAATATTTACTCAATAACTAAGTGAATTAGGTTACGCATGATTGTGGAACACATACTAGGAACCATGATGTAAGCATTTTTAGGTTGTAAACCATACTGTGTAGTTCAACCTAGAACTAGACCTATGCAATGAAATAAATATCACAACCCTACCTGAACATAAAATGGAGAGTACCATTTTGTTGGGGTACACATACCTCTTTTACCTGGGGATAAATTTTTTCAAATCCAAACATTCCTTTGAGGTTATTTGAAATGAATAGTGTCAATTGTGTACAGTGAAGGATACCATATGCCATAAAGTACATGTTAAAAAAGACACATGTTTCACACCTTATATTTCTTATAATACATTCATAACTACATATGTCTCCACCTGCATTTCAAAACATTCATTATGTATAACAACTTGTAGGTTTCAAAACACACAGTGTTTTGTAACTTGATTTTCGTTTGACCAATTTTATTTTAAAACTCCATGACTGTAAGAAAACAAATAAAATATTAAAATTGGTTGTAATTTGTTTTCAAGGTTTTTCAAATTTGCGATACTTATTTTCACCCTATTATTTTTGTGGGTCATATGAAAATTTAACACAAATTATTGACGACATGATTATAGTGTGTTTGGGTATGAAAAATTACAGTTTTCTTCCAAAACATGATGTTTTTTGCAACATGCACTTCACAAGGTACCAATAAAAAAATAATGCTTTGTAACTTGTACTATAGAAAAGTGTATTCTTTTATCTCATTAACAACAATGGTGTTTTTATATTTGAATTACACACCTACATATACATAGTAAAAAAACTCATGATTTGGGTACCTTGTGAATTTAAGTTGAAAATAAGGTGTGCTTACTAGTGAGAATAAGTTAATTTGGAATAAGTTAACTTGTAGCCATCTATTCTCACAATTCCCAACATTTCTTCTTTGCATTTATACAACATGGACTTGGGAAAAATATGAATTATTAAGGAAGGGATTTCAAAAGTTGAATTATCACATTTTACCATAGAGAACAAAAGTCCACTTTACTGATTTCAGCCTTAATTAATCTATGCTAAATTTTCATATTGTGCCCCCAAATGCCCAAAATATGGGATCAACATACAAATAGAAAATGTGAGAAAACTATCATTAACAATAAATTATAGCAGTAGTTATAAACATTCTACCACATAAAACGAAACTCCAACATACCATTTTCGATAGTATGTGCTAAATTTTCATATCACTTACATATTTATAAGGTAGACATAAAATTCGCAAAATTTAAAAACTCAAAAAAAATGCATAGGAAAATGGTGCAAGAGCATCCTGGGGGTAGAGCAACCCTTATCACCCAAAAAAAATAATTTTGTTTCAGTTTGCTTATTTCTTTTATTTTTGGTGTTGGTGCCATTTTGTGTTTTTGAAGGAATTTAATTCCCTTTTTCCTTCTCAATACTAATATATTTAATTATAGTTCCTTTTCCAAGAAATGAAGATGGAGGGATTTAATTTTCTTGCAATTATTTCATTAATTTTTATTTTTCTAGCACATGGGCATTAAAATTTGGAGAGGTTAATATTCATAATAACGAATTTGAATTATTTTGGTGCTTCTTTTTGAATTTCTTTGTTGGCTGAAAGTTGAAGGGAGTTGGGCATGAGACTTAAGGGAGAAAAGAAGCATTTGAAAAGTTTTTCTTTTGGGGGGTGTTGCAAATGTACAAATAAATAGAGGAGGGTGTTAGAACAAGGAAACATTAAAATTAAATTCTACAGATTGTTGACAGGGTCAACATTAAAAAGGGGATGTTGGAATTGGTTTGTGATCATCAAACTTAAAATAAATCAGAGTTGTAGTAACTGTTAAACTTGAATTGGAGCATGGGAATTGTTGCTTGGGAGCTTTGGACAATAATAAAGAAATTTAAATTTTTGCTTGTTGATTTCTATAGAATGTTGTGGAGATACAAGATAAAAATAAGGGAATTCAGAGGTTTTTTCCAAGTTTGTAGGGGTGAGGAGTGCATATGAGAAAATATACTATAATTTGAATTGCAGAAGTTGCTAGTGAAAAGTATAAGAAAATACATAAATTTTCATACTTGTACATATTTGAATCATTCATAAAACTCCTTGGTCACTGAATTCAAATCATTATTGCTTGTTAATATTGCAAAAAATTAATTTTGTGCTAGAAGTATTTTTTTTTAGCTACAATAACAATCAATTTGACAAAATTCATTGTTATTGAACTACACTAAGTGGTATCAGAACAAGGATTTGGACCATGTTTCGAAAAGATCTTAAAATTTGATGTTGTGGGTAATTGGAAGAGAGAAGACCTGCAACTGTTGAGGGTACCATCATGGCATATCGAGGATGATGACATGGACAGAGAGGACCACGAAATGATGACACTGCACTCATCATGGAGATGCTAAGAGATATCATAGTGGGAATGGAAGCAATGAAAATGGCACAACAAAGAGGAGTGCTTGTGATAGATGTCAATAAGGATGAAGAAAAATTAGACACCCTCAAAATCGATTTGAAAGATGAAGGTGAGAATATAGCAGAGAGTATGTTTCTAAAAGTGATGGAAATGATTAGTAGTAAACCTCAATTGGACCCTCCTATTTACAAGGGGAATTTGAATCTTGAAGATTTGATCGATTGGATTTTGGTGATGGAGAAATAATTTGATTATGAATCAGTTGAAGACCCAAAATGTGTGAATTTTTCATGCACAAGGTTGATCACGTGCAAACAGAAATGTAGCAAAGAGGCAATAAAGAAATATGGTAAAGAATATGTTTTGAACCCATTAAAGGATAGAGAAGAGGAAATAGGGAGAAACTCCAATTTTTGTTTTGTTTTTAGGAAGCACTATTTGAAGGACTTGGAAGAAGAGGAAACATGTTTTTCTAACATGCCAAATCTTGCAGTAGTTGGGACAATGAAGGAAGAGAATAAGAAAGAAGAAAAGAGGGAGTTTGCAATTTAAACATGTCTTTTTGAGGGTATGAAAATGAGTAAAATGGAAGTTGTAGATGAGAGTAAAGGAAGAAAAGTTGTAGTAGTTGAGAAGGATGAGGTAAATTTTGGTTTACCCAAGTCTTGTATTTGTGAAGTATATGATGATTTTCATAATTTCAGTTTGAAGGAAAGAGAGGGACGAAACTTGAGAGTTGAAAGTCATCGGGCAAAATGTGTTGAGTTTGAAAAATATGTTGTAAGTATTGATGAGGAGGTGTTGGATATGTTTGATTCCCATGGTATTGGTATGGAAATGTGTATGGGTATAGTGGTGAATGAAAAATTGGGAGAATAATCTTGGTGGAGGAAGATGGTAAATGGTTCAACGAAGTGATGGAAAAGGCAAAGAAAACAATTTAGTTGGGAACCTATACAATAAGGGAGTGGCTACAATTTTTTTGTGACTCGGGAGAGTAGTCCTACTACTTATCTCCATTTTGTGAGCCCAAGCTCACAAATTTTACTTACCTGGTGTGTCTAATGTAGGAGCATCTTGAGGGTAAAGCAATCCTCATCACCCAAAACAAATTAATTTTGTTTTAGTTTACTTATTTCTTTTATTTTTGGTGTTGGTGCCATTTTGTGTTTGCAGGTGACCGTGGATCAACCAAAAATTGAAGGAATTTAATTCCCATTTCCTTCTCAATATTAATATATTTAATTACAATTCCTTTTCCATGAAATGTAGATGGAGGGATTTAATTTTCTTGCAATTTTTTTCATTGATTTTTATTTTTTTAGCACATGGGCATTGAAATCTGGATAGGATAATAAATTCATAATAACAAATTTGAATTATTTTGGGGCTTCTTTTTTAATTTCTTTGTTGTCTAGAAGTTGAAGGGAGTTGGGCATGGGATTTTAGAGAGAAAAGAAGAAGCATTTGAAAAGTCATTTTTTGGGGGTGTTGCAAATGTGCAGAGAAATAGAGGAGGGTGTTGGAACAGTGGAACATTAAAATTAAATTGTACAGATTGTTGATAGGGTTAGCATTGAAAAGGGGATGTTGAACTGGTTTGTGATTATCAAACTTAAAAAAAATCAGAGTTGCAATAATTGTTAAAATTGAATTAGAGTGTGGGAATTATTGCTTGGGAGTTTTGGACATCAATAAATCAATTTAAATTGTTTCTTGTTTATTATTATGAAATGGTGTGGAAATCTGAGATGAAAATATGGGAATTTAGAGTTTTTCCCAAGTGTGCAGGGGTGAGAAGTGCATATGATCAAATATACTAAAATTTAAATTGTAGAAGTTGCCAGTGAAAAGCATAAGAAAATATCAATAAAACTCCTTGGTTGTTGAATTCAAATCATTATTGATTGTTAATATTGCAAAAAATCAATTTTATGTTGGAAGTCTATTATTTATTTTAGCTGCAATAACAATTAATTTGGCAAAATTCATTGCTATTGAATCGCAATAGAAAATATGTGGAACTTTATGCTTGGCATGACATCAAATATTCTCCTTACAAAACCACATACCTAAGACAATGAAATGATGTTTACCAACAAACTTCAAAACCCTAGTGAATATAAATTAAAACCCTTTTTTACAACCCCTCCATTCAATTCTTCATAGTTTCTACGTAAAATGACAAAACGAAAAACATTTTTGGTAGATATACATACTTGGTAAACACTAGCGCTCCCCATTCCAAACATCTACAACATGATTTTTCAGCCCTTTCTTCTTCCAAATGTTTGCAACATGGTTTGCAAGCTCCCCTTCCCTTGCAAAATGAAATGAAGCTTTTGGTTCAACAAAACATGAAATGTGTATTTTAGTTTTTCAAAACATCACTTTTGAAAATGCGGCCATGTCAATCTTCCATTGGATTTTGAAACTCCAAACATATGGGGCCACGTAATAGTAGTTAGAAATGGCATGAGGCTAAACATCCATTCATCTTACTCCTCCCATCTTATCTCGTCATCATGCCATCATATGGAGGATAGGGCATAATATTATAATGTCTAAAACATGTGGTTTTGTAGGGATAATAGCCTATGCCCTCGGTGTCTCCCATCATAAAGATTCTATTTTTCATTTGTCTCTTTCTTTAAAAGAGCAATAGGGTGTTTGTATCACATAATAATGGATATTTTGGGTAGTAGGGGAGAGGGGCCAATAGTTGTGCATGGTCCAATTGTTTCTATACCACTTGTGCTTATAATACATAGCCTTACCACATATTTATACTATATTGTAAATAAATAGTCCACATGTAAATAGAAAAATAACCAAATATTGGTCAAAATGGACCCATACTTGAACACATGAGAACCTATGAATGCTATATAAAAAAAGCATAAATACATTCATGAAGAAGTGAAATAAATATTTTTTTGTGTTAGATAAAATATCATAACCATCCACTATAAGTGTGTCATTTATAAAATATAATGCTCATTTAATAAATTAAGACACTCATTTAAACAAGTATTGTTATCACAATGAAAAAAATATTGTTATTTTGTGTACAACTATTGGAGTAGTGTACAAGCATTGAAGTATTTCATATTAATATTTTGTCCTATCACAAATATAAAAGGTGAGCACAATAAATTCCATGTATTTTCACATTAAATGTGAAGATTTTCAAAAAGTTTTAGTGTTCAACTATTAGTCCATTTTTATTTCATATAAGTTATACTTTAAATAATTATGTGTTGTTTTTATAACTGTTGGTGTTTCAATTTTCACCTCTGGTATGCGAATTAGAAACAAACAACTATGCACAGATAAATTGCTCTTTGAATTAGGAGGGGAAGCTCCCTCCTTGTTGATGTTGCTTAAAAGAGTAAACTATAACTAATTTTCTTATCTTTTTGTTCAGCTAAGAGCACAACTTTATAAAACTCAAGCATCATAGCTGAGATTTTCTCTTTAAGAATTTTAACTACAACTAAGCCTACTCTAATGACGTTTCCAACTACTAAAGTAAACACAAAGCTCAAGAGTTAGAAATGGACAAGGAATGATTCTTTGACATAAATACTTAAATAAACTTCCTTCCAACGCACATCTACTATTCTTTCAATGCAAGATGAAATAAATATCATATAAGCAAAACATATAAAACAAAAATTTGAGACATTATATCAGGGCTACAAAGTAGGCATGAGACTTTATTTTCTCAAATCTCAACAATAAAATATTACACTTACGGGACAATAGGATTGTAGCAAAATAGGATTATAGTTTAGCCATCAAACCAGAATACATTGACACAAGGCACATGCACTAAAAATTAACTTGCAACTAAAAGAGGCATACAAGCTTGTTCTAACACTAAGTGAACTGAAACTGAACAACAACAACTTGTAGGAAAAATAGGCTCAGCAATTTGCTATCACAGTAATCATTAAAGAAAAATGGGCAAGGCTATCGTTATTTATACACAAGCAGAGGAGTAGGGAACCCTAAAATATCCTTGATTTTACAACAAGACTTTCCAAAATGCAAGCCTTATTTCTAAAACTAAAACAAGATAAGCATCTAACAACCTATGAAAGCATAAAAACATGGAAATGTCAACTATTACATCTTGTTTTCTTTCCTCCTTCAAAGAATGGATAAGAATGAGACAAAAACAGAAAGAAAGCTTGAGATAAGAATGGAAAGAATGCTAGGATAAAATTGTTGCTTTAAATCTCAATCACATCCACCAAAAAGCTAGAAATTGAATCTCTGTTAGGAGCATCAATACTATATATAGCAAAGTTTCACTTTTCTAGGTTCTCTTCACCTTATGCAATCAAACTTAGAGAATATTTCACATCTTCAGTTGCTTTATCGAATTTTCTAACATCATTGCAATTTGAGTCATCCTTCCAACAAAAAGGTCACGACTAGCACTGCTAGGGACAAGGTTCTGGAACACGTCTTTTACTTCATCAAGTTCAATGTAAGAACCATCACCATGACGATATTGATAAGGGATATTTGAAACAAATTCACTTATGAACTGGAGAACATCAACAACCCTATGTCTATATGTAGCTAACTCTTCAGATATTTTCTCATAAGTATTCACCTTGAAGAGGTGACATTCTCTCCATGCAAATATTTTCCTCATATGTTCTCTTGAAACCACTAAATCATATGCAATTTTCAAATCTGCAATAATTATCTCTTGCATAGGTTTCACCTCTGCTATACTTTGCTCAAATCCTTGAATCCCTTGGCATAGGTCATGGGAATTATACCTTATCTGATATATTTGTGCAAGAACAACTTTTCCTCTGGCAATGAACTCCTCAATCCAATCTCGCATATGCTTCCCATATATCACCAACTCCCTTAACTATTGTTGATTAGCCGGTGTCTCTAGAATCTGGGGCAGCAACTAAGTAGCTTGTGAATTGTTGTGGAAAAGATTAGAAATATATTGCCTATGTTACCAAATTTCAACCTTGACAGCTGCCTTATCCTCTCCATCCTTAAGCACTCTATCCTTGAGATTTTCTATTACAACGTTGAAGAGATTTACATCTATGTGCCTAGTTCTTTTGTCGATATTGACCTTAACAATTATGAAATCATCAACCTCCACTTCATCAATATTTTTATCTTCTGGAGGCGTAGCAGTCTCCATGATTATCTCACCTTTTGGATTCTTTCCAAAGTGAACTTGTTTCTTTGGTTTCTTAACAAGTGCATCCTGGTAAATGTTTTCAAGCTCTGCAAAGTTCAGTTGATATGAAGGCCTTCTTCACTTCCTTCCTAGGGAGTTCTCAATAAAATATGTGGTGTCTCTACTAACTTCCATGAGAGGTTCATTTGCAGCCTCTTCTACTTCTTCATCTTCTAAATCAATATGAATTGGTGAAGTCATCGACAATTGTGGAGAATCATGTGTCAAAGGCACTTCTTATTCTTGTGGTGCAAGCTCTTCTGGAGGAACTTTTGCTACAAACATTAGCTGCTCCTGTAGAATTATGTTGGAAAAGTCCAACCTTCTCTTTACGTTCTTTGTTGTTCTACTACCCTTCACAACTTCTTACAAATGATTCATTGCCTTCATCTTTGGTTGTGTTTTGGAAGAAGAAGGAAGAGATGAAAGTATTATTGGAGGCTATTCTACTAGAATATCTTTCTTCCTCTTGAGGCCTAAAAAAATTTTGCTATTCTTTATTACTCGGCTCATTCTCTCTTCAACTAAGATGCACTCTTTGTTGGACCAATTCACTTGTGGAAGCATTTGTTGTCCAATTTTATTTCAAGTGTACATAGGAAGAAGTACATCTCCATCATCATCAGATAATCCTTTAATATCTTCTAACAAGCAATCTTTCATCTGATGGAGTGTAAGCCTACTATTATCACACCTTTGTACCTCGAACTCGTTTGTGCAATTAGCCCAAAAATCTTCAAGTGCGAGCACATGAGCATAATTTTGACCAAGGCGGGATGCAAAGACACCATGAGGGTTGTATGATCGTCTCTCGCCAAATGGCTTGAGATCAAATTTTGATAACTCATCACCCATTAACTTAGCATCCACCAATGATCTACATTTGTATATTCCCAACTCAAATGAAAAACTAAAAGCGGGCTTCTTTCGGTTCTGCAAGAACTTGTGAACTTCAAACACTTGCGTTAGGAACTCCATGAAAACCACCTCATCTGAAGGATATCTTGGCAAGATGATTGGAGCACTTGAGAAGCCATACACTCTTATGTAGGTGAAGGTAGAAAACTAGATGAACCAATCTGCCCACTCCACCATTATTTCCCTAGAAGTTGATGAAATTCTTACATGCAACTTGTTATCTAGGTCTCTCACTATATGCATCAAGAATGTCTCATTTACCCTTTTTTAGTGATGTGTTGACACTAAAAACTCCAATTAAGGGTAATGATTATAGACATGATGTATATCCAGAGTTCCCATGGTATTCAATCCTCTAAATTTTCCTTGAAAGTCCACTAGGTAGACTAGATATAAAACCATATGGAATTTGTGGATTTTGAAAAATTCGGTTATTTGTTGGTGAAGACTATCGCTGATCAAGGTTGGCCAATCATAGAATTTTGTTTTCTTCATGATATGAGATATGACATAGAACATCCAAGGCTGGAATTTTGTAGCATCTGCTTGACCAGTGATTCAATTGAGTAGAGTGATCATTAATGCAAATTCATCCTTAAATTCTCCTTGCCCCACATTCTTTGGCAAAGTGTTATGTTTTTCTTTCAGCCATCTTTGCGCAACTTTCTTGTTGTATTTCTCCTTGAGCATATCCCACACCTTTTCACATTCTTCCATGGAAATGACAACACTTCTAAACCAAGGTGGTATTGAAAAGCATTTTTCAATCATGTTTAGCTTGTGGTTGCACACTACTCTTCCATTTCTTGTTTGAATCTCTCATGTTGTAGGATTGTAATGCTTGATACAAGCAATTAAAAACTCTAAAATTTGCACTAAGATGAGAATTTTTTTTGTTGCTAGCAACCCAAAATGGCCAAGGTTTCTAATTGCAACATTGCATGTGCCTTCCAAAGCATGCAAATTGAACACTAGTTTGACATGATGCAAGTCAATTTTAGTAGTTTTAATGAAATCATGGTACAACATTGATTTAGTCTTGAATTCAATAGGAGAGTACTCCATACTAAAAAAAGATTGGTTGTAATCTTGACTATGTTTGGCCAAGTTTTGCACAAACCCTAAATTTAGCTTGCTTATTTTTCTTCTTCGAACAGGTAGATTTTTCAAAAAAAATCTGAGATACGGGTTTTGTAGAGAATCTCGTTGCAAGCCATAGATCATTATTTTTTGAAGATTTTGATGGCTGGTTGAAAAACCAACAACCCTAATTTTTGAATTTTTTGACAAAAAAAGTTGAGAGCTAGGATATTTGCAAAATCTCATTTGAGAGGGACCCAAATGATCAGATGGTGAATTGACTGAAGTTTTCTTGGACATGCATGGAAAAATCAAGTTCTTGAAAATTGAATTTTTTTCCAATATTGTTAAGAATCATGAACAAAGCTGACCCAGATTGCTAAAATTGAAAAATATGACCTCCTCCTTCTAAAAATTGATGCCTTGGAAAAATAAAGCATGGAAAAAGGAGCCTCTATGTGGGTTGATTCTGAAAAATATAAAGAACTCTGAAAAATCTTGAAGTTTTAGCCTTCAAATTCTTGAAATAGGAAAAATTCTTGGTTTCTCCTCTCTTGCCTTGAAGTCACCTACAAACAATTATGAAGAATGAATGCACAAGG
Source organism: Sequoiadendron giganteum (assembly GCA_007115665.2). Taxonomy (NCBI): domain Eukaryota; kingdom Viridiplantae; phylum Streptophyta; class Pinopsida; order Cupressales; family Cupressaceae; genus Sequoiadendron; species Sequoiadendron giganteum. The sequence continues at coordinate 253,326,108 of CM021104.1, read as the reverse complement.
CTGTCTTAAATAAGTTTTTAGGTTGAAATTTGCTTTGTTTCCTAAATCTAGAGTTGTGAAACTCTAAAACATGTGCATTGAACTTGGGCACTTTCTTTTTTATTTTTTCATTTTTATGCTACAAATTTGAAAATTTGACTTTAAGGCAAAGCTTCTTGGGTGCCTTTCTTGGCTAGAGGCATTTGTATTCTTCAGACTTAGTCAATTTTGGCAATTTCAACTTTTTCTTTATTTTTTAACCTAGTTTGATTTTGATTTCTGGGTGCTCGGTGAATCCCGTGGGCTGACTGAATGATCCATTATGGAGCCTGAGTGAATCTGATGAGATTATCCTGGAGGAAAATTTTGGAAAAAAAACTTCATCTGGCCCTTCAAAATGTTGGGCACCCCTGGCTACCTGGGGTGCCCAGGCTTACCAGTGTTAGCCATTTTTGTGTTTTTCAACTTTTGCGTGTTTTCTGATCTTTTGATGAATTCACGATTCTAGGAGCTAGACTGACTCGATGAACTAACTGTTAGATTCACCAGATAGCTTGATGGATTTTGAGGGGGGGGATCTTTTGGGAGCTTCATCTCCTAAAAAGTTGATTTAGGGTTTCAAATCCTTGGGCGCCCCTAGCTAGCTAAGGCGCCCATGATTGCCAAAGTTCGATTATTTGCATTGTATTTTCAACCTTCTTTTGACATTTTCAATTTCACTCATGTTTACCCCTCTAATCAGTCTGTGATATCTGGTGATGGTCTACTGTGATGAGCTTGCTGATGATTGCATTGGAGAGCTGCTTCAAAATTGAAGAAAATATTCTGGAGGTTGTAACTGCAAATTCATTTGTTTGATGACCCAAAAGCTTGGGCACCTATCTCCTCCTAGGGTGCCCAAGATCTCCAACCTTAGCCATTTTTAGCTCTTTTTCAACCTTCAAACTTGAAACCTCATGTTGTGTCCTCCATTCAATCTAAATTTTCCGGTGGCTGACATGTTTGATGATCAAGCTTAGATATCCACTGCGAAGCTGTAAAAATTCTAAACAGATTGACTGATCTGAGAAACCTTAATTGCTGGATTTTGTGCTCCAAAACCCCATGTGCCTAACTCCTCTTAGGGCACCCAAAATTTCTAGATAATTTTTTTTGATAATTTCATAATTTGCATTATGCTTCTCTATTGAGACCTCTCTATTTGATCTTCAATTCTAGATGATTGATTGATCTGATGACTATGTGGATAGATTAACTACGAAGTTGAGAATATTTTGAGAAACATTGTCTAGGATGAGAAAACACTAATTCCATCATTTGACCTCTTGAAAAGTTGGGTGCCTATCTCCTAGGGTGCCCATGATTGCCAGTGTTAGTTTTTATTGTGCAAATTTCAACTTTTCCCTTTGCTCCACATGTTTGTCATTGCTTCAACTGTTGGAGATGAAATTTTTTCTAATGCACAAAACCCTAGGCACCTTTACTGGGTAGGGGCACCTAAAATTTCTAGAGTTAGCAAAAAAAATTTAATTTTCATGATTCTTCAACTTCCATTCTTCGTTCTTCGTCCCTCGATCATCTGTTGTAGTTTCTTGATCTGAGCAATGTCTGACACTATGAATCTGACACCTAGTAGTTGACTGACCTCCATTAATGACCTTGGAGCTCTTGAAAAGCTTCTGAAAAAGCAGAATAGACCCACTAGGGAAAAATTGATCTTTTGATGATTCCGACTGGACCAACTTGATGAGGAAGTATTTTAATCCAATCAAAAATAGTTTGAACCCTAGAAGCCAAACTTTCTATTTTTAAAAAAATTTGCCAACATTTATTTAGGGTTGAAAAACTAAGATCTAGGTTTTGTAGACTTGGTCGCTCTAAGCAAACCCATATCGTCATATTTTGGCCCTCATGCAAGTTCCCAATTTTGACCTTTTTGACAATTTTAACAAGGCTTTTGACCATTTCTTCAAAATGCCTAAGTGTAGCAATTTTTTTAGTTTGGGGTTCAACATTTGGTTCTGTCTAGGGACCATATAGAATACTTATGGTATAGGAGAACCAAAGAATCTTTGAAATTTTGAGCATAGACCAGTGCCTTATCCATTGGGTAGTAGAGTTAGTAACACTTCCTAATCAGCTATTGCAAGACTTCTCCCTAAGTAGCCTTGACAAGACTTCCAAGAATCACCTAATAGTTGGACTTCCTTAAAATGACCTAAAACAAGACACCTAATCACCTAAAACACAACGAAATTGTTACGAAAAGGGGAAACAAAATATAGCGATCACATCACGAAAAGGGGAAACAAAATATAGCGATCACATCATGAAAAGGGGAAACACATCAAAAAAACAAAAAAGGAAAAATATTTATAGAAATTATTACTCCACCCTTGAAGGGATTAAGTGCTTCAGGTATTGTCTATTGTGTGGTAATGAGAGGAGACTTACATCCAAGGGCCAGAGAATATAAGTGTTCTCCCTTGCAAGCTCATGAATCTTGAGCGGCCCTAGCCACAAGGAATCAAATTTATCGTGCAATATCTTGGGCTCATGTATCTTATCCCATAGTAGGACTTGATCTCCAACCTCAAAATCTCGTTGGAAAGCTTTCTTATCAAAAAATTTCTTCACTCACTCCTGATGTTGAGTGATTTTGTCTACAACTTCCACCCTTTCTTCTTGAATCTTTGTCAGGTACAAGATACATTTTTCAATCGAATTTGTGAACTGCCCATCTTCTACTATGGTTGCTAGCTACAAGGCATACAAATCCAATGTGATAGGAAACATAGCCATTGTACCATACATAATGATGAAGGGTGAGGTGACAATGGCTCTCTTTGGAGTAATTCTATCAGCCTAGAAAGTGTCGTAGAGTTTCTTATGCCAATTTCACTGACTAGAATCAACCAACTTGTGTATGATTGTGACTATGTTCTTGTTTGATGACTCAGCCTATCCATTACCCTAAGGGTAATAATCTGATGAATGAGATAGAGTAATACCATGATAAAAATAGAACTTTAGTAGCTCCTCAAATGAGAAACATGTTGCATTATCTGTCACAATTTTGTGAGGCATCTTGAAGCGCGTAACAATATTTTCCTTAAAAAATTCACACATGACTTCAAAGGTCGCCCTCTTGGTAGGAATAGCTTCAACCCATTTGGTGAAATAATCTATGGCTGCGAGGACATAAATATGCCCTTTTCTGGAATGTGGGTTGATAGGACCTATGAAATCTAAACCCCATTGCTGAAATGGAGCATCTTTAACAACTGGCCTAAGAGGAATGGCTGCCAACTTCATCTTGCCAATAAATTGCTAACACAATTGATATCTATGCACCCATTCATATGTATCACAGAACATGGTTGGCCAAAAAAATTGTGCTCATAAAATTTTGAATTTTGTGACCCTTGATGAGAAGTGGCCATTGCATGCTTCACTATGAAAAGCTTCTAACAAACGATGTTGTTGGTACTTGTTAGCACATAACAAGAATGTTCCATCCAACCCTTTCTTATACAAAACATCATTCCAAAGTACAAAGTTCTATGCTTTCAACTGCAATGTTCTCTTTTGTTGCTTGTCCATGTGGGTTGGACATTCACCATAAGTCAAGTAGTACCATATCTTTGCATACCATTCATCCACATAATCGAGAAGTAGGACCATAGGAAGATCCTCTTTTAATTCTTGTTCAGGTTCATGTCCATGTTTAGGTTCACCCTCGGCCTTGAGCTTCTTATCACCATCCTCTATTATCAACTAATAAAGACCTCTCCCACGAATGAGTTTGGTTGGCTTGATCTCCAAGTCATACTCTTGCACTCTTGCGACCTAGTTTCCTCTCTGTGTGCCCATCTCTTATTGAGTTAACACACTTTTAATTGCTAGATCGGTGACATACACAATTGTATGGGAATTCAAGATATAAAATCTGAAATTCTTTACGGCTCAGACCACTGCTTATGTGTTTTGTTACAAGAATGGAAAGAGGAATGAAAGTGTTGTCATTGATGTCAGTCGACCAGCTAGTTATCTACTAGTTTTTGTTGACTGTATATGTTGAGGATATTGAGAAAATTGTATTAAAAGAATATTATAGGTATTCAATTGTTGAGGATGTTGATCCGGTACTTGTGAACTATGTTTTTTTTGTGTTCTCGCTGAGGTTCGGGAGAATTTTTGCTAGTCCAGATTTCTCTTTGTTGAAGTCTTATGACTTGTGGTTCTAGAGTTGTGTTGCCCTAGCTCTATTGAAGATGGTTTCAGAATTTGGAAGTATCAAGCTTAATTGATCTATGTGTTTTACATTGGTTTGGTTGACTATGTATCAAGCACTATATTTGAAGTTGATGAAGTGTGTTGGATATATTATGGGTCCTGGTGAAGTGTGTATTTGGGTTGCCCTCATTCTAACTCCACCCTAGGATGCTTGGCACCAACCAAATTTGAATTTGAATTTGGATGGCCGACTTTGTATCTTTTCAAGGTTGGAGATGGTATAAATACAAAATGTGCTAGCAATGAAAATCTTACATAAGAAAAGAAAGAAGATAAGTAAAAGAGCAGATGTGACTTTGATCCTATTTTAAAAGCATGTGAGTTATGTGTGTGTTTGATCAGTGCGAAGCTTAAAACTGAGTTTCTGAATGCAGTGAGCAGAAGGCAAACTCTGTCATTAATGCAAGTTGATTAGTGATTGTGGTGGAATCCTTTGTTGCATTGGGATTGCTCTCTCTCTCTCTGTAACAAGTCGTCTTTGTCTTCCTTATATCTCTATGGTAGTGAACCCTCTGGGTTGTAGCCTTGTGGATAGTGAGTCCTCATTTTAGGCTATGAGCCTTATCTCAGGCAATGAGCCTTTTTATAATTGGTTTTGATATTCTCTATATTGTGAGTTAATCCTCACCGTGGTTTTTCTCTCATTGGGTTTTCCACATAAATCTAGTGTTATTGTGTTTGTGCATTGATATTTTATGGTTAATCACTTAATCATTTTGTGTTAGTTCAAGTAATTAAATTTAAGGTTATAATCTGTGACAACTGATTCAACCCCCCCTCTCAATTGTCCTATCCAACAATTGGTATCAGACCTTGGCTCCTTGGTGAAGAGCTTAACTACTTGAGGAAGGTCTGGGATGGCTAGTAAAATGGTCTTTGATTATCCAAGGTTTGATGGAACTAATTATGGTATCTAGAAAGTATTGATGGAAGAATATTTGGAGTATTGCAGATATGATGTAGAGAAAGCTTATAAGAATCCCTACACTCCTCCTACTAATGGTCTAAGTACACCTGAAGAAATTAGAGCACATGAAGTGAATAATAAGGCAAGGTTCATCTTGAAGAATAGTTTGGTACATTTCAAGTTGACTAAGGTTCAGAATTTGAAGAAAACTAAGGAAGTATTGGATGCTTTAGAAAGAGAACATGATGGTGATGAGAGGGTAAAAGAGGAAAAATTATAGAATTTGGCAACACAGTTTGATCTTATATATATGTCCAAAGATGAGAATGTTAAAGCCTATGTATAGAGACTGGATGAGGCAGTGGCTAGAATGTGATCTCTTGGCACTACTGTAGATGAAACTAGAATTGTAGAGAAGATTCTTAGAACTCTTCCTGATGCTTACAGTGAAAAGGTGAGTGCTATTGAGTAGACTATAGATTATAAGACTTGTACTAAGAACCCGTTGCTAGGATTTTTGACATCTTATAAGATGAGGAAGTTGAATCTAAGAAGTGGAGGTAAAACATAGACTGCTTTTAAAGCTACAAAAACTGAAGATTTGGATGAAGAAAATTTTGATGAAATCGAGGCTAACTTTGTAAGAAGAATGAGAAAAGGCTCCGGTAAGTTTGAAGTTAAATTACCCTTTAAGTGCTTTAATTGTGGATAAATTGGTCACTATGCTACAAAGTGTCCAGAAAGGGCTAAAACGAATAAACAAAGATATGAGAAAGAAAAGAAAGGAAAGAAGATCAATAGAGCTTACTATGTTAATGAGAAACAAAAGAAAGGAAAGAAGATTAATAGAGCTTACTATGTTAATGAGAATGCTAGTATTTCAAATGAAGATTTAGAATATGAAGATCTAGATGACAATGAATGCTTGTTATCGGTGATTAAGGATGAAACTACTTCTACAAATTCAGAAAAATAGTCAAAGGAAAGTCCTCCGGAGAAGGAGAAGGAGAAGGAGAAGGAGAAAAATGAAGGTACATTTATCTCTGTCCTACATGCTAAATAGGAAAATAATTTTTGGGTAGTTGATAGTGGTTTCTCACATCACATGACTGGTGACAAGAGTAAGTTTGTGAAACTTGAGAAATATGATGGAGGTCTGGTTATGTTTGGAGATGATACTGGTGCTAAAATCTATGGGATAAGTTCAGTAAGTTTTGATGGCAAGCATCATACTGACGATGTTTACTATGTTAAGGGTTTAAGGCATAATTTATTGAGCGTTGATCAAATGTGCAGAAAATAATATGATCTTGTGTTTAAGGATGAGAAATGTGAGATCCAAAAAGGATCTGGAACATTGATTGCTACAGGAAAGAAATCTGAAGGGGATATTTATCAACTTAAAGGTGTTGATGGATGATTTTTTATGACTCAGATAAATGAAAATTGGTTATGGCATAGGAGAATGTGTCACATGAATTTTGATAACTTGGAAAGGATTAGTACTATTCAAGTTGTGAGAGATCTACCGAGAATTACAAAGCCTGTAAATGCTATCTTCAGGAATTGCCTGTTTGGGAGGCAAACAAGAAATCATTACAAACCAAGAGAACAATCTACTATTGGATTACTAGATTTGGTTCATACAGATCTTTGTGGTCCCATGAGAGTGTGAATTCTACTTGGTGAAAGAGGTGGAGAATTCACCTCCTATGAGTTCAATTTGTTTTGTGAAGTGCATGGAATAAAGAGACAGTTATCTGCTCTGAGAACCCCTCAACAAAATGGAGTTGTTGAAAGAAAAACTAGAACAGTTCAAGAAGCTGCTAGGTCAATGATCACTAAAGCTAGATTACCAGAAGTTTACTGGAAAGAAGCTATTCACATAGTTGTATATGTATTCAATCGAGTTTAGGAAAGAGAAAACAATACAAAGACTCCCTATGAGTTATGGCACGGAAGAATTCGTATAGTTAAATATTTCAAGGTATTCGGAAGAAAATGCTATATCATACGAGATGAGGAAACTTTGGGTAAGTTTGATGCAAGAAGTGATGAAGGGATATTTCTTGGATACTCTACTAAAATTAAGGCATATAGATATTTCAACAATAGATTGAGGAAAATTGTAGAAAGCTCGAATGTGAAGGTTGATGAAATAGTGAAGAAATCTATTAATATTGATGGATATGTGTTTGAGGAACTTGACTATGCAAGAATAGAAGCAATTATGGAAGAACAGGATAAAGATGAGGAGAAAAAGTAGAATGAACAGAATGAAAGAGAAGAAGATGTTTCGGTGATGTCCCCTAGGACACCGAAATATGTATAGAGGAATCATTTAGAAAGTCAGATTATTCAAGACAAGACAAAAGGTGTGTTAACTAGAAGAAAAGTTGTTGAAGTAAACTTTTTCTTATTCTCTGAGATTGAGCCGAAGTCAGTAAGTGAATCCTATGAGGATGAACATTGGAAGGAAGCAATGAAAGAAGAACTTTTGCAGATTGAGAAGAATCAAACTTGGGAATTGGCCCCAAGACCAACAGACAAAAATATCATTGGATCAAAATGGGTATTCATAAATAAGTTGAATGAGAACGGGAAAGTTGTCAGAAAAAAAGCAAGGATTGTGTGTAAAGGCTACTCACAAGTGGAAGGTATAGATTTTTATGAGACTTTTTCCCTGGTATTAAGAATGGAAGCTATAAGGATGTTCTTGGCATTAGCTACTTATAAATATTTCAAAGTCTATCAGATGGATGTCAAGTCAACATTTTTGAATGGTGAACTAGATGAAGAGGTCTACATGAAACAACCAAAAGGATTTCAATTAACAGATAAACTGAATATGGTGTGTAGATTGAAGAAAGATTTATATGGATTGAAGCAAGCTCCTAGAGCTTGGTATGCAAGGCTAGATGAGTGTTTGAATCAACAAGGATTTAACAAAGGTGTGGCAGAAAGTAATTTGTATTTCAAGACTGAAAATGAAAAAATATTGATTGTTGTATATGTTGATGACATTATCTTTGGAGGAAATGAAAAAATGAGCAAGATGTTTGCAAAAGAGATGCAAAAATAATTTCAAAATGTCTATGTTTGGTGAGATGAATTTCTTTCTTGGGCTATAGATTAATCAAACAAAGAAGGGAATTTTCATTTCACAATCTAAGTATGTGAGAGATATGTTGAATTATTTTGGGATGGATGGTTCCAAACCGGTAAGTACTCGCATGGTGACTGGTTGCAAATTGGGTAAAGATGATGATTCACCTAAGGCTAATCAGAGAGAGTATATATCTATGATTGGTGGACTAATGTATTTGATTGCTACTAGACTAGATATTATGCATGTGGTTTGTCTTCTAGCTAGATTTCAAGAAGATCCAAAGGAAACACATGTTATTGTAGTTAAAATAATATTCAGATATTTGAATGTAACTTTGGATTATGGATTATGGTATCCTAAAGACACTGACTTTACACTTAATGCTTATATAGATGTAGATTGGGCCGAAAGTATAAATGACAAAAAGAGTACAAGTGGTGGTGCATTCTTTCTTGGATGTAGATTGGTGGCATGGTTGAGTAAGAAGGAAGATTCATTCTCTTTGTCTACTATTGAAGTTGAGTATATTGTTGCTACATCTTGTTGTACACAAGTTTTATGGATGAAATAGACATTGAAGGATATCACAGTGTTATATGATGATCCTATTTCTATCTTTTGTGATAATACGAGTGCAATTAAAATTTTGAAGAATCATGTAATGCACTCGAGAACGAAGAATATATCTATCAGGTATCATTTCTTGAGAGAGAAGTTCATGGAGAATGAAGTCAAGCTTGAGTATGTTTCAACAAAGGATCAGATTGTGGATATATTTACAAAGGCTCTTCCTAAAGATACTTTTGAGTATCTTCGTGATAAGCTAGGGGTTATTGCCCCTCCTTTTACAAACTAAGATGCATTTGGTTATGGATTAGTCCGATGGATTCAGGGTTCTATCTTTTTGGATTGATGTTTTTGGTGGCCACCTCTCAGGGGGAGAAGACAAGTTTAAGTGTTGTCATTATGATTATTTTGTTTTCATGTCAAAGGAAGTTTCAATGAACATATATTTTTCCTTTGTTATTGATGTCAAAGGGGGAGAGAGAGAGAGAGAGAGAGAGAGAGAGAGAGAGAGAGAGAGAGAGAGAGAAAACGAAAAGCTAATAAGAGAAAGTAGGTAATGAGGAAGATGATCTTCTAAGGGGGAGAAGTAAAAAAAAAATCTTGAGACATATTTTCAGAACTGATATGGTGTCTTTGATGGTATCTCACATCATGTATTGCCATCAATTACTAAGGGGAAGTTTGTTGTGAGAATGGAAAGAGGAATGAAAGTGTTTTCATTGATGTCAATCGGTCAACTAATTATCTACTAGTTGTTGTTGACTATATATGTTGAGGATATTGAGAAAATTGTATTAAAAGAAGATTGCAGGTATTCAGCTATTGAGGATGTTGATCTAGTACTTATGAACTATGTTTTTTTGTGTTCTAGCTAAGGTCTGGGAGAATTGCTTTTGGTTTGGATTTCTATTTGTTGAAGTCGTATGACTTGTGGTTCTATAGCTGTGTTGCCTTGGTTCTATTGAAGATGGGTTTGAAATTTGGAAGGATCAAGCTTAATTGATCTATGTGTTTTGAACTAGTTTGGTCGATCGAGTGTCAAGAACTATCTTCGAAGTTGATGAAGCGTGTTGGATCTATTATGGGTCTCGGTGAAGTGTTTGTTTGGGTCACCCTCATTCTAATTCTACCCTAGGATGCTTGGTGCTGACCTAATTGGAATTTGAAATTGGATGGCTAACTTTGTATCTTTTCAAGGTTGGAGATGGTATAAATACAAAATGTGCTAGCAATGAAAATTGTACATAAGAAAAGAAGGAAGATAAGTGAAAGAGCAGATGCGACTTTGATGCTATTCTAAAATCATATGAGTTATGTGTGTGGTTGATCAGTGCAAAGCTTAAAGTTGAGTTTCTAGATGCAGTGAGCAGAAGGTGAACTCTATCATTCATGCAAGTTGATTAGTGATTGTGGTGGAATCCTTTGTTGCATTGGGATTGTTGTCTATCTTTGTAATAAGTCTTTTTCTTCTTCTTTGTATCTCTGTGGTAGTGAGCCCTCCGAGTTGTTGCCCTATGGATAGTAAGTCCTTATTTCAGGTAGTGAGCCTCATCTTAGGCAGTGAGCCTTTTTGGTAATCGGTTTTGATATTCTCTATAGTGAGTTAATCCTCACGATGGTTTTCCCTCATTGGGTTTTCCACATAAATTTGGTGTTATTGTGTTTGTGCATTAAAATTTAATGGTTAATCACTTAATAAATTTATGTGTTAGTTCCAGTAATTGAATTTAAGGTTATAATTTATGACAACTGATTCACCCCCCCTCAGTTGTCCTATCCAACACGTTATTTTCAATCTAAGAGTATCGTGACTTCCTATCTTTGAAACTACTACTCATGAAAGCTATTGGTGACTCAGTTTCTTCATTCAACTTTTGTGTCAGTATGGTAGACAAAGTATGCTCTGATGCATAAAAATAAAGGATAAAATCCTTATCAAAGTTGGGACAGACCAACACTGGTGCTTGGCTAATAGCTTCTTTTATTGAAAAAAATGCCTTCTTGCCTTCTTCTGCCCATTTGAAAACATACTTTTTCTTCATCATAGCAGATATATCCTTTTTTAGCTCTGAGAAGTCTAGTACAAACCTTTGTATGAAATTTACCTTACCAAAGAAGGAGTGTACTCTTGTTTTTGTTGTTGGAAGAGACAAGTTTCTGATAGACTCAACCTGACTAGGGTTGATACGGGTCCCCTCTTTGGAGACAATGTGGCCAAGAAGCTTGCCCTGTATCACCACAACAACGAAATTCTTAGGATTCAACTATATTTTATGGTATTTGCATCTTTCAAAGACTTTCCCTAGATGTGAAAAATGATCTCCTCATATCTTCAAGAAAATGATCATTTAGATAGACAACAATTACTTTATTCCTCAAGTCTCCAAATGCCAAATCCATGGCTCTTTAAAATGTAGCACCTGACATTGATGAGGCTGAAGCACATTCTTTCATATGCAAATGTACCCCATGGGGTAGTGAACATCGTCTTGTAATGATCTTCTTCAACCACTGCAATCTAGTTGTAACCAGAAAATTGTCTAATAATGACAACATCTCTGAATCGGTAACCATTTGCAAGGTGTGCTCCATGATTGGTAATGGATAATTATCCTTGAGAGAGGATTGATTCAAGTTCTTGAAATCTACACAAATTCTGATTTCTCCATTTTTCTTTTGTATAGGAACTATATTTAACACCCAGGTGGAGTGATGAATTGGAAAGATGATTTTAGCATCCACCATCTTCTGGATTTCTATGTAGATGGTATCTTGAATTCATGGATTGTATTGTCTATTTTTTCCTAAAAGGCTTTTCTTTATATTTAAGAGGAATTGTATGAGACAATTCTCTTGGTGTGAAAACTTTTAAGTCTTCATAGGACCATGTGAAGACATCTCGATATTGTTTGAACAGAGATATGAACCTCTCACTCTTCTTTGTAGTAAAACATGTACCCAAACTAACAAGTTGAAGCTTGTCATTTGTACCAATATTTAGTTGATGATACTTGAAAGAGGTCCCATCTCTTGAGTTCTTCTAATCTTGAATGTATTGGTCATGCCTATCAAAAATATTCTCCAAGGAAACCAAGCCCTTGGGAATGTTGTTACCCTTCACCTAGATGATGCTTGTATCTATTTCCTCTGGACTTTTAGCATCTTCTACAACTTCTGGCACATCAGAGACTTATGTTACTGATTCTCTGAAAGAAAATGAATTTCCCTCAAAGAACAATTCTTTGAAATTATCTCCCATAACAAGAAACTCCTTAATGTAGTCATCTTCATCGAAGACTTGCTAGTTATCATAGTTGTTAGGCACATCTAGCTTGTATATAAGTTCAATGGAAAACAAATTCTGATGAAAGTCAAAATGTGGCATGAAAAGTGAAGTTGATACCACAAGGGAATCTACTTTGATGTTGTCTAAATGTGGAATAAATTTGATATCAAACTCCTCTAACCAATCTATTGCATTCCACACCATATTTTTGTAATATCAAAGGCGACCCGTTTTTACTCAGAATTAGTCTCTAACCAACTTCACAACTACCTCTATGTTACCTTCAACTTTGAGTTGTTTGATACCCATATCCTTTGCATTCTTGAGGCCTAGCAAGAGCGCCTCATATTTTGTTGTATTATTTGTGCATTCAAATTATAAGCGATATGCAAAAGGATACAACCTTCCTTCAGAAGAAATTATTACAACTCTCGCACCTGAACCAACAATATAACAACTCCCATCAAATTGCATAGTCCAAATCTTTGATTCTTTCTCTGATTTATCTGTAGAACTTGCAACCTCTTGATATAGAATTTGAGCTTGAGGATCTTTGGACTTCACTACTGTAAATTGATACTTGGGCTCTAGTTCTAGCTTGAAAGTACCATTCTTTAATGGAATAGTCGTAGAAGACCAATCCATTTATATCTCTCCACCAAGGTCCTTGCAGAAGCTTCTGCTCAATAGCATCCCATAGCTAGCTAGAATGTTAGCTACTAGGATAGTCATCATAATATTTTTCTCAGGATAGGCCGCTAACCTCACTTGAACATCCTTCAATTTTCCAACCAATGACACCAACTTGGATTCCAATGAATAGAATTTGTCTTTAGTCTTGGTGCATGAAAGTTTGAGTGCATTCATTACTTGTAGAGGCATGACATTGTCTAAGGCTCCTAAATCAATGATACAATTGCTCAATTTGAAACCCCCTATATACAGAGAAATATAAAAGGGAATAGGCTTGTCTTCTGCTGACACGGATGATTCAAGCAATGTCGGCTACACAACAGGCTTCTTCTTCACAACCTTAAGGAGTCTATCCAGCTGTTCTACATGATCTTGGAGATATTCCACCTGAGAAATCTGCACTTTATTCTTCATCAAGGAGTCCACAATATCAAAAAAAATTGATGACAAGTCTTGAGAAATTGCTTTTACGTTCTCTTGAGAAGGCTTGGAATTAGAAATAGAAGCTACTTCTTTTCCTTTTTCTTTTTCTTTTTGTGCTTTTAGTATCTCTTCTTCTTCTTCTTCTTCTTCTTTCTGTGCTTTCAGATGTTGAGCTCATGTAAACATAGGTGTTGTAAAAAATTTAGGATTCATTGCAAGAGAGTACTTACGAGGATCTTCTTCTTCTTCTTCAATATTGGGCTCCCTTTCAAAGTATCCTATTGCGGAGTCGCCATCGAAGTTTTTCAATTGTCGTAAGACGACATTCAAACTAGATGTTGGTACAAAAATTGGACTTGGTGCAATTTTAGTGTATCCCGTTATTTGATTCATCCTTAATTTTTCAAGACATGTGGAGCTAGTATGTGCATCGGTATCATGAAAGGAACAAAAAATTGTGTGTCAAGCAACATTAGTTGTCTGCTTTAGTGGGGCTAGTTGTCATTACCAATAATTGTTGTAAGGTTGGATGTTATTTCTCCTTAGCTGGTACGACTACTGAGGTTGTTATGGTTGCAGTGCAGGAAACACAAGTGGTGCAAGCTGAGTAGGCATTGCAGGCTGAGTAGGCAACTACCTCTTGAGAATAGTCATTTCATTGGAAATTTTTTGTAGCAGTGGGTCTACAAAACTCTCAACCAAAAGCTTGATAGCATCTCCCTTCATTTTTCTAGTAGTAATCATGTTCTCCTCAATCTTTATGGAACCCTGCTATGCAGTCTCTAATTCTATTTCATTTTCCGATTTTAGGAAAAAGGCTATCTCAGATGGAAGGGCATTGATGAAATTGCTTAATAGAATTTCAAGTGACGAATTGTGCATATGTGAAAGACATGGGACCAGGCGACTAAACCTTGCCACGAACTCCCTCATTGGTTCATGAGCCTCCATCTTTGAATTTGAAAGTTGGGTGAACAATTGGTGACTGTCTTCAATGGGCTTGAATCTCACGAAGAAATTTTCTCTAATAGTAGCCCAGTCTGTAATGCAACCCAGATCTAGGTGATTGAACCATTCAACAACAGCTCCCATGAGGTTCTCAACAAATAGATGCATTGTGATGTCTTCATGAGCCACATGTAAGACAATGCAATTCATTGAGAAGGTTGAAATATGATCATCAGGATGTTAAGTTCCATCACTGTGAAACTATGGAAAGTGATTTCTTCACCCCTTAGGTAGTTCATGATTTTCCACCAAGGCCAAAGGTCCAATTTGATCACCCCAAGGTAGTGGGATTGTTCATCTCCAATTGCGGTTATAGATATTATTATTATCACCCATCACTTTTTCTTGGAGGTTCTTCTTGCTTAACTTCAACTTCTTCTTTGATCTCGGGAACTATGTTGAACTCAGGAACTACATTGGATGGCTCTCCAACTTCTATTAGGCATGTTTATGGAAAGAAATGATTCATATCAGCATCTCCTTGAAAGAGAGGATCTGTTCTGCTCCTCGTATAAACTTTGTAAGCTAGGATTGCCTAACCCACACAGGAGGTGGCAATACTAGTCTTCTGGATATAATATTTGCATTCTCTTCTTCTGTGTCTAGAATGGTAGCAACATTTCTTCATTGAGCATAGGTATCCTTCTCAAAGATGAAACTCCTTAGGCTGCTAATGATGTATGTTTTCTATCCTTCAATTATCTCAAATTTTGGCTGGATAACTGCAGGTGTAAGATTAGGTTGTTGAATTGGAGCAGTAGGAGACCAAAGAGTCATTCTCGTGACATAAAGTGTAAGATTTCTTTGAAGTTTTATGCCTCATTCCCCATGGTGGATGCCAAAAAAACTATTGGCATTTCAATTCGCACCTCTGGTATGTGAATTAGAAACAAACAACTATGCACATATAAACTACTCTTCGAATTAGGAGGGGAAGCTCCCTCTTTGCTGATGTTGCTTGAAAGAAAGTAAACTATAACTAATTTTCCTATCTTTTTGTTTAGCTAAGTGCACAAGGTTATAAAATTCAAGCATCGTAGTTGAGATTTTCTCTTTTAGAAGTTCAACTACGACTAAGCCTACTCTAATGACGTTTCCAACTACTCAAGTAAACATAGAGCTCGAGAGTTAGAAATGGACAAGGAATGATTCTTTGACATAAATACTTAAATAAACTTCCTTCCAACACACATCTACTATACTTTCAATGCAAGCTAAAATAAAGATCATATAAGTAGAATAGATAAAATAGAAATCTAAGACACTATATCAGGGCTACAAAGTAGGCACACAACTTTATTTTCTCAAATCTCAAGAAGAAAAGATTACACTTCTGGGATAGCAGGATTGTAGCAAAATAGGCTTACAGTTTAGCCATCAAACCAGAATACATTAACACAAGACATGTGCACTGAACAATAACTTGCATCTAAAAGATGCATGCAAGCTTTCTCTAACACTAAGTTAACTAAAATTGAATAGCAACAACTTGTAGGAAAAATAGGCTCAGCAATTTGCTATCACAATAACCGTTAAAGAAAAATGGGCAAGGCTGCCCTTATTTATACACAAGTAGAGGAGTAGGGAACCCTAAAATATTCTTGCTTTTACAACAAGACTTGCCAAAATCCAAGCTTTATTTCTAAAACTAAAACAAGATAAGCATCTAACAACCTATGAAAGCATAAAAAAAGGGAAGTGCCAACTATTACATCTTGTTTTCTTTCCTCCAAAGAATGGATAAGAATGAGAAAAATAGAAAGAAAGCTTGAGATAACAAAGGAAAGAACGTTGGGATAAATTTGTTTCTTTAAATCTCAACCATATTTGCCAAAAAGTTAGAAAATGTATCTCTATTAGGACCATCAATACAATCTATAGCAAAGTTCCACTTTTCTAGGATCTCTTCACCTTCTGCAATTGAACTTAGAGAATCTTTCACATATTTAGCTGCTTTATCAAATTTTGTTGACATCATTGCAATTTGACTCATCCTACGAGCAAAAGGGTCACCGCTAACACTGCTACTATAAGAACTCTTGTTCCTCTAACTGAAAACCCCAACTGCTGGTTTTTGTTTGTTTTTTTTTTTTAGCAAATTGTGTTTTTGTGAAATATATGATTTTTTTGGTTTTTTTGCAATGAAATTGCAAACATAAAAAGAAGTAGAAGAGAAATGCAAACTACATAAATAAATGAATGGCTGCTGCAAATAAATGATTCTCCTTAAATAATTTTATTGAAAGCCAATACAACAAGGCATACATGAAATAGCTTGGAATGAATTAAATCAAAGCCCAAAAGTGGCTAGCTACAAAAAGCTAAGTTTGGAAAGGGTTGAAATACTACAACAAGTATTTATCCTCATTCAAAATTCCATGTAATGCTTTCAAACATAAAGTCGCCCTTGAATATACAAAGACAGGCCCAAAGACCAAGGCACCTAGGTCAGGAGACAACACGCCCTAGCTAGGTATGGTACAATTGGCTATGATCAGCATGGTACAACTAGGTACAACAGTAGTACGACCTCTTGTAAGTTGTAAATTCCAATATCTAATGTTCCCAAAATACATTGAATCTCCTGAATGATAAATGCACTCAAGCCCTCTGATTGATTTCACCAATCTGCACAAATAGAACCTCTATATGAAGCTCTCCTGAATGCCACCTTCAATGGATATTCCACCACCTCAGAGCAACTGCAACACTGAATAATCTCCAATGGGTTGAAGACTGAAAACCTTGGCTCCCTTCCCACAAACAAATTTCATGAAGTAAAATGCTCAATGAATGAATGGATCAGTTCCCAAGGCAAAATACATATAACTTCAAGAAGAAGTTGATTCCCTCCAAAACGCACATTAAAACTCAATTAAATATTATAACATTGTACTTTAATACTTAATAATCCACTACCTTGGAATAGGTGCCATATCATTAATTGCTCAATTAGCCCCCTTTTAATGATGACTTGACCCTTCCTTATAAAGTTAAGTTATAACTTTATAATAGCACCTTTAATTTATTAAATATCATTCAAGCCAATAAAACATTAATATCTCCTTTAATATTCATTATTTTACCATACTATCTGAAACTGGGGTCAACTCTGTAAATCCCAATACAACCAAGTGCCTTACTAAAAATAGTAAGGGTCCCTCACAACTAACCTCTGACTTACTATAAATAGTGAGTATAGCAAACAAAGCCTTGGAGACACCAAATGAAAGCCAGTACTGAAACCCATTTGAAGTTTGGAGAAGATACAATCCTCAGAAGGCCCTCTAACCACACTCATTAGCCTATGAGGGAAAAAATAATAGGCTAATCTCACTGACATAGATGTCTAGCTAGAAGGGGACATTACAACTATGGACAAGGTTCTGAACTTGGCTTGTACTTCATCAAGTTCAATGTAAGAACCATCACCATGACGATACTGACAAGAGATCTCTGAAACAAATTCACTTATTAATTGGAGATCATCAACAACCCTTTATCTGTATGTAGCTAACTCTTCAAATATTTTCTCATAAGTATTCACCTTGAAGAGGTGACATTCTCTCCATGCAGGGGTTTGCCTCTTATGTTCTCTTGAAACCATTGAATCATATGCAGTTTTTAAATCTACAATAATTATCTCGTGCATAGGTTTCACCTCTGCTAGACTTTTCACAAATCCTTGAATCCCTTGGCATAGGTCATGGGTATTATACCTCAACTGATATATCTACACAAGAAAAAATCTGCCTCTAGCGATGAACTCCTCAATCCAATCCCGCGTATGCTTCCCATATATCACCAACTTCCTTAACTGATGTTGATCAGTTGGTGTCTCTAGAATCTAGGGCAGCAACTGAGGAGCTTGTGAAGTGCGATGGACAAGATTAGAAATATATTGCCGGAGCTATCTGATTTCAGCTTTGAGAGCTGCCTTATCCTCTCCATCCTTGAGCACTCTATCCTTGAGATTTTTTGTTACAACATTGAATAGATTTACATCTTTGTGTCTAGTTCTTTTGCCAAGATTGGCCACAACCATTATGAAATCATCAACCTCCACTTCATCAATATTTTTATCATCTAGAGGCCTAGCAATCTCCATGATTATCTTAGCCTCTAGATTCTTTTCAAAGTGAACTTGTTTCTTTGGTTTCTTGAGAGGTGCATCTTGGTAAATGTTGTCAAGCTCTGCAGAGTTCAGTTGATATGAAGGCCTCCTTCTCTTCCTTCCTAGGGAGTTCTCAAGCCAATACATGGTGTCTCTACTAACGTCCCTGGGAGGTTCAACTACAACCTCTTCTACTTCTTCATCTTCTAAATTGATATGAATTGGTGAAGTCCTTGACGATGGTGGATAATCATGCATCAAAGGCACTTCTTCTTCTTGTGGCTTAGACTCTTCTGGAGGAACTTCTACTACAACTATTGGCTGCTCTTGTAGAATTATATTGGAAAATTCCAACCTTCTCTTTATGTTCTTTGTTGTTTTGCTACCCTTCACAGCTCCTTGTGGATGACTCATTGCCTTCATCTTTGGTTGTGGTCTAGAAAAAGAAGGAAGAGATGACTGTATTATTGGTAGCTCTGCGTATGGAATAGCTTTCTTCCTCTTGAGGCTTAAGAAAATTTTACTATTCTTTATGACTCCGCTTGTTCTCTCTTCAACTAAGATGCACTCTTTGTTGGACCAATTGACTTGTGGAAGCGATTGTTGTTCAATTTTATTTCGAGTGTATGTAGGAACAAGTACATCTCCATCATCATCAAATAATCCTTTAATATCTTCTGACAAACATTCTTTCATTTGATGGAATGTAAGCCTGTTGTTACCATGCCTTTGTACCTTGAACTTGTCTGTGCAATTAGCCCAAAAATCTTCAAGTGTGGGCACATGAGCATAATTCTGACCAAGGCGGAATGTGAAGACACCATGAGGATCGTATGATCATCTCTTGCTAAATGGATTCAGATCAAATTTTGATAACGCATCACCCATTAACTTAGCATCCATCGATGATCTACATCTGTAGATTCCCAACTCAAATGGAAAACTGAAATTGGGCTTCTATCGATTCTGCAAGAATGTGTGAACTTCAAACACTTGCCTTAGGAAGTCCATGAAAACCATCTCATCTGAAGGATATCTTGGCAACATGATTGGAGCATTCGAGATGTCGTACACTCTTATGTAGGTGAAGTTAGGAAACTGGATGAACCAATCTGCCCACTTTGCCATTGCTGCCCTAATAGTTGATGAAATCTGTACATGCAACTCGGTATCTAGGTCTCTCGTATGCATCAGGAATGCCTCATTTACCCTTTTGTAGTGATGTGCTGACTTTGAAAACTCTAGCTAAGGGTAATGATCATAGACATGTTGTATATCTAGAGTCCCCATGGTATTCAATCCTCTAAATTTTCCTTGAAAGTCTACTAGGTAGACTGGATATGAAACCATGTGAAATTTGTGGATTTTGAAATATTCAGTTAGTTGTTGGTGAAGACTATTGCT
>CM021104.1:253258056-253306222 GCA_007115665.2 Sequoiadendron giganteum | reverse complement strand
CTTGAAAGAGAGGATCTGTTCTGCTCCTCGTATAAACTTTGTAAGCTAGGATTGCCTAACCCACACAGGAGGTGGCAATACTAGTCTTCTGGATATAATATTTGCATTCTCTTCTTCTGTGTCTAGAATGGTAGCAACATTTCTTCATTGAGCATAGGTATCCTTCTCAAAGATGAAACTCCTTAGGCTGCTAATGATGTATGTTTTCTATCCTTCAATTATCTCAAATTTTGGCTGGATAACTGCAGGTGTAAGATTAGGTTGTTGAATTGGAGCAGTAGGAGACCAAAGAGTCATTCTCGTGACATAAAGTGTAAGATTTCTTTGAAGTTTTATGCCTCATTCCCCATGGTGGATGCCAAAAAAACTATTGGCATTTCAATTCGCACCTCTGGTATGTGAATTAGAAACAAACAACTATGCACATATAAACTACTCTTCGAATTAGGAGGGGAAGCTCCCTCTTTGCTGATGTTGCTTGAAAGAAAGTAAACTATAACTAATTTTCCTATCTTTTTGTTTAGCTAAGTGCACAAGGTTATAAAATTCAAGCATCGTAGTTGAGATTTTCTCTTTTAGAAGTTCAACTACGACTAAGCCTACTCTAATGACGTTTCCAACTACTCAAGTAAACATAGAGCTCGAGAGTTAGAAATGGACAAGGAATGATTCTTTGACATAAATACTTAAATAAACTTCCTTCCAACACACATCTACTATACTTTCAATGCAAGCTAAAATAAAGATCATATAAGTAGAATAGATAAAATAGAAATCTAAGACACTATATCAGGGCTACAAAGTAGGCACACAACTTTATTTTCTCAAATCTCAAGAAGAAAAGATTACACTTCTGGGATAGCAGGATTGTAGCAAAATAGGCTTACAGTTTAGCCATCAAACCAGAATACATTAACACAAGACATGTGCACTGAACAATAACTTGCATCTAAAAGATGCATGCAAGCTTTCTCTAACACTAAGTTAACTAAAATTGAATAGCAACAACTTGTAGGAAAAATAGGCTCAGCAATTTGCTATCACAATAACCGTTAAAGAAAAATGGGCAAGGCTGCCCTTATTTATACACAAGTAGAGGAGTAGGGAACCCTAAAATATTCTTGCTTTTACAACAAGACTTGCCAAAATCCAAGCTTTATTTCTAAAACTAAAACAAGATAAGCATCTAACAACCTATGAAAGCATAAAAAAAGGGAAGTGCCAACTATTACATCTTGTTTTCTTTCCTCCAAAGAATGGATAAGAATGAGAAAAATAGAAAGAAAGCTTGAGATAACAAAGGAAAGAACGTTGGGATAAATTTGTTTCTTTAAATCTCAACCATATTTGCCAAAAAGTTAGAAAATGTATCTCTATTAGGACCATCAATACAATCTATAGCAAAGTTCCACTTTTCTAGGATCTCTTCACCTTCTGCAATTGAACTTAGAGAATCTTTCACATATTTAGCTGCTTTATCAAATTTTGTTGACATCATTGCAATTTGACTCATCCTACGAGCAAAAGGGTCACCGCTAACACTGCTACTATAAGAACTCTTGTTCCTCTAACTGAAAACCCCAACTGCTGGTTTTTGTTTGTTTTTTTTTTTTAGCAAATTGTGTTTTTGTGAAATATATGATTTTTTTGGTTTTTTTGCAATGAAATTGCAAACATAAAAAGAAGTAGAAGAGAAATGCAAACTACATAAATAAATGAATGGCTGCTGCAAATAAATGATTCTCCTTAAATAATTTTATTGAAAGCCAATACAACAAGGCATACATGAAATAGCTTGGAATGAATTAAATCAAAGCCCAAAAGTGGCTAGCTACAAAAAGCTAAGTTTGGAAAGGGTTGAAATACTACAACAAGTATTTATCCTCATTCAAAATTCCATGTAATGCTTTCAAACATAAAGTCGCCCTTGAATATACAAAGACAGGCCCAAAGACCAAGGCACCTAGGTCAGGAGACAACACGCCCTAGCTAGGTATGGTACAATTGGCTATGATCAGCATGGTACAACTAGGTACAACAGTAGTACGACCTCTTGTAAGTTGTAAATTCCAATATCTAATGTTCCCAAAATACATTGAATCTCCTGAATGATAAATGCACTCAAGCCCTCTGATTGATTTCACCAATCTGCACAAATAGAACCTCTATATGAAGCTCTCCTGAATGCCACCTTCAATGGATATTCCACCACCTCAGAGCAACTGCAACACTGAATAATCTCCAATGGGTTGAAGACTGAAAACCTTGGCTCCCTTCCCACAAACAAATTTCATGAAGTAAAATGCTCAATGAATGAATGGATCAGTTCCCAAGGCAAAATACATATAACTTCAAGAAGAAGTTGATTCCCTCCAAAACGCACATTAAAACTCAATTAAATATTATAACATTGTACTTTAATACTTAATAATCCACTACCTTGGAATAGGTGCCATATCATTAATTGCTCAATTAGCCCCCTTTTAATGATGACTTGACCCTTCCTTATAAAGTTAAGTTATAACTTTATAATAGCACCTTTAATTTATTAAATATCATTCAAGCCAATAAAACATTAATATCTCCTTTAATATTCATTATTTTACCATACTATCTGAAACTGGGGTCAACTCTGTAAATCCCAATACAACCAAGTGCCTTACTAAAAATAGTAAGGGTCCCTCACAACTAACCTCTGACTTACTATAAATAGTGAGTATAGCAAACAAAGCCTTGGAGACACCAAATGAAAGCCAGTACTGAAACCCATTTGAAGTTTGGAGAAGATACAATCCTCAGAAGGCCCTCTAACCACACTCATTAGCCTATGAGGGAAAAAATAATAGGCTAATCTCACTGACATAGATGTCTAGCTAGAAGGGGACATTACAACTATGGACAAGGTTCTGAACTTGGCTTGTACTTCATCAAGTTCAATGTAAGAACCATCACCATGACGATACTGACAAGAGATCTCTGAAACAAATTCACTTATTAATTGGAGATCATCAACAACCCTTTATCTGTATGTAGCTAACTCTTCAAATATTTTCTCATAAGTATTCACCTTGAAGAGGTGACATTCTCTCCATGCAGGGGTTTGCCTCTTATGTTCTCTTGAAACCATTGAATCATATGCAGTTTTTAAATCTACAATAATTATCTCGTGCATAGGTTTCACCTCTGCTAGACTTTTCACAAATCCTTGAATCCCTTGGCATAGGTCATGGGTATTATACCTCAACTGATATATCTACACAAGAAAAAATCTGCCTCTAGCGATGAACTCCTCAATCCAATCCCGCGTATGCTTCCCATATATCACCAACTTCCTTAACTGATGTTGATCAGTTGGTGTCTCTAGAATCTAGGGCAGCAACTGAGGAGCTTGTGAAGTGCGATGGACAAGATTAGAAATATATTGCCGGAGCTATCTGATTTCAGCTTTGAGAGCTGCCTTATCCTCTCCATCCTTGAGCACTCTATCCTTGAGATTTTTTGTTACAACATTGAATAGATTTACATCTTTGTGTCTAGTTCTTTTGCCAAGATTGGCCACAACCATTATGAAATCATCAACCTCCACTTCATCAATATTTTTATCATCTAGAGGCCTAGCAATCTCCATGATTATCTTAGCCTCTAGATTCTTTTCAAAGTGAACTTGTTTCTTTGGTTTCTTGAGAGGTGCATCTTGGTAAATGTTGTCAAGCTCTGCAGAGTTCAGTTGATATGAAGGCCTCCTTCTCTTCCTTCCTAGGGAGTTCTCAAGCCAATACATGGTGTCTCTACTAACGTCCCTGGGAGGTTCAACTACAACCTCTTCTACTTCTTCATCTTCTAAATTGATATGAATTGGTGAAGTCCTTGACGATGGTGGATAATCATGCATCAAAGGCACTTCTTCTTCTTGTGGCTTAGACTCTTCTGGAGGAACTTCTACTACAACTATTGGCTGCTCTTGTAGAATTATATTGGAAAATTCCAACCTTCTCTTTATGTTCTTTGTTGTTTTGCTACCCTTCACAGCTCCTTGTGGATGACTCATTGCCTTCATCTTTGGTTGTGGTCTAGAAAAAGAAGGAAGAGATGACTGTATTATTGGTAGCTCTGCGTATGGAATAGCTTTCTTCCTCTTGAGGCTTAAGAAAATTTTACTATTCTTTATGACTCCGCTTGTTCTCTCTTCAACTAAGATGCACTCTTTGTTGGACCAATTGACTTGTGGAAGCGATTGTTGTTCAATTTTATTTCGAGTGTATGTAGGAACAAGTACATCTCCATCATCATCAA
This sequence comes from Sequoiadendron giganteum, assembly GCA_007115665.2. Classification (NCBI taxonomy): domain Eukaryota; kingdom Viridiplantae; phylum Streptophyta; class Pinopsida; order Cupressales; family Cupressaceae; genus Sequoiadendron; species Sequoiadendron giganteum. Next base: position 253,301,929 of record CM021104.1, on the reverse strand, counting down.
ATAATCCTTTAATATCTTCTGACAAACATTCTTTCATTTGATGGAATGTAAGCCTGTTGTTACCATGCCTTTGTACCTTGAACTTGTCTGTGCAATTAGCCCAAAAATCTTCAAGTGTGGGCACATGAGCATAATTCTGACCAAGGCGGAATGTGAAGACACCATGAGGATCGTATGATCATCTCTTGCTAAATGGATTCAGATCAAATTTTGATAACGCATCACCCATTAACTTAGCATCCATCGATGATCTACATCTGTAGATTCCCAACTCAAATGGAAAACTGAAATTGGGCTTCTATCGATTCTGCAAGAATGTGTGAACTTCAAACACTTGCCTTAGGAAGTCCATGAAAACCATCTCATCTGAAGGATATCTTGGCAACATGATTGGAGCATTCGAGATGTCGTACACTCTTATGTAGGTGAAGTTAGGAAACTGGATGAACCAATCTGCCCACTTTGCCATTGCTGCCCTAATAGTTGATGAAATCTGTACATGCAACTCGGTATCTAGGTCTCTCGTATGCATCAGGAATGCCTCATTTACCCTTTTGTAGTGATGTGCTGACTTTGAAAACTCTAGCTAAGGGTAATGATCATAGACATGTTGTATATCTAGAGTCCCCATGGTATTCAATCCTCTAAATTTTCCTTCGAAAGTCTACTAGGTAGAAACCAACTGATTTGATAGGGTTTTGGGGCGCTGATGGCGAAGCCCATAGTGTCCCGAAAATTTGACCCCCAGATCTTGCAAAAAACGATTGTGGAAACCCTTGCACTTGAAACTCACTGAGAAGCCATATCTTCAGATCACGAACAGGCAGCGGCAGGTCTGGAGCTCTGATACCATGTTAGAATCCAAGATCACCTGCATGCAAATGGATACCTGTCACATGCAAAAGACATGCAAAACCAAGAAGATGTTCTGCAAACCTCAAAGTGTAAAATGCATTATCAGAATCTCAGTTATTACAAAGAGATCAATCCTTATGAAGGAGATCAAGAAACCCTAAAAGGGAAACCCTAAATGAAACCCTAGTGTGCACACTTAATAATTAATAAATAATTATTAATGCGCCTAAGTTTAGCTTAAGCAACTAGAGGAATAAGTGACTTAATTAATTAACCAGTATGATGTAATTAATTAAGCGTAATAAAATTATTACTCTAACACATAGAACATCCAAGGCTGGAATTTTTTAGCGTCTACTTGACCAGTGATTCGATTGAGCAAAGTGATCATTATTGCAAATTCATCCTTGAATTCTCCTCGCCCCACATTCTTTGGCAAAGTGTTATGTTTTTCTTTCAACCATATTTGTGCAACTTTCTTGCTGTATTTCTCCTTGTGCATATCCAACACCTTTACACATTCTTCCATGGAAATGACAACACTTCTTAACCAAGGTGGTATTGAAAAGCATTTTTCAATCATGTCTGGCTTGAGGCTGCACACTACTCTTCTATCTGTTGTTTGAATCTCTTGTGTTGTAGGATTGTAATGGTTGATGTAAGCAATTACAAACTCTAAACTTTGCACTGAGACGAAAATTGTTGTTGTTGCTAGTAACCCAAAATGACCAAGGTGTTTGATTGCAACATTGCTTGTGCCTTTGAAAGCGCACAAATTGAACACTAGTTTGACATGATGTAAGTCAGTTTCAACAATTTTGATGAAATCATGGTACAACACTGATTTGGTCTTGAATTCAATGGGAGAGTACTCCATACTGAAAAATTTAAAGATTGACTATAATCTTGACTATGTTTGGCCAAGTTTTGCACAAACCCTAAATTTAGCTTGCTAACTTTTCTTTTTGGAATGGTCAATTTTTTTGAAAAAAATATGAGATATGGGTTTTGTAGAGAATCTCGTTGCAAGAGGACCTTGATCGTTCTTTTTTGAAGATTTTGATGGCCAGTTGAAAAAGCAACAAACCCTAATTTTTGAATTTTTTGACAAAAAAGATGAGAGCTAGGTGTTCTGTAGAATCTCATTTGAGAGGGACCCAAATGATCAGATGTTGAATATACTGAATTTTTCTTAGACATGCATGTAAAAATTGGGTTCTTGAAAATTGATCTTTTTTCCAAAATTGTTCAGAATTATGAACAGAGTTGACCCAGATTGCTGAAAATTGAAAAAATGACCTCCTTCTGAAAATTGATGCCTTGGAAAAATAGCATGGAAAAAGGAGCCTCTATGTGGGCTAATTCTGAAAATATAAAGAACTCTAAAAAATCTTCAAGTTTTAGCATTCAAATTCTTGAAATAGGAAAAAATATTGGTTTCTCCTCTCTTGCCTTGAAGTCACCTGCAAAAAATTATGAAGAATGAATGCACAAGGCCACCTTAAATAAGTTTTTAGGTTGAAAGCTACTTTGTTTTCTAAATTTAGAGTTGTGAAACCCTACAACAAGTGCATTGAACTTGGGTGATTTCTTTTTGATTTTTTTATTTTTATGATGGAAAAATTGAAAATTTGACTAAGGCAAAGCTTCTTGGGCACCCTTCTTGGCTAGAGGCGTTTTTCTTATTTAGACTTAGACAATTTTGGTAATTTCAACTTTTTCTTGATTTTTTAACCCAGTTTGATTTTGATTTTTGGGTGCTCGGTGAATCTTGTGGGCTGAATAAATTATCCATTGTGAAGCCTAAGTGAATCTGGCGAGATTATCCTAGAGGCAACTTTGGGAAAAGACTTCATCTGGCCCTTCAGAATGTTGGGCACCCCTAGCTACTTGGGGCGCCTAGGCTTACTAGTGTTAGCCATTTTTGTGTTTTCAACTTTTGCTTGATTTATAATCTTCTGATGAATTCATGATTCTGGGAGCTAGACTGACTCGACGAACTGACTGACAAATTCATTGGATAGCTTGATGAATTTTGAGGGGGGTCTTTTGGGAGCTTCATCTCCTGAAAAGTTGATATAGGGTTTCAAATCCTTGGGTGCCCCTGGCTAGCTAGGGCACCCATGATTGCCAAAGTTAGATTATTTGCATTGTATTTTCAACCTTCTTTTGACATTTTCAATTTTTCTCATGTTTTCCCCTCTGATCAATCTATGATATCTGGTGACTGTCAACTCTGATGAGCTTGTTGATTATTGTGTTGGAGAGTTGCTTCAAAACTGAAGAAAACATTTTGGAGGCTGTAACTGCAAATTCATTTGCTTGATGACCCAAAAGCTTGGGTGCCTATCTCCTCTTGGGGCGCTCAAGATCTCCAACCTAAAGCATTTTTGGCTCTTTTTCAACCTTCAAACTTGAAACCTCATGTTATATCCTCCATTCGATTTGAATTTGCCGGTGGCTGACAAGTCCGATGATCGGGCTTAGATATCCACTACAAAGCTAGTAGAATTATGAAGAGATTGACTGATCCAACAAACCCTAATTGCTAGATTTGGTGCTCCAAAATCCCAAGTGCCTATCTCCTCTTAGGGCACCCACAATTTCCAGACAAAATATTTTCTGATAATTTCATAATTTGCATTCTGCTTCTCTATTGAGACCTTTCCGTTCGATCTTCAATTCAGGATGATTGATTGATCTGATGACTATGTGGATGGATTCACTGCAGAGCCGAGAAGATTCTGAGCAACATTGTTTGGGATGAGCAAACCCTAGTTCCATCATTTGACCTCTTGAAAAGTTGGGAGCCTATCTCCTCTTGGGGTGCCCATGATTGCCAATGTTGTTTTTATTTTGCAAATTTCAACTTTTCCCTTTGTTCCACATGTTTTCCATTGCTTCAACTGTTGGAGATGAACATTTTTCTAAGGCACTAAACCCTAGGCGCCTTTATTGGGTAGGGGCGCCTGAACTTTCGAGAGTTAGCCAAAATTTTGCTTTCATGATTCTTCAACTTCCATTCTTTATTCTTCGTCCCTCGATCACCTGTTGCAGTTTTTTGATCTGAGCAGTGCTTGAGAGTCTGAATCTGACACTTGGTAGTTGACTGACCTCCATTAATGACTTTGGAGCTCTTGAAAAGCTTCTAAAAAAGTAGAATAGACCCACTAGGGCAAAACTAATCGTTTGATGATTATGACTAGACCATTTTGATGAGGAAGTATTTTATGTCAATCAAAATCAATTTTAACCCTAGAAGCCAAACTTTCTAGTTTTAGAAAATTTTTCCAGCATCCATTTGAGAAGAAACCTATAAAAACCTAGGAAAAAGTTCTATTTTTAGAAAGTTTCTAAAAATATAAATTTTCTTAAAATTTGGGGTCAAAAAACTGAGATCTAGGTTTTGTAGACTTGGTCGCTCTGAACAGACCCAAATCATCACATTTTGAAAATTTCGAGTTTTTGGTCCTCATGCAAGACATGCAAGTTCCCAATTTTGAACTTTTTGACAATTTTAACAAGATTTTTGACCATTTCTTCAAAATGCCTAAGTGTAGCAAAAATTATAATTTGGGGTACAACAATAACAAGGAAAAGTTTTTTTTTGTGTTCAACCATTGATCCATTTGTGTTGAATATACAAGCTAGATATAACAAAAAATTATGATTACCAATTTGATATTTGCTCTAATTAGATTGTATATAAGTTTTATTTTAAATAAAATTATTGATATTCTACAAGTCACAAATGATATTTTTTTTTGTTCAACTATTAGAAATACCATAATTAAGTTTTGGTGGAATCTTTAAAAGTTAATTTTTGATCTCGTGCCAAGTTATGATGAATAAATCTGGATTATAGTTGAATAATATATTTTTTACTGGTTTTTTAACAGGTGTGTAAGTTGTTTTGAAACCACAAACAGTGGAAAACATTAAGCAGCGAAAATAGCCAGTATATTTGTCGTTTAAAAATGTTCTGGAAACCCGAAAAAACTAAACATAAAGAATCAGCATCAGCAAGCTCAAAATTCTTTGTAAAATTCTAGAAACCCTGACAATAAATCTAATTAAGCAGCAGCAAGTTCAAAAATACCATCGAAACCCTATAATCCCTACCAGATAAAACAAATCAAGCAGCAGAAACTAGTTTGAAGCCCAAGAATCCCTATTAGATGAAAACATCAAGCAGCGGAAACTATTATGAAACCCTACAAATCCTGATACACTAAAATATTTATATGCGCGACAGCAAGCCCAGCAATGGCTATGGACGGAAATTCTTTATATCTTTATAATGCACTTTCACCTCTCTTGGACTGTGATTCGATGTACGAGAGATCTCCTTCTCCGGGGCTTTTGCTAGGTGAAGCAGCCGACGCGTCCCCAATCAGCAAGAAGAAAAAGAGTAATAAACGTGTTTCTGACATAAAATACGAAGACCTTGACGTCGACGAAGAGTTGAGATTCTTGAGAAAAACTACCGACGTGAATTTAGAATCCCCGTCGGTGCAGATTTCAACAGTTTTCGGGCGAGAGATAAGCGATCCATACGATAATATTAAGTCACAGGAGTCTAGCGACGGAGAGGTAGTGACGAGAATAATTTTAGATTAGATGAAGTTTAGAATTGGAGGTAAAAATAGAGATGCGATTGGCGATAATAGTTCCTATTGTTGATCTTAGAAGAGTAATATTAAATGGACGTGAAGTTTAACCGTAATCATCTGCTTGAGAATTTCAACAAAGCGAAGCTGTGGATGGGTTTCTATATTCTAGGCAATTTTAATCTTTTTTTGTGTGTGGATGATCCTTCATCAGGTAGAATATTTGTCTCTAGAGGTCCAGAGTCCCAACCTGCTAAAGGAGGAAGTTAATGCAGCCGAGCCAGTTACTCCTGTGTTGGCTTCGCAAGATCAAAATGACAAGGTTATGGCATTCCAAGATTTTATCTGGACTGATGCGCACAGACAGATAAGAAGCCCCGTGCTTTTGCTTCATCAAGGTTTGTAAATGCATAAAATGTTGAAACATAACACAAAACTAGGAATTTAAGAGGCTAACCATAAAAAATATTCGCACTGTCAAAGCCTAAAGTATTCAGCTTATAAATTTTCAAAACACACTATCTAAATCATTTACAGAGAGACGACTATATTATTTTAATAACGAGTTGTTTACCGTGACCTAGATAAGCATCTGCATAGTGATGGTGATTCAGTGTATTAAGGTTGAGTTGTGGCAAATAGAGCCAGCACAGGCTTCTTTTAAAACTTATACGGTGAAGAATGATTACAGGTTTTCCACCGTAGCCTTCTTTTAAAGTACATATAATAGATCATAATTATAATTATGCACTACAACCTTCTTTCAGGGTATATACAATAGAGAGAAATTCCAGTTTTTCTCTGTTCTTTTATATGCATGTACATTGAAGAAGAATTACAGTCCTGGTTGGTCTAGCAAGTCATTTCTACCTTATTTGAAAATCAGTTTTCTCTATGCACGACATTTGGATGTTTATTGTACTCTCAGGAACTGATTTTCTACTATTGGTTATAGTTTTTAACTATTCGAATCTGAATTTGAACTGATTTTTACTTACTATTGTTTATGGTTTTTAACTATTCTTACCTGTAGTAAAATTCATCAAAATAGTAGTAGATTGAGTTTGATCTGCTTCAGGGGCTGTTAAAGCCAATCTGTTTTACTAAAATAGAAGTAGATTGGTTCTGACATGCTACTCGAGGAAGCCCTTCTAGTTTGAAAGAACCATTCTAGTTTAGAAACCATTGAACACATGTTTAACTCTATACATATCTACCCATAGTTGGCAGACTTTGACTCGCTAAAAACTTGGCAGACCCAAAATTTGTAAACACTACAACATGAATTTGAAGCAATTCCGACAGCATAACGGCATCTCAGCAATTCTTCAACCTGTCATACTGAAAATGCACTAAGGCATCAAGTATCTATAGCCTTCAACATGAAGAGAAGGTGCCAAAAACTTGCCATAAGCAAATTCCATGTCCACATAAGCAAATCCCATGTCCAAGTGTGAACATGAGTTCATTATGACATCATGTCATAGCCAGAACCCATATTTTTAGGTTTTTTCTAAATCCAACACCTATCTCCTCGAAATTAGTATAACCTAGGCAAATGCAGCTGCCACATGCAAACTTGGGCACCTCATAAATGTAGCCTGACTGTCATAGTGTGACATATAAACTATCATACAAGATTCTTACAGCTGTCATATGTTGTCATAGCAAGTTGTCATAGTTTGTCATAAATGTGACATAGCAAATTATGACAAATGCCACCATTTTAGCCCCAAAAATAGGACCTCTAAAGTGGGATGCCTACCACTGTAATGTCCCCTTCTCAACAGTGACCTGACAGTTGGCCGTTAGTCTATCCTGGTGACCTGTAGACTACTCGGAAGCAGAATTAGGGTTTCCTATATTTTAGGAGGGTGTTTCAGCTCTTGTTGGAGTGTGCTTCTGGAATCTTGGTGTTTGGTTGGCAACTCTTTTCTGGGTTTTCAGAGAGCTTCGCAATGGTATGTCTGGCATGATGATCCGAGTTACTTCCAGAATTTACTAATTTTTAGTAAATTCTATTTCTGGCAGTGGTCTTGTTGGCTCCAGTACTTTTGGCCTCCCTTGTCAGTTGGTTCAGTTGGCAGAATCGGAATTGGCGCCTGGATGTAGTTTCTAGAGGGACAAGTCATATTAATTAAAATAATGTTATTTTAATTATTTCCCCCCTTGGTTGAACTTTATGACTTAAGTTGTTTTTAAAAGGGGTTTTTTTATGGGTGGGCGTCTCATCAAGATTTTAAGTGAAATATTCATATTTTTCTAAAGTCAGATTGGAGAGAAGAAAAGGGATGCCAACATAAGGTGATATTTAAATATTAAAATGTTAAAGTTCTTGCCTTGGAAAATGGGACGCCATCTTGGGGGTCAAAGGTCAAACATGGAATTAGGGTTTCTGGAGTGGAGCGCACCTTCTGGAATGTTCTAGAGGGCTTGGCAAAAATTATAAAAAGGAGGTTTGGGGTCTTCATTCAGCATCTTGAGTTTATTGCAAAGTTATGCTGCCGGATTGGTGAGTGAATGCTTCGGGGAATGCATACCCCCTAGCTAGGCTTGACTTCTTGCTTGAAAGATAGCAACTAGTTGAGGATTGGGTTTCCATTGAGTTGTTTGCATTTGTATTTGAGTTTTCTGTATTTTCAGTCACTTTCACAGTTGCTGTTTTGACTGTGGCTGAACTGCATTTTCAATTCATAAGTCTGAGAGTGATTTTTGTTTGCTTATGGGTATTTGAGAAATGTGCTTGGTTGGTTGAGGCGCCCCCTTCCACCAATTTGCAGAATTTAATGTTGAGTCTTTATTTTATTAAGCAAAATCGCCCTTTCTCTTGGGCCGTACGATCCTAGCCTTGCTTGGTTTTGCATGCCAAATAAAAGAGAGTCTTTTGGGCCTGTTTTATGCTTCCTACTTGGGCGCCTTCAGTCTTAGATTACTTTGCATCTTACTTCATAAGATTTGGACAAGTTTTGAGGGAGTTGTGTTAAATTTAATGAGTCTCTGTGTTGCTGATTTGACAAATCTGAGCGCAGGTCTGCATAACCAAAATGGATATCTATAATATTGTAAGCTGAATAGTAGTACTTTCATCACTTCTTCTATCCCTGATCTAATTCTTGTAACTTCCCACGGTTGTGGAAGAGACTGGCATGTTTCAGTCTTAGATAGCTTTCAATTCTTGTATCACCCACTGAAGAAGTGGAAGAGGCTGGCTTGCCGCCTATTTACTTTCTGCAATGCATTGTTACATTGTGCTGATCGGCTGAGCCGTCACCAAATCATGGATCCTCTGACCATATGCTCGCCCCTCCTCCCATCTCGGGTCTTAGGGCGCATTCTTGGTTAGAGTTATCAATTCTACCAGTTTTCAATATTGCTAACGATCCCCTTCGAGTATGCTCTCGCCTTGCCCATACTGGGATCTAGGTTGATCAGAAAGTCAAAGGTTCCTTTCAGCTGGTTTTATGATTACACTAACGCTAATGGGTGTACTTAGCTGTGTACAAAAATGAAAAAATTGGCCGGTATATTTCAACCACCATAGTTTAGCTTACAAATTTTACATGCCACCTTCCATGTAGGATGCCACCTCACTTGTAGGTCCCACAAAGTGATAGCTAATTTGGTAGGCAATAAACATAGGAAATAATTAATTAATCACCTAAATAATAAATTGAATACCAAGACTCAAAGGTTGAGACACCTTAATCCTAACATTCTCCCACTTATCGAAGACCTATTAAGAGTCATTTGCAATCAGCAGCTTAGGGACATGAGGCCCATAGGAATGAAACACCATCTAAATTTCTTTGCGCTCACTGGCTTTGTCAATGCATTTGCAACATTCGTCGAGGTATCAACCTTCTCCAATTTAACTTTCCCATCTTCCACCATATCATGAATAAAATGAAACTACACATCGATATGCTTTGTTTTGACATGAAGAGTAGGATTCTTTGCCAAACAAATGACACTCTGACTATCACAATAGATAGTGATCTACCCTACATCAAGCCCAACATCTAAATGCAACTGCTTAAGCCAAATGGCTTCCTTACAAGCATGAGTAGCTGCCATGTAACTATGCTTCTATTCTGGACAAAACAACTATAGCTTGCCACTTACTCATCTAACTAATGGTACCACCATGTAATGTCCCCTTTTTCCATCCCGCCTCACAAACATTAATTAATTTAATTATTTAATGTTGCTTGGAAAAAAGTGCATTAAATAAGGTAATATGAAATAATTATATTAATGAGGTGAAATAAAGTGATGCCAAGGAATATTTAGAAGATAGTTTAATGAAGTCACTTTATAATAAAGTGCTAATTGAGGCGGGAAAACTAAAAAGGTATTATAAAAAGTACACGAGAGCTCATTTTTGATTATGTGAAGATTATTATTATTTTGGTTTGGATTTTCAGGTGGAGCTCCATGGAGTCTAAGACCCTAGGTGGTATTCCTACGGGTATCTAGTTTCAGTGGTGAAAGGTTTCACCCTAGTTGGATTGAGGCGAATTTAGATGGGATACACATTTGTACTTTAACAGCTGGATTGAGTGATTGAAATAATTTGTGAGTCTTGTCAGGAAAGACAAATTATCAGAGTTGAATTTGGAGGTAATCTATTGACAACTTTTGGCATATTGAAGGTTGGGTTTATTTCAATTTGGAGGTCATTGCAAAATTAGTTAGTCGCCATACTTAGAGTTCCAAGACAGTTTGTGGCACTTGTATTGCTGTGTTGTTATTGTGATTTCATACAATAGTTTGGGCGTGACATATAAGGGTTGCTTGCTGCAGTAAGACTGGGTTGACTGATAATATCAGATATATATGCTTGCTACTAGGTCGTGGGCCTTTCCTCAATTGTAAAATGCTATCATGCCATGCAAAGAACTCAGAAATAGGTGGGTTGTGAGTTTGGTTGCCTACAGTTGCATTTGACTGCACAGGAGTGAATGATTGGATAATGGAGGCGTTAGACATTTTGCTTGAGTGGTGGGGGCTGTAGTGAGGTCGTGGAAGGCCTTTATCACCTGCAACGTCATTGTTCCCTGTGTAAAGTGCATTCTTTATGAGGCATGGAGTTTGCTGTTGGAGAGGAAGCTTCCTGGACATGATAATTTGCAGTATACAACTGCAAACTCAAGCACTCAACAGCAAACTCAAGCACTCAACACTCTTTCCAGTGGGGTTTTGTGCTATAGCCGTGGCATCTTTAGATTCTGCAGAAATTGGTATTTATGCTATGCAATGTAATTTCAGTGCTGAGTTTATATATCATTGTCATTGTACTGTTAGATTGTTGTTGTTGAAGATTAATGTTCCATGCTGTTCATGTACAAGAGGATGAAATTGGTATTTATCCCTGTATAATGCTATTTGAACATTTGAGTGCAATCCTGGGTCTGCATGCCTTTGATTACTTACAATATTCAAAAATATAAGGGTTGGGTATTTGCAATTCATTTGGTGTCTTGAATGAATTTATGAATGAAACTAAGTAGTGTTCAATATTATCCATTATTTGAGTTGTGAGAGCAATCAGTCCGGTTGACCAACAAATTAGTTTGACATAATGCTAATGTGTCAAACTGGAAACCATTGCAAAAGTATCGTTCAAATCTAGAGGGGTTTTTGCAGTGGTATTAGAGCTGTGCATCCTGCCAGCCTGAGGGTAATAGTGGAAAGTTATTTCAGTTTGCCCTTTGAGTGACCAACACATGTCCATTTCAGTGGTAGCTGATTCTCAATTGGGAAAATGAAGACAAATCAGGAACTCATGGTAGAGTTTTTGCAAGTCTTCCAAGGGTACCGGAAGAATCTAACAACTTTGCTAGAGCATCCTCAATTATTGGAGCCTCATTTAGCAGTTGGGTAGAAAGATGAGGTGGATAACACCAGTGCACATGACAGGTATAGTGATAGCATACATGATGATGTTTTCCAATCAGCTGATGATAATGATTCAATATCTTATCTTAGTGCTGATGCTCATGATGATTTGGGTGTGTTAGCACCTAACATAGAGGATGCTGAAGTTGGGAAGCAGGTTGTTGATAATAAACCAAATGATTTGGGTGTGTTAGCACCTAACATAGAGGATGCTGAAGTTGGGAAGCAGGTTGCTGATAATAAACCAAAAAATTTGTGTGGTGATGATGTCTTAGGTGTCCATCACTTGGCAGGGCAATTGAAGGTAAATGAGGATATGATTATTACAGCCTTAAAACATTTTGATGAATCAAAAAAGTTGATGGAAACGTGTTGTTGGAGGACCCCGGGAACACATAAGGACTTGGATGGAGAACTTTCCCTTGCAAATCTTCAGGCATTTAGAGAAGCTTTTGGGGTAATGAAATCTAATTACCTTCACCTCCTTGTAGATAGAGATCATCTTCTCATGCTTGATGAGATTTATTATGATGCGCCAAAGGGGAAAGAAGAGGAAGTTAATAAGCTCACTCATGAGCTTAAGGTCGCCATGGACTCCTTGAAGAGCACTCAAATGGCCCTTCAATAGTCAGAGACTCGGATTGATGAGCTCTCAGTGGAGTTGAGCTTGGCATAATCTTCATCACCCACAACTAAAACTCAGCAATCTATGGAAGCCATTAGTGATGAGCATACATCCATTGATTGTGGGAATGTGCATATTGAATATGTGGAAACATCCAATTTGATTAAAGGTGCAGGTGACACCATTGGGATGAGTGCACTAGATGAGTTTAAAGGGGAGCAGTATGTTATAGTAGGTGTCCTTGAAGAAAAATCATCTATAGGTGAAATATACCCAAGTCTCTACATTGGTGATGTAGAGATTGCTATTGACAGGTCTTGCGATGAGGAGGTGGATTTTGTTGAGAATTGTGTGATAGATTACAACGCTGTTCCATCTTTACAGAAGGATTGCAGGGCATCATCTAGTGGGGAAATTGGTATTCATGATATGTTACCCCCTCTTGAAAGCAAATCAGAAAATTCACTTTATGCAGCTGATTGTGTGATGTCCCCGCTCTAGTCAGTTCTCGGGAATAGTGTGTTAGCCCTTTATTGGACCCTTGTGGGCTAACTGGATTGGTTAGAGGGTCAGTGGTACTTTCTGGAGAGTTGGATCGTTCTCGTGTTCAGAGCCCAGTATTGGTTCACAGCAGGCATTAGCAGACCAGGAGTCGACAGCTTCTGACGGCACGGGATTTTATGAAGAATTGTGGAAGTTATGCCTATTTGAGTGATTTAAGTTATTTATTAACTTAATATTTTATTATAAAGTCAAATTGACTTTATGCTTTTTAAATCACTTAAATATTTCCTAAAAAGTGATTTAATACTTAATCACTTAAATTAATAAAGTGCGCCCACTTTATTTAAGTCAAACTATTGAAAGTGACTTAAATTATATTTTAAAAGATTTAAATATCCAAAAGTGGCGTATCTTCTTGGAAATCGTGCCTTTTGGCATATATAGGCATTTTGGGCAATGAGAGAATCATCTTTTGAATATTTTGACTTTGCCTTTGGCTTTTTCCTGTGCTTCTCCTGTGATAGGGTTTTGAGCATTTTTCCATTGGAGAACGGAATCTCTTCAGTGTTGAGCACCTTTGAGGCTGTGGAAGATCAGCTGAATTTGTGCAGTTTGTGAGGGCTTCATACAGAAGTTCTATTGTGCCTCATCTGAGTTTAATTTCAGCATTTCAGTGTTTTGGAATAAGAAACAGGGTTTATCTTCCTTGTGGCGCCTTCTTCTTCAGATCAGTGGCATCCAGCAGGGTTAATACTCATTCTTCTCCTTGGCCGTACGACTTGCATTGGGAATGGTGCATTCTAGAGAGGCGTGTGAAGGGTTTGGTTGAAACGCCTTCCTTTTGGTTGCCTTTTGACTTCCATCCTTGGCGTCTAGTATTTACAGAGACTTGTATCCAGTTTCGAGGCAGGAGAACTTAAATCTGGAGGCCAGGCGTCCTTTACTGTCAGTTTCAGCATTCTTGGCTGGCGAGCTGGCTTACTGTTTTAAATAAAAAAACTGGAAACATTCTGGTATGTTTATCATTTGCAATCTATTTGTTTCAGTTAAATAATGTCTTCTACACTTTCATTTTGAAGAAAATAGTGCAAATTTACATTTTATAAGCATTTATGCTGTGCGCCCCTTCTCTTCTGTCTATCAAACTTTCTCTAAAAAACTAAATAACACTAAAAGACTTAAGAAAATACTGGGGTTTGAATTGAGAGCCAGTACGGCTCATCACAGTGGTATCAGAGCATATTAATCCTACCAGCTTGTGGGAAACACAATTCTATGCGGCCACATCAGAACAGGTTTGACAGGCACTACACACGCAGGGGCCTTGGAATTCAGCGAAATACTTTTGCACCTTTTCAGACACCTCCATTGTACGAACAGGAAGAGGATTTTGATTTTGATAATATGGCTGAAAGGAACGATGATGCTCGTCTTAGTGACGAAGACAGGGATGCTAGAGAAGTATTGAGGGGAATGGTGGCTGGTCAAGAACAGGTGGCAAACATCCTTCAGCAACTTAGCACCAATGTGCAAAACTTGACAGGTCAGAGGAGGCCGAATATTGATCAAGATCAAGAAGGTAGCATACATGGAGAGCATCATAGGTATATTGCTCTAGCACGCACCTTTGAGAGAGCCACACGCCCTACTTTTGTCAGAAATGACGCTGAGGAGGAAGAGGAAGTGGAAGAAGGTGGTGATGGAAACTTTGCTGACAACATCCTAGCTATGCATGATGAATGGGATGCAATGCCTCCACGAGTTAAGGATCACCTTAACTTTGATCATTTTATGAGTTAGAAAAGAGAACACACCAGAAACAGGAATGACAAGAGGCCTAGATACAAACATAATGATCTACGACAGGCTACCAATAAGCTTATCTTAGCGAACTATGATGGCAGTGGCAGAGTTACAGCACATGCCTGGGTGAGTAAATTGGATACATTCCTGACACTACGTCCTATGCCAGAGGAAGATGCTATTAGATTTGCAGCCCTACACCTTGATGGCGTAGCACATGACTGGTGGATTCATGGCATGGCTACTTTTCACCATGACCAGATTACCTCATACCAGGAGTTTACTGATAGATTGGTAGAAAGGTTTGATAAACGTGATCCCGAACTGTTCTTCAGGGATCTGGCACAGTTAAAACAATTGGGTAGCTGGGAATCGTACATTGGAGAGTTCCAAAGACTATCTGTAATGGTGACAAGCATTTCAGAGAGAAGGCTGATCATATTGTTTATTGAGGGTCTTTTTGAGCCCATGAAAGGATGGATAAAGGCATTTGATCCACCTACCCTACAGAAGACCATGAGGAAAGCTCGCAGTATGGAGCTCACTACACCTCGTAAGTAATTTGGCACCAAACCTTCTTCCTCCTACACTGAGAACAAATCTGATCCAAAGAAGGCTGATAATACCGATCAAAAAAAAAGATTTGCAGCTCCATTAGATCGGGATACAATGAATGATCTACGTAGAAGGAAGCTATGTTTTTACTATAAAGGTCCATATGACTTCAATCATGATTGTCCCCTCAAGCCTAAAGGGCAAAACAAGAACATGGAATGGTTTTATGAGGGAGAAACATTGACTGATTTTTCTGATCAGCAAGCTGCTATCTATGACACAGATGAAGAAAAGTCAGAAAATGAGGCAGAGATTGAGGTAGAAAGTGAGCTACAGGAGGCTCATATGTCCAGCATGCAGAGAGAGGGTTCTTTCAGGCTCCGTGGGGTTTTAGCGGGTCAAAGAGTCATATCTCTTTTGGACACAGGTGCAACCCACAATTTTATTGATTCACGGTTGGTGGAGAAAAGGGGAATTCAAACGCAGCAGTTTGAAGGCATTCGTGTGAAGGTTGCAGATGGACACACTCTCACCTGTGAGAGGATGATTCCTGATTTACCATTGAAACTCAACAATTTTGAGTTTAAGGCAGATTTTTATGTTGTGAACATGGGAGGAACGGATATAGTTCTTGGCATGAAGTGGCTTCATGCTATAGGAGAGTTCACACTTAATTTGCGTGATATGGAGATGAAATTCAAAATTGATGGCACGAATCATGTTCTTAAAGCTATCAAGGACAGCAATCTAAAAGAAATTTCACTCCGAAGAATGGAACGTTTGATTCAACATGATATGGTAGAATGGGCTGCTGAGTGCAAGTTAATGCCTTCACAGTTAGAGCAGCAAGCTTCTCCTTACCATCCGGATGTACAGGAACTCCGAATCAAACATGCAAAGGTTTTCAGTGCTATTCCACCAGGTAGACCTCCTGATAGAGGTATTGAGCACATCATTGAGTTGGATGAGGGCACGAAACCTATTATGATCACTCCTTACCGGCACCCCAAACGTTTAAAAGATGAAATTGAGAAAACCATTAAGGAACTTTTAGCTATGGGGCACATTAGGCCGAGTAAGTCACCCTTTGCTTCATCAGTTGTTTTGGTGAAGAAAAAGGATGGTACACTTAGGATGTGTATTGACTACAGGATGCTTAATAGGAAGACTATTAAGAACAGGTATCCTATTCCGCGGATAGATGAGTTGATAGATGAGCTTCATGGAGCTTGCTATTTCTCGAAGATTGATTTGAGGACTGGTTACCATCAGATCAGGGTCAGAGAGGAGGATATTGAGAAAACCGCATTCAGGTGTCACTGTGGACATTATGATTTCTTGGTTATGCCATTCGGCTTAACCAATGCACCAGCTACATTTCAGTCTACTATGAACAGGGTTTTCCATCCTCTCTTGAGGAAATTTGTTTTGGTGTTCTTCGACGACATCCTGGTTTACAGCAAATCATGGGAGGAACACATGGTTCACTTAGATGAGGTATTGGGTATACTTGACAGGGAGTCCTTGTACGCCAAGGAGTCCAAGTGTGCTTTGGGCATGGCTGAGCTTTTGTATCTGGGTCACATTATCAGTAGAGAGGGAGTCAGCATGGATCCAGAGAAAATTCGAGCTATCATTGATTGGCCTACACCTGAGACGTTGACACAGCTTAGGGGGTTTGTAGGATTGTGTGTCTTCTATCGTCGGTTCGTTAGTGGATTCTCGCGACATGCTGCGCCACTAACTGATTTGACTAAGAAGGGAGCCTTTGTGTGGACACCTCTTGCACAGGCATGCTTTGAGAAGTTCAAACTTCTTATGACTACTTGTCCAGTATTGGCTTTGCCGGATTTCGCTAGACCATTTGAGTTACATTGTGATGCCAGTGGTGAGGGTATTGGTGTAGTTATTATGCAGGATCGACACCCTATAGCTTTTGAGAGTAGGAAGCTCAGAGGTCCTGAACGGAGTTTCAGTATCTATGATAAGGAAATGTTGGCCATCATGCATGCCATGGCCAAATTCAGGCAATACTTGATTGGTAGTAAATTTAGTGTTAAAACCGATCACAATAGTCTAAAACATTTTCTTGGACAGCGAGATTTGAACGAAAGGCAACAGAAATGGGTCAGCAAACTTCAGTCCTATGATTTTGACATTGCCTATGTCAAGGGCACTCAGAATGTGGTTGCTGATGCTTTATCTCGCCGTCCTCACTTGAGCTCCATTTCACTGATTTCAGAGGACTAGAGACACATGATAGTGGTGGAATATGCTAAGAATCCTTGGGCTTCTAGCATAATGGATGGGACAGTACAGGATGACAAATACTCACTTGTGGATGATCTTATCATTTACAAAGGGAGGATATTTCTTGTCCCAGGTTCTGAGATGAGGGGCACAGTATTGAGGTCATTCCATGATTCACCGATGGCAGGACATCAAGGTTACTTTAAGACCTACAGGCAGGTACGGGAGAGATTCTCTTGGAAGGGACTCAAATCTTTTGTTCTTCAGTATGTCAGGGAATGCCTTGTTTGTTAGCAGAACAAGCAAGAACATACATACCCTGCAGGTTTACTTCAGCCGCTTCCTATTCCTGAGAGGAAGTGGGAATGCTTGTCTATGGACTTTATCACGGGTTTGCCGAAAGCTCAAGGGAAAGACAGCATTTATGTGGTAGTAGATCGGTTGACGAAGTATGCACATTTCTTCTCAATCACTACTACACACACAGCTACTCAGGTGGCGGACTTGTTTTTCCGTGAGGTATTCAGATTGCATGGATTGCCTCGAAGTATAGTCAGTGACAGGGATAGCAGATTTTTGAGTAACTTCTGGCAGGAGTTATTCAAACTTTGCGGTACAGAACTCACTCCGAGCACCAGCTACCACCCACAGACAGATGGGCAGACAGAGATAGTCAACAAATGGGTGGAGGGATACTTGAGGAACTACAGTTCAGGACAGCAGAAGGCATGGGTGAAGTGGTTATACCTTTGTGAGTATTGCTATAATACCACTCATCATATGAGTATTCAGATGACACCATACCGAGCATTATATGGATATGATGCTCCGAGCTTTCTAGACTTATTGCTGAGTGACAGTAGGGTACCTAGTGCTAGTGATTTGTTGCAGGAGAATCAGGACATTATGAAAGCACTTAGGGAGAATATTCAGAAAGCTCAAAATCAGCAAAAACAATATGCTGATCAGAGGCGAGTGGAGAGATCTTTTGAGATCGACGATTTGGTGTATCTGATGCTACAGCCTTATAGGCAGTCCACCCTTCGTAAGAAGGGCGCCGAGAAACTCAAGCCACGATACTATGGACCATTCAGGGTTGTCAGACGTGTTGGTGAAGTGGCTTATGAGTTGGATCTACCAGTGAACAGTAAAGTTCACAATGTGTTCCATGTGTCGCGCCTCAAGAAGGCGTTAGGACAACTGGTGATTCCTTCTGCAGATTTACCACCCCTGGATGATGAGGGGAAGTTGATTTTGATACCTGAGGCCATTTTGGAGTCCAGAGAGCGTCATCTACGGAGGCGGGTTATCAGGGAATATCTGGTGAAGTGGAAAGACTTACCAGCAGAAGATGCGACTTGGGAGAGTGACAGTATTCTTCAGCACCCAGCTTTGAGTTTGCTTGTGGGCAAGCAAACTTGGGGAGGGCGGACTGTGATGTCCCCGCTCTAGTCAGTTCTCGGGAACAGTGTGTTAGCCCTTTATTGGACCCTTGTGGGCTAACTGGATTGGTTAGAGGGTCAGTGGTACTTTCTGGAGAGTTGGATCGTTCTCGTGTTCAGAGCCCAGTATTGGTTCACAGCAGGCATTAGCAGACCAGGAGTCGACAGCTTCTGACGGCACGGGATTTTATGAAGAATTGTGGAAGTTATGCCTATTTGAGTGATTTAAGTTATTTATTAACTTAATATTTTATTATAAAGTCAAATTGACTTTATGCTTTTTAAATCACTTAAATATTTCCTAAAAAAAGTGATTTAATACTTAATCACTTAAATTAATAAAGTGCGCCCACTTTATTTAAGTCAAACTATTGAAAGTGACTTAAATTATATTTTAAAAGATTTAAATATCCAAAAGTGGCGTATCTTCTTGGAAATCGTGCCTTTTGGCATATATAGGCATTTTGGGCAATGAGAGAATCATCTTTGAATATTTTGACTTTGCCTTTGGCTTTTTCCTGTGCTTCTCCTGTGATAGGGTTTTGAGCATTTTTCCATTGGAGAACGGAATCTCTTCAGTGTTGAGCACCTTTGAGGCTGTGGAAGATCAGCTGAATTTGTGCAGTTTGTGAGGGCTTCATACAGAAGTTCTATTGTGCCTCATCTGAGTTTAATTTCAGCATTTCAGTGTTTTGGAATAAGAAACAGGGTTTATCTTCCTTGTGGCGCCTTCTTCTTCAGATCAGTGGCATCCAGCAGGGTTAATACTCATTCTTCTCCTTGGCCATACGACTTGCATTGGGAATGGTGCATTCTAGAGAGGCGTGTGAAGGGTTTGGTTGAAACGCCTTCCTTTTGGTTGCCTTTTGACTTCCATCCTTGGCGTCTAGTATTTACAGAGACTTGTATCCAGTTTCGAGGCAGGAGAACTTAAATCTGGAGGCCAGGCGTCCTTTACTGTCAGTTTCAGCATTCTTGGCTGGCGAGCTGGCTTACTGTTTTAAATAAAAAAACTGGAAACATTCTGGTATGTTTATCATTTGCAATCTATTTGTTTCAGTTAAATAATGTCTTCTACACTTTCATTCTGAAGAAAATAGTGCAAATTTACATTTTATAAGCATTCATGCTGTGCGCCCCTTCTCTTCTATCTATCAAACTTTCTCTAAAAAACTAAATAACACTAAAAGACTTAAGAAAATACTGGGGTTTGAATTGAGAGCCAGTAGGGCTCATCACAGATTGTGATCAACAGCCTAATGAGTCACATGAATGGAAGGATCAGCTAAAGGTTACTGAAGATAAGGTTGTTCAAACCTTAAATTGGTTTGATAGCACGCATTAGTTTGTTGAATATCTCCTTTGGTCAGCTGAATTTGAGGAAAGGTAGAAAGGGGTATCGACTGGAGCTTCTATCCCAAGCTTGTAGACTATCAAGCATGCTTTAGAGGTAATAAAATCAGATTACCTTCACTTGCTTTTAGACAAAGACCTTGCCATCAGGGTTGCAGAGAAGGTTTATAGAGCTGTTGCAAGGTCTGTCCATCATGATTTGAGTGGCGAGTCATCTTCTGCTAGTGGCAGTGAAGTATGGAGTCCATGTGACTGTATTGACATTCCATTGACGCAAGCGGGTGATTTTGACCTTGATTGAATGGTGAGGTGTACTCACCATTTTTCTTTCAGCCTGTGTACGAATGATTTGATGGCACATAAATACGGGTTGGATAAAAGATTTCACGGTTCACTTTGGTATGATGTGCTTCCATCGTCAACAGATGAATCCAAATCTTGCAGGTTCTCGGAGTTGTTTCTACTTGACAGTTGCTCACAAAAACAAGAATCTGAGACTTGGCTCATTTGGATTCTAGTGGTTATTAGAGTGGCACAACATAAATCAACAGGTATTGGGTATGATGAACTTCCAATTTGGATATGGGTTCTAGGAATTTTAAAGATTGGTAGACTGCTTCATTTTATTATAGGGATTGAGAGGGTTGTGTATAGTGGTATCATGTTGACACAATAGGATTATGACAAAGCATTCTATAGGTTCATCTAGGATCCTGGTATTTGGACATGGTATGTGGGTGTGGATTGCTTGGGGACAAGCAATCTCTGGGAAGGGAGGACTGTAATGTCCACGTTTTCCATCCCACCTCACAAACATTAATTAATTTAATTATTTAATGTTGCCTGGCAAAAAGTGCATTAAATAAGGTAATATTAAATAATTATATTAATGAGGTGAAATAAAGTGATGCCAAGGAATATTTAAGAGATAATTTAATAAAGTCACTTCATAATAAAGTGCTAATTGATTTTGGTAGGAATACTAAAAAGGTATTATAAAAAAGGACATGAGAGCTCATTTTTTATTATGCGAAGATTATTATTATTTTGGTTTGGATTTTTAGGTGGAGCTCTACGGAGTGTGAAACCCTAGGTGGTATTCCTATGGGTATCTAGTTTCGGTGGTGAAAAATTCCACCCTAGTTGGATTGAGGCGAATTCAGATAGGATTCACATTTGTACTTCAATGGCTTGATTGAGTGATTGAAATAATTTGTGAGTCTTTCCAAGAAAGACAAATTATCAAAGTTAAATTTGGAGGTAATCGATTGACAACTTCTGGTATACTGAAGGTTGGGTTTATTATTCAATTTGGAGGTCATTACAAAATTAGTTAGTTGCCATGCTTAGGGTTCCAAGACAGTTCGTGGCACTTGTATTGCTGTGTTATTGTGATTTCATACAATAGCCTAGGCGTGAGATATAAGGGTTGCTTGCTGTAGTAAGACTGGGTCGACTAATAATATCAGATAAATATGCTTGCAATTGGGTTGTGGGCCTTTCCTCAGCTGCTATTATGCCATGCAAAGAACTCAGAAATAGGAGGGTTGTGAGTTTGGTTGCCTATAGTTCCATAATTTATGTGGTTTGCCCTTGCATTTGGCTATGCAAAGTGAATGATTGGATAATGGAGGCGTTAGACATTCTGCCTGAGTCATGGGGGCTATAGTGAGGTTGTGGAAGCCCTTTTTCACTTGCAACATCATTTTTCCTATGTGAAGTGCATGCTTTATGAGGTGTGGAGTTTGCTATTAGAGAGGAAACTTCTTGGGCATGATAATTTGTAGTATACAACTGCAAATTCAAGCGCTCAACACTCTTTCTAGTGGGATTTTATGCTACAACTGTGACATCTTCAAATTCTGCAAAAACTGGTATTTATGCTATGCAATGTAATTTCAGTGTTGAGTTTATATATCATTGTCATTGTACTATTAGGTTGTTGTAGCTGAAGATTAATGTTACATGTTCTGAAGATTAATGTTACATGTTCATGTACAAGAGGATGAAATTCGTATTTATCCTTGTGTAATGCTATTTGAAGATTTGAGTGCAATCTTGGGTCTGTATGTCTTTGATTACTTACAATATTTAGAAATATAAGGGTCGACTATTTGCAATTCATTTGGTGTCTTGAATGAATTTATGAATGAAAGTATGAAATGCTCAGTATTATCCATTATTTGAGTTGTGAAAGCAATCAATCCAATTAACCAACAAATTAGTTTGACAAAATGCTAATATGTCAAACTAGAAACCATCATAAAAATATCGTTCAAATCTAGAGGGGTTTTTACACACCAAACATCGTGAATACATATCCACTGGTGGATCTTTTGCTGTCAATATCTCCCATCTAATCAAAATCCACAAACCCATGAATACAAAATGAATGCTGAGGTCTACTAGAATAACCTTGAAAACACAGGGCATACTCAGAAGTACCCCATAAGTATTTGAAAACCCTCTTAATTGCATCTAAAATATCCCCCTTAGTTTTTTCCCAATTTTTTCCACATAAACTTCACCCATTAGTGTTAGCCCAACAAAAGATAAGCAAACTGGAAGTAACCCTTCACTTTTTGATCACCCAGATCCCAAAGTGGGCAAGGTGAGAGCATACGGTGTAAGGCGATCCAATTACAATATAAAATGTTGGAAGTACAAAACTATTGGCGGCAAGCCAACCAATTGTGAAAATATAAATACTAGGCAGCAAGCCAACCTCTTCCACTTTTTAGCGGGCTATTGGAAATATAAATAAAAGCAAAGAACTTGGCGGCATAGCTAGCAACTTCCACTTTTCAGTAGGTAACAAAAGGTAAAGCAAAACTCAACCACTTTTTCAGTGGGAGTGAAATATAAATTGTTGAAATGAAGAGCTGATTAGAACTACTAGATCAATGAATACAAAATGATATCTAACACATTATATCATGTGAGAATTCAAACAAAAGTAAAGCCCAAGTGTTAGGAGTTCATCTCTAAACAATATAATGACGAGGCATCATGAAAATATGAAATTATGACAAAGATACCAGGTCTGATATGAAGGGGCAGCAGTCTGATTTTTTTGATCAGCAAGCGTGAAACACCCTCAAACGCTCGTATCTCACCAACCACAACTCCAAATTGCCTCAAACTTATTGCAAATGATGCATAGAAGCTAGGCATCCCACTTCCAACTGTTAAACACCCTGCAAATTGGCAACCAAACTCCAGCATGGTTTCCAATGCACCATAGGCAGGTGGTACGACCCTCTAAGGGGGGGGGTCGAGCCACTAGTAAAAAACATATGCACTACCAAAAAATCTGAAACTCCAGGCAAAGGGGCACCTAGGAGCTAGGAAGACAAAAGACCATACCCACAAAATCTGTCCAACTCCTCAGGAAGATATGAGCATAAATGTGGGTCAGCTAGGTCTATAGAAGCACTCCAAAAAATCACCAAACAACAAAGAACACACCAAAAAATGCCTCCTAGAAGACATCAAAACCACACCAAACTGAAGTAGATAGAAACACCATCACCAATGAAGCTCAACTGCACCCTCTGAATGAAGGAGCACCGACAATCCAGCTAGGAGCTATCTTGCAAGCTTGAAATTGAAGAATAGAATGAACTAGGAGGTATTCCAACCTTGAAGCAAGAGTTCTGAAATAAATTTAGTAGCACTTCGTTATGATAGAAATGAGATAACCGAATGAGAGGGAGAACACTATATCTATAGGCTTCAAACCCAAGAATTTAAATCTCCTTTTCTCTCCAGAATGGGACACCCAAATGAGGAGAATAAAATATTCATTAAAAATCCTTTTGACCATTCAAACTTGGCATCCACTTCACTTAGCAAATATTAACTTTATAAAAGCATAAATCTATCCAACTTTGGGCGACCAAATATGAGGCCCACTTTTAAAAACCTACTTAAGTCATATGTCTAGGCGTGGGGGTCCAAAAGCACATTAGAAATATAATATAACTTAAGTTATCAATTTACCATTTTTGACTCCAAGAAAGTTGGAGAGGCTTTTGCCAATATTGCACTGCCAAAAATAGGAACTGAATGCTAAATTGCTACCAGCCATATTGCTAAAAATAACACTTACTATAAATAGCATATTGCTAAAAATAGTGACTCCAAACACCATTTAAGCACATTCCACGTAGCCGTCATAACTTACTAAAAATAGCAAGTTTGGAAATGTTCACTGATCAACATGCATGTGACACCCCTTGAAGCTCTTTGAAAACCTAGGACCTAGAAAACAAACTGAAAAACTCTTAGATGCATCCCTTGAAAACTCAGAAAGATACCTTCTAGAAAATAGGAAACCCTAATTCTGCCTCCGACTAGCCTACGAGCCTCCAAGATAGGCTAACGGTCATCAGATAGGACTAGTGCTGAGAAGGGGACATTACAATCCACCCTCCCCACGATTCCATGTCCTCAAGTAATCGCAAGTTTGGATGCTGCAAATCTACTCATCCTCCCAAGCCTCATCCTCAATTGGTAAATTCTTTCACTTCACCCAATACTCTTTGATAGACCTCCTCCTCAAAGAGTGCTCCTTGAAATCAATGACTGCCTTTGGAACCAAAACCAACTGTCCCTCCTCATCCAATGGAGGCAAATTTGATGAAGCTACAACATTGTGCCCAAGCGCCTTCTTGAGGCATGACATGTGGAAGACATTATCATCTTGCTACTCGCCGGTAGCTCTAACTTGTAAGCCAGTTCCCCAACTCTCCTGATGATCTTGAAAGGCCCATAGGAATGTGGCTTGAGTTTCTTTGTTCCACTCTTCTTGAGAGTGGACTGTCTGTAAAGTTGGAGCCTCAAGTAGACCATATCTCCAACCTCAAAAGTGTGTTCAATACGCTGCTGATCAACATACATCTTCTACTGATTCTATGCATGGTGAAGACTATCCTTCAAAGATCTCAAAATGTTTCGAGTTTGTTGCAACACATCCCTCGTTTGAGAGACTCTACTATCACCAAACATCAAATCATTGAAGCTAGGAGCCTTATATCCATACAGAGCCATGAAAGGAGACATTTTGATAGACATGTGGTAGGAAGAATTATAGCAATACTCTCTCAAATGAAGCCATCTCATCCAAGCCTTCTGCTGCCTTGAAACTACAAGGAAATAGCAACAACTTCCAATAAAACCGAACCTCATCAATATCACTCAACTTTTAACTAATGTGAATAGAAGTGTATGACTGACACCAATGCATAAAATAATAGTCTCTTGATTAGCACATTTACTGAAAACCTTCCATTTTGAAAGTTGTCTCTGTAAGAGACTTCACAATTTTTTTTTTCCACTTGTAATATCTCTGTGAGAAATCTGAGCAATCTTTCAAACACACTGGCTAGGGTAGAATCATTGCACCACTGAATCTAGTTACTTGTAGGGTTTTTTTCCTAGGGTTTTGAACTTCGAAAAGCTTTCCAAAATCCACACAATAAAAAAATATTCAAGCATAGTAAAAATGAACCTTGAAAAGCACTTTTGTATCCAACTCCACAATGACTTTTCAAATTCCCGCTTTTTGATATTTTATGATGTCCCCTCAGGGTTTAAAAACTGACTTTTGAGTTTTCTATTAAATTCTGATTTTTTATTTTTTTGGTGCCGGTGGCAGTGCTGGAAATTTCAAGAAATTGCATAAAACGATAACGGAAGGGAAATTGTGTAAATACTTGGAAACCCAGTAATCTTTATTTATTCAAAACAAATTAAGAACATACCCATTTTTTGGAAAGGAAAGTTACAGTTTTGATTTGCAAACCAGCAAGCTGATTGCTTTGAAAACCTAGGCGCCACACTCCAGAATGGTTGATAAATGTGTTGAGGGCGTTGTAAATCTGAAGCCTGAACTTGGACGCCTCAATTATGCCTATTATCACCTCCAACAACCTTGAAACATTGCATAGAAAACCACATGCCTGAAATGAGTGGTACGGCTAGCTTTCCCAGCTCACACGTGCTAATTGGAAGACTCCCAATTTGCTGATTAGACCCTGTTCTCTATAGCAGACCTGTACGGCCTGAATTATGCAAGGAAACTAAATTGTTACAGCTTCATTTGGGTAACTAACATGTGCTAAATGAGGTTTGCAAGGTAATCAATACCCACTTGTCTGGTAGAGGCATGCAACCGCTAAATGCTCTCTGTCTTATTCAAATCTGTTGATGTAAATTGTAAATGTTGAAAGTAATGCTTAGTAAATTTGTGAATGCTCAGATTGATGGTCTCTGTGTGAATCCATCCAAACTAGAACCCTTAGACAATCTCTCACGCCTGCAGATCCTGTTCTAATCGGGTCAACTTGAAACTTCATACCTGTAGCCCTGTGGTTAGTTTTCTGTTTTTGAATGATTGAAAATGAACTCCTTTTTCCCTTTTAAGCTCCTCCAAAACCCTACGCCCAAATCCACAAATGCTTTTTGAAATATTAAAATATCTCAACTCCTCAAAATGGGGTGCCACATTTTACACTTTAATTAATTGATTCATTTTCTCTTTGGAATTTGTGCCTCTCGATAAAGTATTTAATAAAGTAACTTAAAAATATATCATTTCACTTAAAGTCACTTTATCACCCCCTTATAATGCCATATTATAAAGTAACTTATTAAAATTACTTTATAATCATTAAATTATTAAGTCACTTTAGTCATATAACATTATTAAAGTATTCTGACTTTAATAACTTAATTAAAAGCCAACTCTCATAAAAAAACTAGGCAATAGACTCCTGAGAGTGCCTCCGACACAATTTCAACTGTAGACAAGAAACCACCGAACTGGTAGAATTGGTTATAAATAGCAAGTAGCAATGATAATCCCTGAACTGCCTCATAAGGTCAATCAACCAACTGAACATAGGATTGAATATGTAGAGACGAATACACAAGCCTACTGAAGATCCTGAATTCCCTCCGAAGGACCCCTAAACATCTCGTTAGCCTATGGGGATTGTAGAAATAGGCTAACCCTAACTCTCCAAACCACTGTCTAGAGTGGGGACATTATAGTCCACCCTCCTCGAAATTGCTTGTCCTCAAGCAATCTCATCTCAGGATGCTGCAATATCTCCTCATTCTCCTAGGTTGCATCCTCAACCAACAGGCCTTTCCACTTAACGAAGTATTCTCGGATGGCTCTCTGTCTCAAATTGTGCTCTCTAGTGTCAATGATAGCCTCGGGTATAAGGATCAATTTCCCCTCCTCATCCGGGGGTGGTAATGTTGTAGAAGGTGTCACATTATGCCCCAATGCCTTCTTGAGGCGAGAAACGTGAAACACATTGTGAACCCTACTCTTTGCATAACTCTAGCTCCTAAGCCCCCTCACCAATCTGCTTGGAAACTTGGAATGGTCCATAGTAGTGTGGCTTGAGCTTCTCAGAGCCACTCTTCCTTAGAGTGGATTGCCTATAAGGTTGCAACATAAGATAAACCATATCACCCTCCTTGAAGGAACACTTAACTCTGCGCTGATTTGTATATTGCTTTTGTTGATTCTAAGCCTTCTGTATATTCTCCTTCAGAGATCTCATGATGTCCTGGCTGTCCTGTAACAAAGCCTTCGCACTAGGCACCCTACTATCTCCAAATAACAAATCCAAGAAATTGGGAGTGTCATAACCATAGAGTGCCATGAATGGTGTCATCTATATAGACATGTGGTATGTAGTATTATAACAACACTCGCATAAATACAGCCACTTGACCCATGCCTTCTGCTGCCCTACAATGTAGTTCCTTAAGTATCCCTCCACCTATTTATCAACTTTTTCGGTTTGTCCATCTGTCTGTGGGTGGTAGCTTGTGCTCGAAGTGAGTTTCATGCCACTGAGTCTGAATAACTCCTGCCAAAAATGACTCATAAATTTGCTGTCCCGATCACTTACTATATTCCGAGCTAGCCCATGCAACTTGAATATTTCTTTGAAAAACAAATCAGCAATTTGTACTGCCATGAAAGTAGCTGAAACCAGAAAAAAATGTGCAAACTTCGTGAGTTTGTCAACCACTACATAAATGCAATCCCTGCTCTTGAGTTTTAGGTAAACCCATGATGAAATCCATGGATATGCACTCCCACTTCCAATTAGGAATGGGTAGGGGCTGCAATAAACCTATAGGGAAAGAGTGCTCCTGCTTGTTTTGTTGGCATGTATGACACTCTCTCACATACCTGAGTACCTCTGATTTGAGCCCTTTCCAAGTAAACCACTCCCTAATCTACCTGTAGGTTTTAAAGTAACCTGGGTGACCTACCATAGGGGTGTCATGAAAGGCTCTCAATATCCTCTTCTTCATAGAGGATTTGTAATGTTCCTTGCTACTTCTGATCTAGATTTTTGCTCTCAAGGAATATCATATGGGTTACCAAAATGCAAAACAAAGATCTTGGTTACTAAGACCATCTAACACTTTAGGATTTTTCACCCAAAGGAGAGGGAATAGACCAAAATGTCAAAGTTTACACTTCTTAAACCACTGTAGAAATTCCTCACACAATCTGGTCTAAGTTCACTTCCAGGAATATTGTCAAAAACACATTGCATACAACCCTTTATCTTGCTGTTTTCTGAGTTTTCAGTTTGCTTGCTTGTCACTTGGGTGAATGCTATGGTGAATTTGAAAGCTTAAAAATACTTCTACAATGTCTATGCTAATATCTAAATGCAATGCAACTCTTTTGTATTTTCAAATGCATATAGATGAGAAATTACATGAAGAAAATGCATCTACAGCCAATTGACATTTTTGTCAAACAATTGGCATGCATACTAATAAGCTGAGTATGAATGATATTAAAATGCTCAATGACAATAATATATAACCAGCAACTTATATCTCCTTGATAGAAATGAAATGTCCAATACAATATTAATATAAATTGGCCAAGACTCTTGGCATTACAATATTATCAAAAATTGACAATGCTGGTATAGAAGTACACCTACAGTTGCAAATGTAATTATACTATATGCAATGATATAAGCTAATAGAGATTCGAAGAACATGGCCTCATGAAGCACCCTGGGTGAGAGATGAAGTAGCAGTCAACAACAAGCCCAAATAGTATTCTCCAAACCCAAATCGAATTGCTTAAGCTGCTGCCCTTGTTTTTGCCTGACAAATGTTTAGATAATTAATTGCAGCACTGAACTCCTTCCAGTTTGCTCCTAAAACGATTGTCTCGACGATAGGAATTGAATGCAACAATACCCAAAATGATTGGCCTCCTCAATCGAAAGATATGAGCAAAAACAAGAGACTCACATAGGCTGATCGACCTCCATAACAACAGATTATGAAGGTCTGAAAATGCAACTGAAACTTTACAAAATATCACCCAAAATACTCCCAAAGGGAGCGCCCTTATTCTCCTCAATAAATCGATGCCAAAATGGATGTCAACAAACAATCTTTTGTATACTCCAAACCAAGTCGACCTCCATGAAAGCTGAAGTAAGATGCAATAAGCTCAATGTGAAAGACTGACTATCTTCCACTCACAATGCAACCCTTCGGAGGAATATTTCACCACCTCAGTTATGCTAATCAAAGGAAGTTTTCATTTCCTATGATTCAAAGATGAAATCTGCAGAAACCCTTGGCTCCACAAGAGAAATGATCACATATCAATACCAAATCTGGACAACCAAAAACGAGCCCTTAAGATCCTTTTATTCTTTCCTTGGGAGAGCTCATACACTTCCCTTGCCAATGTGGGATATAAGATATATATTTTATTTTTTGTGACTTTATGATATAATATTTATTTAAGTCACTTTATTAAATTAATTAAATATAAGGTTACTTTATAATATTTATTTATTTAATAACCTTATCAATAATTAATTTAATTATTATCTCCCTTATTTTCCCCCAATCCAATTGAGTCCAGGAAACCATCCATCGACTAGATAACTGCCAACCCAAACCCTCTGAACAACTCCAATAGCCTACGAAGGTCAGGGATAGGCTAAACCCTCTGAAACTAATGCTCATGAAAAATGGGAACATTACAGGATCCTGGCACAAGAAAAATCTTACCTTTGTAAATGATGAGGTCATTCACAAGGGTGTACTTGTCACCTACAATTGTACCATCAATGAGCTCGGAAGCCCACTATCCTTAGCAGACTCAGCTGCAATAAATCTCTTCAATCATTTGTAACCTCACCTAGAGAGCACAAGTAAGGTCTCCTCAATAGGGCATCGACAA
The DNA here is from genome assembly GCA_007115665.2 of Sequoiadendron giganteum. Lineage (NCBI taxonomy): Eukaryota > Viridiplantae > Streptophyta > Pinopsida > Cupressales > Cupressaceae > Sequoiadendron > Sequoiadendron giganteum. Next base: position 253,271,770 of record CM021104.1, on the reverse strand, counting down.
CCATATTTTTCTTACCCTTGACATATGCTATGTCAAAATCATAAGCCTGCAACTTACTGACCCATTTCTGTTGCCGATCGTTGAGGTCACGTTGACTTAGGAAATGTTTCAGACTGTTATGATTTGTCTTCACTAAAAATTTGCTGCCCACTAAATATTGTTTGAATTTAGCCAAGGCATGCATGATGGCCCTGTAACCCCTCTTAGGACCTATTGTGACCTTTTCACACATCACCCCATTCAAAATGGGGACCCCCTAATTTTTGTCCCATTCAGGTCTTTTGGGTTGTTTCACGGTTCTCTCTCTTTGTTCCTCGCAGTCTTTCTGGGGATGTCCCTATCTTTGGACCTAAGTTGAAATTTTGGCTAAGTCTGTGAAATTAGGGTTTTTATTCTTCAGGCTAGTTTGAGGTTAAACTCTAAGTTATTGGGTATGCACCTACAGGCCTCGAACCCTGTCCGGGTACGCACCTGGTACAGGTTCACCTGTGGGTACGCCCTGGGTACACACAGGGTGCGCGCCCAGCCCTGTGGGTTCTCCTGAGTGCGTGCAAGCGCGCACCCGGGCGAACCCACAGGGCTGGGCGCGCACCCTGTGCGTATCCAGGGCGAACCCAGCCAAATGGTTCTTGAACCCAGGAGTATTAGCCACGTACCCAGGTGTACCTGGAAGAACCCACGGCCCAACACTTAAAAAGTGGGCCCAAACTTAAATAAAATACAATTTTTTACCTCTCTTATTTTTTGCGGTTTGTGTGGTTTTGAAGGTCTTAAATTGGGCTTTGTCAGCATTAGGTTTTGCCACTCAAAAAATCGTGAAAATGAGGTGCGCCATGGAGTTTTGTATGGTTTTAGAAGCCTTAAATTGGTGCTAGCGGTGGGGGCGCTGCCCCTCGACCCCGCCCTGTACCGCGACAGGGAGCGCGCTAGGGATATTGCCCCCGGACCCCGTGAGGGGCGCTGCCCCTCGACCCCGCTGGGGGTGTTGCCCCCAGACCCCCAAGAGGGGCGCTACCCCTAGACCCCCACAAGGGGCATTGCCCCTCGACCCCATTGGAGACATTGCCCTCAAACTCCCATTGAGTTTAATTGATTTTCATTTTGTTTAAGAATATCAACATCAGCGCATTCCACATGAGGATGCCATTTTGTACTCAATTTGCTTTCAAATCAATCAAATACAACTATCAATTGGCATTTAATATTTATTTTTGGCATTTGGGATTGATCAATGATTAAGTATCACTGTATCATACTATGAAATGATTTAGTTTTACAATTCTATATATTTCTCTTATTTTTTTGTATATATAATACATATATATATATATATATATACACAAGTACCCAAACCCCTAAAAAAAATTTTCACGTACCCACGTACCGAGTTCTTGTACCCGAACTCATCCCTGAACCCGAATCGGTAACTTAGGTTAAACTGATTGAGCAAATTGAAATCTGAGCTTGGCGTTGCATTCAGGAGGCTTTAGGCAGGTTTCCATTAAAATTTCACTGAATTCTGACAACTTACTATTTTTAGTAAGTGCTTAATTTGGGATCTTTTCCATAGGATTTTGGAATTCTGACTGCTTCCACGTTTAGAGCACTTCAAAGTGCTTGCACGCAAAATTTGAGCAAATTTTGACAACTTTCTATTTTTAGCAGTTCTGGCTTTGGAAGCAGTTTTTAGGGTTTGCATGTATGATTCTTCAATGCATGTCAGGATAGTCTTTCTGGGTTTTTCGAGAGCTTCATGATGATATAACATGCAAGTCAAAATGATGACTTACTATTTTTAGTAGGTGCTCGCATGCAGACCAGTTTTCTGGGTTTTTGGAGATCTCTCAGGCAATATGACATGCAACCAAGTCCGACAATCAGTTGATTGCTTTTTCAGGAACTTACTATTTTTAGAAGGTTCACTCTAGCAGTCCCAGATCTTCAGTTTCAGGAGCAGAGAAATTTAGAACAAAAACGGAGTTGAATGGAGGTCAATAGAGGCACATGCAAATGAAATTAGGGTTTCCAACTTTGGTGCCTAAAATGAAGGGCAAAATTCGAGAAAAATGAAAAATGAATGTATCCCATAACATCTTTCAAGGAATCTATTGGTAAAATTTGAGCGTAATCTGCATCCTTACTATTTATAGTAAGTCACTTCCAAAACAGGGCTAAAAATAGCAAGTGAGCATGGAAGGCAAGTGTGAACAAGTCAGATAGGTCATGAGGATTGTGTTGGAAAAATATCAAGATAGGAGTTGCAGAAGTTCGAGAATCAAGAAGTTACTAAAAATAGAAAGTGAGGGCGAGTAGGTTGAAAATAAGCTAAGTGTTCAGATATGCCAAGGTGGGAGATAGGAAAGCACAAATTTGTCTAAGGCATGAGTTTTTAGAGCTCTGGAGTGGAAATGCGCCCTAGGAGAGTCAAGGTGGTATGAAAATTCCCTAAGGCATAGAAAATCAAAGTAACACCCCCCAAAATGCGCCCAAGTTAGAAGAAAGTTGGTGAGAAATTTTCTAAGGCACAAAATTGCCTGACCCCCTTCATATGCGCCCTAGAAGAGGAGGGAGCTTGAAAAGTGTCTAAAGCAAGGAAGATGAAATTGCAGCACACTGTAATGAACCCACACTTGGGTAATGAAATTTTTTCAACATTTTCATATAAATAACAAGGAAGCATACATAAAGATAAAGTAACAAAACTTTTCTTTTCTTTTCATTGCAACATTTCATTTAAACCAATTGATACAACACATCATTACTTTTCCTTTTCAAGTAAACAACAGAGTAAGAATACATACAACTGTACAAGTATAAAACATAGCTTGGAGAGCTTTGAGCAAATAGGAATAAGACGGTCCAGGATCTTCCCTTTCAAACTTTGGTGCTTTAGAAGTCTGCTGTGGAGGAGAAACATCACTCAGATGCTTTTCTGCCAACCATGGACTTATAATGCGGTTCCTCATATGTTTATTGTTAAATAAACGACCCTCCCTTCTACGAAGAGATTGGTTGGGTAACCGGTTCTGTTTTAACCAACTGAGAATAGTGCTGTGTCCTACATATCTAAATCCTTGTAATCCCACAATCTCAATCTAGTATGCAAAACTGGACAATAGTGAACTGACAGTGTAATCATCTCACAGCCTAAGTGGATGTAGGTGTACCACACTACTTTGGCCAAAGTGTTCAAACAATATTTCAACTTACAATCATCTATCACATACACTATGTCAAGTTTAGTTTGACTTGAGGCTATCTTATCCTATGAAAGGCTAAGTCCTTACAATGGGTAGTCAATCACCCCAAACTCCCTACAACAACCTAACTATTAGGGAAATGAAAACAGTCTACAAGTGTCCCTCAGGTAACTCCTATTCCGGAAATCTTTATCCACGGAGTACTTAGCTTATCTCAGTTAACCTAATAACTTAAGCTTTAGACCATACTTGGTTCTGCTTTCATTTCGGTCCTAATAGATATTAACTAATTTTCTCGTATTCTCCATATACGGAGATTATACAGAATAAGCAACATTCATACAAAAATGTATTTCAATTCATTCCTATTCTTTCTTTCATAATAATTCATTATACTTGAAATTCCCTTTTAAGCAAAGTAAAGATACAGTTTTCTTTTCCCTTATAATTACGTTGCATTCAAGACACATCCTTCAGTCATTGCAAACTTATAAACAGAAAACATAAATCATCTTTCACTCAATCAATCAGCTATGCCTATTTTCATTCAATGCATAAAGATAAGCACAAAGAATTCTTTTACTTTGACTGTTCAAAAATAGAGAATAAAGAAGATTTTCCCCATGCCTGTTTTCTCAAGCTTTTCCTTCTACGATGCTCTTTGAATGTTCCAGAATCCAACTGAAAATAGCTCCTTTGATGATGGCAATTCCCTCTAAATGAATTACTCTAATCCCTCTCTCAAGGTGATTTCTCCACTGAATTTCCTACTCAGTTATAATTCCTAAGTTCTCCTTCCTAAACTCAGAATAATTAAAAACACAGTGACTGGTAATGCTGGTATGAATTTGCTGTATTTTCTAGAATCCATAATACAGAAAATGTGTCTACAGAATGTGATGAAAATGAGAGCTCAAAAATTGCTAAACTCAGAATGCTCAAGTGTATTTCAATGAAAGGTAGGGCGTCCTTTTATAAGCTCGAAGTGAAACGGATTCCTCAAATGGAGGCATGAGAATGGACAACAAAGTGCCCAAAACTAGTCAATATGATACATGGCGGGTTTTCAAGCCTCAAATCATCAAAAATAAGTGTGAATCGACCTCATTAGAGCCAACAAATTCAAGACTTGTTCAACTTAAACTCGAAATTGCCACTTACAGGAAAAACGTCCCTCTTTGGCGCATAACAGAGAATGACTCATGTTTGCTGTGAAATTGTCAAGGTTATGCTTGCAACAACACATTCCATCTAGCTGGTGTTTCCTCTTCTCCAACATTTGTATTTTTCTTCCATTTCTCCCCGCGTTCGGAGCTCTTGCCACTTCACGAGAAAGCTTCCTTAATATTTCACTATTTTCAAATGTTAGCTATTATGTTTCAAAGAAATATTTCCATCATATGAAGTTTGGCATACTTTCCTCAGAAATACGTTGCATTTTAAAGTGCTGAAATATTTTAAACATTGCAAATCAATTTCCATAGTTTATTTCCCATGATGCAATAATCGATTAATTCCAATGACTTAATAAAGTTAAGTCATAATTTTACCAAGTCAATTTCTTCTTTATTCCAAATATATATATTTATATATATTGTATTATATTAATATATATATTATTGTAGTTTTATTTTACTTCAATATATATATATGTATATATATTTAAACATTATAATTTAAATATACTTATATATACATGTATATTTAAACATTATAATTTAAATATACTTATATATACATGTATATTTATTTTGATAAAATTATAATAATATATATATATATAATATTATATGTATATATATATATTTACATTTATACATATATACACATTTACATAATATTTGGTTAAATACGTGTATTGCGAGCCAGTCAACATACTTTCAATATACCTATCAATGTATATGTGCATATATGTATATAGGTTAATTCCAAGACAATATAATATTATATTCATGGGTAATAGGTAGCGTATATATGTATATATATGTGTATAACCAATTATACTGTCATGTACATATATGTGTATGTATACCATCTCGACACATACGTACGGCATATCAGTTTACTGATCATACGTTTGTATCGTCATGTCTATACATATAGATACGTATACATGAGGGATACATATGTATACATATACACTCTATCTATGCACATATAACCAATCATGTTTCTCACCCAAGGTTACAGAACAATAAGTCAAGTTTAAAAGTAACATCACTCACAAAGCACAGAGAAGTAACCCAAACTTCTAAAGCCTATGGATGACTTATCAAGACCAACCTATTTGACCTAGTTCCTCTAAATCTTTTAGTGAAGTGTGTGTATGCTCATTTGATTTACTTTACTGGTTATCCGACCAAGCCCCTCTCCCGAGTGATGTTTCCCCTCCGCCTGGAGGAATAGTTCTCGTTCCTGCATCCATCGACACAAAACCACGGTAGTTACTTGCTCTTAACAATTTATAGTATATAAATCAATATTTCAAATTTTAATAGCAAGACTAATTATCCTCCTTCATGCATTGTTTACCCAAGAATAACATCAATCAGAAAAACATAGACTGAGTCAACCATTAAATGTAAAAGATTCTTAAATTGATCACAAGGTTCAACACATTTTATTCATCTTTATTCTTCCTTACAAACAGAATGCTCTAAGCATATCTAGAATAGTAGCTATACAATTTCGGGGTCTATGAGGCCGGGCGCTATATCTTTGAAGGCAGATCCATTGGGCGCAAGAAGAATCGAATTGATTTGTCTAGGCTGCCATCATTCCCAGGTTTCTATTTAGTCATTGTATTTCAAATAGTTTGGCATTTCATCAGCATATTGAACATTGTAATTATCAGTCATTCATAGTTACATTTGCATTGTCCTTCGTTGCTTCTATAGAAGTTCATTTCCAATCAGACTTGGCATTGAATTAAGCTCTCATTGTAAGCCAAGAGCCTTGGCATTTTCATGACATCTTTGTACTGGGGTTTGGATACAATAAAGGAGATATAAGTTGCATGACAAATGCTCGATGTAATGTCATCTTTATAGCACTCATTACCAGCATGTTAGTTTGCTTGCCAATTGTTTGACAAAATGTCAATTGGCTGTAGGTGCATATTTTTAAATGTAGAAATCATATATGTGCGTTTGAAAAGATTGAAAGAAGTCATTTATGCATCTAGATGATTGCTTAGTCATTGTAGTATTTATTTACAAGCAATTAGAGTACTTTGATATCATTTTCAAGCAAACATATCAGACTGAAACCACAGACCAGCAAGCATTAAGTTTGTATCAGAAGTGCTTGACGATATTCCTTGAAGGCAAAATTTAGATAAGAAGTAGCAAGGGATATTACATAGGCTGTGTGAGATTCACGGGAGGAGGCCAGTCAACTATAGGCTTCACCTTATCAAGATCTATCTTGACTCCCTCAACACTGATGATATGCCCCAAGTACAATAACTCTCTCATGCCGAAGTCACATTTTGATTCCTTGGTGAATAGAGATTCACTCTCCAATGTGCCCAACACTGAATCCAAATGTTCTAGATGAATAACCCAAGTCTTGTTGAAGACTAGTATATCATCGAAGAAGACGAGGACTATCTTCCTCAACTGATCTCTGAAGACCTTGTTCGTACAGGACTGAAAAGTGGTTGGAGCATTGGTTAGGCCTAAAGGCATAGCCAGAAACTCATGGTGACCGTAGTGGCAGCAAAATGCCATCTTCTCCACATCCTCCTCTCTAACCTGAATCCGGTGATAGCTGGATCGAAGATCTATCTTGGAAAAGAAACATGCTCTGAGATCAATCAACTCATCAAGCTGCGGAATTGGGTACCTGTTCTTTATAGTTCTCTGATTCAAAGCTCTGTAGTCAATACACATCTGCAAGGTACCATCTTTTTTCTTCACCAGGACAACAGAAGATGCAAAAGGACTTTTACTAGGCCAGATATGACCCATCTCCAGGAGTTCCTTTAACTTCTTATCAATCTCATCCTTCATCCTCTTAGGATGTTTGTAGGGAGTAATAGTGACCGGCTTAGCGCCATCCATAGGCTCTATAATGTGCTTAGACCCTTGTTGGGTGGTCTCTCATGAGGTAAACTCTCAAACACCTTATTGTGTTTGTCTCTCAATGTCTATATGTTGGGTGGATACTCATGCTTCTATTGCTCAACCTATGATAGCAAGGTGTAACACTGTGTAGCCCATTCAACTTGATCATGCCCGATCAATCTCTCCATTCTCCTTAGTGAGATAACTCTAAGACTCCCATCTGACATACCCCTCAATACATGCTTCTTGCCATTGGGTTCAAATTCCATTTCCATAATTCACAAGTTGAGGGTAAAATCACCAATAGCATGAAGACACTTCATCCTGAGTACAACATCCAACTCTCCCATGCCAACCACATAAAAATCTTCCTGGAACTCATAGTTGTTCAACTGCAATGTGAAATTTGGAATCATTCGGTTGCAACTAAGTGTAAACCCATCAGCTACTCTCACCTTGAATCCCTCGAACTCTTCGGTCTTGAGTCCACTCTTAGCAACCTATTGGGTGAAAATTATGTAATCATTTTTTCAATAGATCATAGAACCTAGATTTCAGCTACAACTATGTGAGATAAAATCTCTCCTCTCAGAAAGGGGAGGTGCCTTTCTTACTGCTAACAGAAGCTACGACAAAACTAATAAAGTATTTACACAGTGTACACTATTCTTACAAAATGGGGGGGGTGTGTCACATTCATGCTTTGCTCTTTTTTCAGAGAAGATGTTTTACAATGCTTCACCGTTGGAAGTCTTAATTCAAGATAACTTTAAATTGACAACAAGCAGTAATGCCAATACCTCTATCTTGTCAAAGCAAAGCGTAGAGATACCAGATATGATTAATAATAAACAAATAAAAAAGAAGGGAAAGCTCACGAAGGCACGAAGTCGTTTTGTAGCTTTTTCACTGATGGATTTGCAAAAGATATACCGTTCGTTGCATTAGATTCATAGTCTTCTTAGATGCAACAATTCTTCAAACAACATGAACGATTACAAGCACAAAGTCTTGTAGATCTTTCAACAAAAGTATCCAAACATAAACATAAATGCAAATAAAGAATGTAACACAAAGTTTACATAAATTACTTGAAGCCCTTTAGATATCATCAACTAATCACCACCAACAAGATCAATTCACAAGATTATCGAATCCAACACAAAGTCTGGTTTGCAATTCTCTTCTTTATTGATCAGATTCAATTCACAAAATTGAACACAAAGTCTCAATGTTTGTTTCTCAAAAGGGTAGCACTTCATTGCAAAACACTAAAGGTAAAGATTACAATAGAGATCCCTCATATTTATAGAAGAGAGGGAAGAGCTAATCTAGGAAATTAGTTGAGTAAAATTAGGAAAGTTAGGTGAGCAAAAATAGGAAACCCTGACTTTGACTAAGTCAACATGTAATTCATCTTTGTGAAATTACATCTCATATTTTCAGTGTAATTACATTTAAAAAAAAAACATTTAAGATGTCAAAAACTATTTACAAGATGCATAAAGAGAAGCATCAAAAAGTTCAACACTGGAGATCAAGAGTCTTCATGGTTCCTTGCTTTGGGCGCAAAAGTCTTCATATTTCTTCTTGGTCTCCTGTATGAACGCATCATCTGGGCTGATTGTGTAATCCACAAGGCTGTGAATTCTTGTGATTGACCTTCTGGCAGATGAATGGATTTTCTTGCACTTGTGAAGATGCGTGTTAAGATTATCAATGGTCAGCCGTATATCACAAATGACATGTATGGAGGCTTTGGAAAAATTGGCATCCTCCACTTGTTGCATAACGGCTTCCTTGTAGATCCTGGAAAGTTCATTGGCTGGGAAGAAAATTTGGTTTTCTTCAAGAAGGTTGCCTGGCAACACCTTGATTCCCTTCTCCGGGATAGCATGATGTCCTTCAACATCTTCTTGTACATGGTGAAGATCTTCGATAAGAGATTTGATCACATGGATACGGTGCTTGAGTGATTCTCTTACCTCTACATATTTGTCCTTGTCGGGAATTACCCCGGCTTGCACCAATTTTCTAAGCTTTGCCTATTTCATCTGTGACCAAAATGATAGTCATTTTTCCATCTCTTTTTGCTCTTGAATAAGAACACTTTCCTCCTTATCAAGCTTTGATTTGAGCTTGGCTATTTGTGTGGCCTTCTTGTCTGCAGCAATTGGATCATAGATGTCACCTTGAGGAACATTTGCTGATATTTGGAAAGAAACTGCAAGGGTGGTGAATCAACAAGCGTTAGTAAAAAAAGTAGCATTGGGAAGCGTGAAGCAAGCAAACGATGTTGAGCAAGTGTGAAAAGAGCAACTAGGAACAAAAAACGATGTGGGAGTGGAGAAACATGGTCCGGAACGAAAACGGAGTGATTTGGAAGTGTTCAAGGCAAAAATTGCCAAATGTGTAGGAGCACTGAAAATCAGAGCTCATACACTTAGAGAGATGTTTTTAGGTGCGAGGGCACTGAAAATCAGTGCCCTTACATGTCTAACATGTAAAATTGTCAAATGTGTCAAGGCGCTGAAAATCAGCACCATGACACATTGTCTCACACTTGTGAAAAACTGGGAAAAGTGCAAGAGAGGCCAAAATCATCGCCCATGCCTTAATTTGAAAAACTGGGAAAAGTGCACTTGAGTCAAAAATCACCGCCCTGGTCATTTTTGACTAAGTATGGGAAAAAGTGCACAAGCACTAAAAATCAGTGCTTATGCCTTAATTTGAAAAACTGGGAAAAGTGCACTTGAGTCAAAAATCATCGCCTTGGTCATTTTTGATAAAATATGGGGAAAAAGTGCACAAGCGCTAAAAATTAGTGCTTATGCCTTAATTTGAAAAGTTGGGAAAAGTGCACTTGAGTCAAAAATCACCGCCTTGGTCATTTTTGACTAAGTATGGGGAAAAAGTGCACAAGCGCTAAAAATCAACGTTTATGCCTTAATTTGAAAAACTGGAAAAAGTGAACTTGAGTCAAAAATCACTGCCCTGGTTATTTTTGACTAAGTATGGGGAATAAGTGCACAAGTGCTAAAAATCAGCGCTTGTGCACTAATTTGAAAAACTGGGAAAAGTGTAATGTAGACAAAAATCACCGCCCAGGACTTAAAATGGCTAAGTATGGAACTTGGTGTAAAGGCACTAAATATCAGTGCCCTTGCACCAAGCTGACTTTTCACTTAAGTGCGTAGGCATTGAAAAACCCCGCCTTTGCACTTTTTATACTTAGACAAATTTTTTCAAAATGTTAGAGCAGAGAGGGGGGAAAAATGAAGAAAATATGGTGGAGACCCTTGCGTTTCTAACACACGCCAGCCGAAATCAACCAAGAAAAGAATGAAGAAGCTCGGAGGTGAAAGACGAGATCACAGAGAAGACAAGGGCGTGCTCAGCCACAGGTAGGTGTCTATGCCTAAAACAACCTCCGACCTGTTTAAATGATTTTCAGAATATATATATATATATATGCATAAGAGAAGTTTGGTAATCAATGAATAAACTCAATTACTGGCTATGATCATTTTTGGACACAATAATGTTGGTTACAACAATTATTGTGTCTCAGTGAGAGATTATGACGTTACCTCAAAAAGATAGATCTGAGCCAAGAAATTCCGTTCACTAGCACTTAGTAGGGATAGGGAGTTTGTGGAGGGAAAGGTGGGTAATTCGATCCTCTGGAGGATAGTCCCAAGATGGGTGGAACACCTTGAGGGAATCCCCTTTGAGACTGTTCACACGCCCTTTGCATAGTCATTCTACCATCCAATGATGCTAGGAAAGTGGATACCGGACAAAGATCTACTCGGAATGAGAGTAACGAGTCATAACCTTGTCACATAGATTTACACATTGAACAATTATGCATCTCACTATCTATTTTTTTAAACTGAGCAATCTATGATGAGTTAACCATAAGTTAAATAGTATATGTTCAAACTGATAATACATGTTGCATTCAAATATTCATAGTAATTTACATTAATAAATTGATGTATTGTTAGATTAAAATAGATCTCCTAACTTATATTTTACACTTTAGGATAAATTCCGCAAGGAACATTACAAAACCAAGTCCAAGCTAGGAGGTATGCATTCCTCGAAACAAACCACTCACCATTTCGGAAACATAACAATATAATTTCTTCATGGATGAAAAACAAAGAGCCCAACACTCTTATTTATAGCCTTCTGTCTCCAAATTCAAATTCAAACTCCCTCCAATTAGGGCACCCACATGACAATCAAATCTACATTCACCTTTTCACATTTGCATTTCATTTGGACACTCTCCAAGTCATCCCTTTTCATGAAGGTAAATAACTTTATCAAAAATGCAATTAATCATCAAGTAAGGCGTCCCAAGTCTTAAGTGAAATACTTTATTAAAATATCACTTATTTCTCCCTTAAGGCACCCATCAAGCCTATTGGCGTTTCAATTAGCACCTCTGGAGCGCTTATTGGAAACGAACAACTATTGCAAGTGTGTTAGTACATGCTCTTCGGATTATAGAGAGGAAGATCTCTCTTTGCTGATTTTCTACTGTAAAAAAGGGGTGTACTAGGTTCTTGTTGGAACTGTAAAAATCTGATGTTTGCACATGTTTGTTTTACTCATAGACTTCCATATTTGGTCCTATCATATGCATATTCCTTTCATTCTTGCCTTCGAGTCATGCATTTTTCATATTGTGGTCCATATCGACATGACAACGTGGGTGTCTCCCTGATCCATTTTTTCTATTGCAAACGTCCGTTGCCTATCGACAGGACGTTTCTATTGTTTTGGCAACAGTGGTGTTATCTATCGGCATTTGTTAAGGCTATCGGGCTAACATCTTACCGAGATGAAGGTGTCTCGGCGACAGGTGCTTTTGGGCATATCGGCAAAGGTTTTAACCTTTGGTGGAGTGTCATAACGATTCTGATGTGTCTCCCTGACTTATACATTAAGGGTCATTTCGCGAACTGGATTTATCACCCCGACTCGTGCGTGGAAAGGATTATCATCGGCATAAGGGTGGTCTTTGGTGAGAGTTTCAACGAAATCAGGGTGTTTCACCGATAGAGCACATCAGGATAGGTCTCAGCGAATAAGGTGGAGGAATGGGTTCATCGGCGGGAGGTAGACTTGTCGGGCATGGCGTCTTCCCGAATGGTCGATGTCACAGCGACTCAGGGATGGTTGGGAGCCTTCGGTGAAACATTGTGTAGTCTGTGTGAGGTCTCCCCGACGGATGGAAGCTACAGTGACATACATGGGGAAGTTTGACTCATCGGCGGGAGGGGGACTAATGTCACGACGACTGTTTGGTTCCAAGTGGACTTTCGGTGAAATAAAAAAAACTCTACATGGCGTCTTCCCGAATGGTGGATGTCACGGCGAATAACGATTGAATTGCCTTCGGCAGGACGTTGCACTGTGTCTCGCCGACTGTTCACAAGTAAATAACATAATTTCAAACACTAAGGCCGACATGTATAATGCTTGAGAGCTGTTGCTTGTCAGCTTGATTGGAGCCTGATTTTTGTGCTGGGACGACATGTGAGAATTTCCCAAATTCTACGGTGGCCGACATGAATTTGAAATGATATTATTTCTAAGTGCTGGTGTATGTATATGCACCCCGATTGTAATTGAGTGTGGATCAGATTTTAGAATAGATAGATAGGGTAGATTCGGAATGGGCACAATAGAATGAAGTTCTCATCTTGGAGACTATGTGTAGTTTTAAAAAAAATAGTGAATTCAATGGGAATCAGCTGGTGTGGCAGGTTATTTTTGGTATCAATTGTCTGTTGAGTTTATTGAAAAGTATTGCTGAAGCTGTCTCCAATTTGATTCTTTCTGGTTGTTTAAATTGGCATAACAAGTTTATGTTTAGTTTGTCAATGCACATTTGCTATATGTGTGTGATTAATTAACTGGTTCTCTCAAGTAGAGATTAAATCCTTTTTTGTTGATCACAGTAATCAGGGAGATTCATCTGGATTATTAAAGTAGAGCTTAGTAGTCATAATCCTGCATCATTTATACATGTTATGAACAGATCATATGCCTGCAATTTGATTTTCTGCCAGAACAAGTTGCCCACTTCTGTTTCATTTGACTCCGCATACCCAACAAGGCACAAGTCTCCACAATTTCATTATTTGAATTCATTCAATCTCTTTTTATCAATTAATTAAGCATTCTAGGTTTTAGATCAGAAGATAGCTATCAAGTTTGGTTTCATTTGTTCACTATTGTCTACCATTGTGGACAAGGCATTTCAGAAAGTAATCACAAGTTAAGTCTGCAGTATTCAATTAGGTACACCCACCTAGGTCTAGCAGCACCTAAAGAGTAGAAGGTTGTGTACTCTTAACCTTGTCTGTTACCTTGAAGCGTATCAAGAGATTGGCATCCTCTCGAGGCATCTTGCCTACGTTTTTGAGA
>CM021104.1:253197021-253257956 GCA_007115665.2 Sequoiadendron giganteum | reverse complement strand
TGTTCAACTTGATTCTTCAGGTTTTACATCAAGACCAAGTTACCAATGTCAAATTTTTAGACCATAACTCTTTTGTTGTAATTTTAGAAAAGGCGATTTTGATATGCTTGCAGGTGAGTCAAGGAATTTTGTCTACATTCCTGTAATAGTTCCAGCTCATGCAATTAGGACTATTGGTATTCCTCATCATCAATCAATCATTTCATGGAAACCCATAAGGAGGGGACTTCAACCTCAATGGGAAAGATAGCTTCGGATCTGAAGACCAAGTAAAATGGAGTGGCACTCGCAGGCATGTGGATGTTGGTTTGGTAGGACCATAGGCTAGGGTTAAGTTGGAGGTTCCAGTCATGACCAACGACATTAGTAGTCTTCTTGAGAATTTTGATTATTGTCTCGTTGGATGCCTCTGCTTTGTCGTTATCTTGTGGATAATGTGGCATGGAGAAATGATGTTAAATATGGAATTTCTCACAAAACCCATAGACATATTGGTCGTTAAAAGGATGGCCTTTGTCTATGATGATGGATTGGGGAACAACATACCGAGATATGATGTAATTAAGGATTAATTTGGAAATTTGTTTGTCGGTTATGTAGGTGAGAGGAATGGCCTTGATCCATTTTGTGAAGTACTTTGTTGCAATAATAATGATTTTGTAGTTTTTGGATGAGGTGGGATGAATTTAACCCATGAGGCCGAGTCCCCATTGTGTGAAGGGCCATGAAGAATTTATTAGGTGTAACTCCTATGCAGGGGTGTGAATGACATCACTATGTATCTGACATTGATGACACTTTCTCACGAACTGAAGAGCATCTTTTCCATGCTTGTACAATAGTGCCCCAATCTCATGAATTTCATGGCTAAGGTTGGGCCACTTGAGTGAGATTCACATATACCCTCATGTACCTCATATAAGGTTTTTTATGCTTCACTGTGTCAAGACACCAAAGGAAGTTATTATCAAAGTTGTGTCTATATAGGGTATCACTGACGATGTAAAGTGGGTGGATTTATGAATGAAGGACTTGCGTTGGTTATTGGAAACGGTTGGTGGTAAGGTTTGGGAATGTAAATAATTGTATATGTCCTGATACCAAGGGAAATTGGGACCAAAAATCTCAAAAACCATTTTAGATTAAGGAACATCATAGGCAGGAATCAATAGTTATTCAACTAAGAACTCAAATTATGGCACATTATTAGGGATATCCAAGAGAGATCCAATTGTGGCTATAACATCTACTACTTTTTTCTGTGCCCAAGGAATCTACTCAAAAATGATCATATGGAAGTATCACATGAAACTATCCACCATGTGTTTGTAAGGCATCAACTTCTCATCCTTGGTGTCATAATTGTCATTGACTTGGTTGATAACTAATTTAGAATCACCAAAAATGCGGATTTCCTTAATTTTCCACTTAACTACCATGTGAAGTCCTATCAACAATGCTTCATATTAAGTGACATTATTAGTGCATGGAAATGAGATGAAAAAAGATTTAGGAATAGAATCTCCTTGAGGTGTGATGAATAATATCCCAGCTCCTAAACCATGACCTATATGAGACCCATCAAAATAAAAATTCCAAGGCAATCTAGGTTCTACATGGAAGACAAATTCATCTAGAAAATCTTCTACCAATGGGTGATCACCTATTATGGGTTCGTTAGCAAGTTGAATGGCTATGACCTATCCTTTTATTGCCTTGTGTTTTTTATACTGTATGTCATACCCACTCAATATCATGACCCATTTTTCCAATCAACCTGTTAATGTTGCCTGATTGAGAAGGTGCTTTAATGGATCTATCTTAGCCACTAATTGTGTTTTATGGTTCAACATATAATGTCTCAATTTTTGAGTGGAAAATACCACTATGAGGCATGCACATTCAATGGTAGTATAATTAAGTTCATACCCAGCCAAAGTGTGACTAATGTAATATATTTCTCTTTCTTTTTCCTCATGGTCATTATGTGCAATTAATACCCCTAGTGGGGAAGTGGTTGCCGAAATATACAATATCAAAGGTTTCCATCAATAGGCGGCATTAAAACTAACAATATCAGAGGATATTCTTTGATTTGTTGAAAATTAGCTTGACACTTATTTATCCACACAAAGGGGATTCCATTGTGTAACAAGTATTGGAATGGTTGACATTTATCAGCCAACTGCACAATGAAACATCTTATGGACTACAATCTAAATTTTAATGATTAGATCTCACTTATTCCTTTTGGTGGAGGCATATCCAAGATTGTTTTTACCTTAGCTAGGTCAAATTCAATTCCTCAGTGAGAAATTATGTACCCCGAGAATTCACCCGAAGTTAAACTAAAGATGCTCTTCTTAGGGTTGAGATAGACCTTATATTCTTCCAACCTTTTCAAGATCTTGTCTAGCACCTGTGGGTGATCACCTCATGTTAGAGATTTTTCCAAGAGATCATCAACATAATCCTCCATTAATTTGTGCATAAGATCATGAAATATCATGGTCATAGCCCTTTGATAAATGGCACCTGCATTCTTTAGTCTGAAAGGCATGACATTCCTACAGTATGTACCCCAAGGACAAGTGAATGTCATTTTATGTTGATCTTCTAGGGTGATACAAATATAATTGTAACCTGAGAAGCCATCCATAAGAGACAAAATCTCATATCCTATTGTGAGATCCACTATGATATCTATATTCGGGAGCGAAAAATCATCCTTTGGACAAGCTTTGTTCAAATCTTGGAAGTTCATACAGATGTGGATTTGACTATTTGGTTTGGTGACAAGTACAAGATTTCATATCTAGTTGGCATAATCTATAGATCTTAAGAATCCAATATCTAACAACTTTTTGAGCTTAAATTTTACAAGCAAGGAAATCTATGGGTGCAACTTCTAGAGTTTTTATTTGACTGGTTTTGCATCTGGAAGGGAAAATGATGTAAGACTAATGTTGGATCTAGTCTTGGCATGTTAGCATATGACCAACTGAAGTTGACTCGATGTTCTGTGAAAGAAATCTTGAAACTCGGGTCTTTCATATTTTGTCAATGATGCTACAAGGAGAATCATCTTGGGATTTTTAGGTGTGCTTGTATTGACTTCTATGACATCCTCAATTAGCATGGCTGATTTTTCTTGAGTGATGGGGAGAAATTCCAACCCTCCATCCTTAGGCAACTCAAAGAGGTTTTCACCCTCGAATACATCCTTTCTTTTTACTTTTATATTGTTAGAAGGTGCCTTACGGTTTTCACCTAAAGATGTGTATTTTTTTGTTTTATTATTATTTTTATTAATTATTACGACTAGAGGGTTGAACAATCTCTCTGAAATATGCTATAGAATTGAGATCTATAGTAAATCCAATTTTATGGTTCCCACCAGGTATTCCTTCATGTAGTCCCATGAATTATGCAATGGCTTCATCATTCTCAAAAGTGTCCATGGTAGACAAGTCTTATTGATCCCAATTAATGAGCTGGAGATATATGAGGGAGATACCATCATTAGTGTTAGAAAAAGGTGGAGATGACACTGAAAACATGCAAATGGAGACTGAAAGGGAAAAAAAGAAGTTTCATCAAGATCCTAGGAGGATTCAAGCCAGTCTTCATCTTCAATGATCTCGAGTAAATTGGACTCACGGGGAGGTCAAGATTGGAAAAGAGAAAGTCAGGAGAGTCAGGTGGTGGTTTAGGCTTGGCATCATTGTGAGATTTGTTCATCCAAAATGTTTTTATTGGGATTTTAGGATTATCATTGGAAGGAGCCTATGGTGGACCAATTTCAAACAATTTTCTGTATCTATCTAAAAAAGAAGGGGTCTGTAGTTCCCAAAATGTTTCTTCAAGATCATAGTCACTAAGGGATTTATTAGAGTTGTATTCCCATCCATGAGAGTCAAATTTGATATAGGATTCATTGGATGTTTTGAAATTTTTAGAATCACTTACGCCCTCACTTGAAATCACAAGGGTACATGGAGCACCAATCTCAACTGGCTTAAACCATAACCCTCAATTCTTGGTATTTTAGATGGTATTAACGGTTCTCTCATTCCATTTTTGTTTCTACAAAGACCATTGATTCCTGTTATCCAAATTTCACTACTGTAGCATTTTGCTGCCTACGTATTCATCACATTCTGAAAATGAATTCAGGTGTTGTTTTGCGAATGTTTGAAACAGAAAAAGGACTCATTGTTTGCAAAGTAATGTTGTTTTTATTCATGTTGAAAAGCTGAAGCCCCACACAAGCCGTGGGAGTAACCTGATTTGATTTTTATATCAAATGCTGAGTACATAAAAGAAATGAACACACAGCTGAAAATAGCGTAAAAATAAGGAAGGAGGGTGATTCGTCATTGCCTGGAATGACAAATCACTGTTGAAGTTGTGTGTTGAAACTCGTCCAGCTTTGGTGTCGCAGCCAGCTCCGGCTTTAAGGTTTATCTGCAAAATTGCGAAGAATGGCGTTAGAGCAATGACAAATCAGTTCCTACCTTATCCCTACGCTACCAACAGAGATGTGATCTCATTCAATAATGCATTCACCAAACGATTAAAGAAAAGCAGAACATCAAAAGAAGCCTTCGAATCTATCATATTTTACTAACTTTTTTGTGTCATGTGCAGAAACAGGATATACAATATTGCTGTTTTTTATCAGTTTTGTGATGAGTGGGGTTAAATGTGGCTCCCACAAGGGTTGAGCCCAGCTCATCAAATGTTTAAGTGCAATATGAACATCATAAAATCTGTTTTGTATTATGCAAATTTCTTACAAATTTCACCACAAAGGGTATGAAAAAACTAAATGACAGCAATGCTGCATTTTAAGTTCATTTCCAGAATGCGTCATTTTCAGTTTTCATGAGAACAGCATTATGCCATCTTGCTGAGTTTTATGAGATGATATCAAAAGATATAAAAAGAGAGCAGCAACCATAGGAACGAATACGTATTTTTCCACTCATATCACTATATTACGTTACAGCCAAGCTGATGAAGGTTACAATGCTAAGTTGTTGAAAGAGCAGAAAAAATCAATACATTTTGTTTGCATCAACTACAGTTAACATGATGATGTTATTTGCAGAACATATTCACAGTCAAAAACTCAGAAATAGAATGCAGCCGTAAAAATCTCAGCAAAATGCAGAGATAAGAAGTTTCTTTTAGATTTTTAAATACTCAGACACAGAATTTTACTCAGACTACCTTTTTCTTCATATAAAGAAATGTTCTCATGGGGTTTAGAGATTAAAATACAGTTTTTATTTTTTATTTTTAGTCAAATCCACATGGGGTTTACAACAGAAAGGCAGAAGAGTGCATTTTATTTTATAAAGTCAAATACCCATATGGAGGTTTTCATTGCAAAATGCTCAAGGGTCGAGCCCAGGAGGAGAATACATGGAAAATTTCTAAAAAAATGAGCTCCAGCTCAAGTATTAATGGCAAGGATGAAGTACACAGCCAGTAGGTGCTATGGATTCAGTGTCTTCTGTTGTCAGCATGCTGAAGGGGACATTGGAGTGTAAGAAATTAGGAGCTAACCAATTTAATAAGGGAATCCCAATAGATAATGCTTTTGGCCCTTATGTTCATGATGAAAATATTTACTGTATGGGACAAAATCATAATTCATTTCTTCAAGTTCCTGAGCCTGAAGAAAGGGTGCAAACAGCTAGGCTTATCCAAGTGAAAGAGAATGAGCAAGCACAACAAGTTACTCATTTAAATCAGGATAGGGAAACAAAAGCATTAGATGTAGCTCCAAATCAGTTACAAACAAGTGCAATGTCACAAGAATCATCACAAAGTGAATCCTCTGCTACTGCTCCTGTGCTTTCTGCTGGTGTGACAACATGTGAAGATCCAGTCAGCTCAGGGCAAACTGTCTCAAGGTGTCAAAGCTCTAGAAAACGAGCAGCAGATGGAGATTTGGATAACAATGTGAAAGATAAAGGCTTTGGTGAAAGTCCGTTCCAAACATTTCTTAAAGCAGATTCAAAGAAGGCAAACCCTCTTAGGCGAATGGGGTCTGTGACATCTTCAGGAGGGTCAGGTTTTGAAGTGGACAAAGAGGAGTCAAACACTTGAAAAGGAAGTCCGTTCTCTCAAGCTTAATCTGTCTTTCATGAATAGAAAAGACTCTGAACAAACCACGTAAATAGAGGAATTGCAAAAAATAGAAAGTAGATTTAGTGGAGGAAAAAGAGAGATTGTTAGAGGAGATTGAACGAATTACCTCAGGAACAGTTTGAAAAGAACTCATAGCTTTGAAGCCACGTCCAGCTCCTTGGAGCTCACAAAATACAGGGTTCGAGCTCTCCCATGGCAGCAGAACAGAAAAATGACAGTATAAAATGCAAGGGAAATCAGAGATTGTTACATACAGGCCGCGGCCTTAAAGGCTTTTGCTTTTAACAAAGAAAAGCGAAATAGGGAAAACTTCCAGATCGAGCTTACCTTCAGTCTTCCCACATACCACGAAAATCTAAGAAGAATGCGAGCTATGGCGCGAATTACAGCAAAACGCAGAGGGTTTTTTCTCCATGGCGGCGCCCAGCAAAGAGAAACAAGGAAAATGAAATGAAAGTTTGTCATTTCATTTTAGGGTTAATGCCTTAATTTGACCAAAAGGAAGAAGGCAACGAACTGCCTTAAGTTTTTTTCCTCTCTCATGCTTAAGTCGTGGTTTTATCAATTATGCTTGGCAACAAAAGTCTTTCATCGAAATTATAGACTTTTGTTAGTAAAGCCTTTATTTTTATTTTGCATTTGATTTAAAAAATTAAAATATTTTATTTAAAATGATCTATTAAATCATTTTGATAAAGAACAAATAACTTTTAAATGCAAAGTGTGGTATTCTATCTCTTGCATCCTATTCAGAATTGTAAATTTATTCAAAATGATGTATTATAAATCATTTTTGAATAAATGATATTGTAAAATGCAGAGCTTCAACTTCAAGTGAAATGTCATCAACTTGCATCTAAAATTTTTAAATCTTTATTAAAATGATGAATTATAAATCATTTTAATTAAAGATATTTTAAAAATGCAAACATGAAATGTTCTAGATGAATCAGAAGTCTTTCCACTTGTATTTTCTGTCAAATTGTAAAACTTTATTTTAAAGTGATAAATTATGAATCACTTTTTAATAAATGTTTAAAATGCAAGTTGAAGTCATTTAATGACTTTCAAAGACTTTGATCATTTTGATAAAAATTCAGATATTTTTGAAATACAAGTCAAGGTCACATTTAATGTCATTTAATGACATTCAAAGACTTGCTGCAAGGTTTAATAAATGTTTTAAAATACAAGTTGAAGTCATTTAATGACTTTCAGAGACTTAGTGCCAAGTAGTCAAAGCTAGCATTAAAAGCAAGTTTTCTTCAAAGTATGCAAGTAGGGGAGGTTTTTTTGGACCTTCCTTGTTTGGAGGAGATTTTGACATCACCTTGGTTTTTGGACCCAAAGTTCAATTCCGAATTTTGAGAGGGCTTTTCTATAAATTCTTGTTCCTCATTCATTGTAAGCAGTTCTGATTATGCAGAGGAGGCTTATGTGACATTTTGGTGTCCTAGCATTTTGGTGCAGACTTTGTAACTCTTTTTGGAAGATCAAATACAAGTAACAACAGCTGAGTTTATGTTATCTGAATTTATTTTGGAGCCTTCTCTTCTTTCTGCAATTCTGTGTGTATTTACAGGTGATTTGATAAAGGTAATCAGTGAATAATCAGTATTCCATGTTATTTTGTCTCACTCAAACACCTAGTTGCAGAAAAGTATTTTTGTTTGCAGGTTGTAGTTCATGTCTTTAAGGGTGAAGCTCATAGGAGAGGCATCTGTTTTCCTTCTTATTTTGGTTCACTTTTCAGACTTTATTGCAAAATACTTATGCAAGCCTATACAGAAAGGAAGTGTTTTATTCACTCAGATAATTTAGTAATCCTTCTTAGTTACCTGTATTTGAGCTCTCATATCATATTTGGTGTATCACCTGTTTCTCTTGTTTAGATTTTAAGATCTTAGGTTCATTTCAGTAACTTCTATCTTTTTCCCCATAAGTTCAGGTTAGTTTTTTGGAGTTATCAGTAATTATCCATTAGGAACCGGCCTAGAATCCGGAGGTTTCATTTCTGGTTACGCATTTCCCACATGCAGAAATGAATCCCATGTTAGGCAAGGTTGTTAAACTTGTATAGTTTAACAGGGTGCAAATTTTAGCCTTTAACAGTTTTGGCACGCCCGGTGGGACTGTAAGTCAGTAATTTTTTATCAGTTCTTGCTGTTTTGATATGCTACAGCAAGTTTACAGCTTGAAAAGAAGTTCAGTTTTAGCGTATCTGGCGACTCCGTTGTGAAGGAAAGTGACCAATGCAAAAGTTTATATGAGAAAAGTGGAAACCAGAAGTTCAAAGTCGTTTGAGTATTTGCAGTTATCGCCACCCAAGAGGAAAGGAAGGACGCTTGATCGATCTCCTCTTGCAAAAAGAGTACAAACAACTCCTCCAAGAATATATGTCAGAAGAGGAAGATCATTGCATAGTGAACATCCTGTGAGACATTCAGCATCACCAACTGTCGGAGAAGAGCCACCTATTGCTGTTTCTAGGAGTCTCAAATTCCCAAAAGCAAGCTCAAGCTCAGTTTCAGCAAGTATACCCACACAGACTCATAGTATGGCTGCACCAAGAGCTTTCGCTTTTGTTCCATTCGATCAAGGTAGTCCCCTTAATTTAGCACATCATAATGATATTCCTTTGGAAGCATTAAAGGGATTGCCAGAATTCACTGGAGAAGGGCAAATAACGCCATTTGAACATATAAGAGATGTGGCAGCATTGTGCAATGTGCATCACGTGACTCAAGAGAATGTAGCTGTGAGATTACTGGCTGCATCGTTCAAGAGGAAGGCGTTGGAATGGTTCAGAGGCTTGCCAGTGGCTTCTATTGCAACATGGGATGAGCTTGGTGACCAATTTACCAAATTTTTTGAAGAAAAATCTAATCACCTATCTTTGGTAGAGCAGCTGACAACTATCAAAAGGGCCCCTCAAGAGCAATTGATGGATTTCAACATCCGTTTCCAGAAGACTTGGAATAGAATACCTGCTACGGTAAGGCCTTCTGCTGATTATGCATTTTTGTATTACTTAAAGAGTCTCAATAGTGATATATCATTGATGATACAATCCATGGGAGGTCAATCATTACCTCAAGCCTATAGTATAGCTATAAGAGCAGAAAATAGTCTAATTCAGGCAGGAAAAATAGCTCCAAGGCCTCCTATGCCATATTTTCCAGATATTCATCCAAATATGCCATTGCATATACCCCCTCTTGCCGCAATACCGACTGTTCCAGCTATAGAGAATGCTGGAAATCAAACAAACAGCCCTGTTGGACCTTCAACAGAGCTGCAAGAGATTAAAAGCGGTCAGCAAAAGATCGAAATGGTTTTGCAGACTTTGGGAAACGAGCTAACCAGCATGAAAAAGCAGCAGTACCAAGGTCTAAGGCCATCATTTCAACAGTATAACCAGCAGCAGCAAGGGGCTAATCAACCTTATCAAAATCAAGGTTTTAATCAACAGTATCAGCAAAATAGACAGCCATATCAAGGAAATTATCAAGGACAGCGACAAAATGTTAACCAAAGGCCATTTCAGACATATAATCCAACGCCTGTGAATGCAGCAAATCCAATAAAAGATATTGTGCCAGCTCATAATAATCTTGCAGCAGATTACGAATGGTGTTTTCCGTGTAATCAAGCGCATAATCAAGCAACATGTTCCAATGGTGTTATCAATCAAGCACTTATGGTTCAAAATGCAGCAAGTTCACAACCGAATGCATCTACGGAAATACCTGAGCAGCAACGAGATGCATATCCCAATGAGACTGCATTCCTAAATTGGCAGGGTGAAGATTTTTGTGGCGTGAATGATAGTCCAGCAATTGCAACATACACCCGAGCAAAGAAGAGAGCTCTAGAAGCAGATCAGACAGCTGGTAAAGGCGAAGAACTTGCAACTGCGGGACCATCATTTACAAAAAATCCAAATTTCCCACAGAAGTCTTCAAATCAGCCAACCGGCAACCAGCCTCACAAAGAAATAGGTCCGGCTGTAGCTAAGATACATCAGAAGGTGCATTCAGCTATGCCCTACAGCATCGTGGACAGCATGAAAAGAATGAACATATCAATGACTATGTGGGATTCTTTATCCATTCCCGGACAAGCTGAAATGTTGCAGAAGGCATTAAGTGGTGAAGATGCGCAAGAACATGCAGCTAGTGATCAAGAGAAAGTGGTCATGACAAATGCTGATCAAGTAAAAGGGATGGACAGCAAGCCACATGATGCAGTTCCAGGTAAGGATGTGAGACCTCCTCCATTCTATGTTTCCTTAATCATTGGAAAGAACTTGGTACATAATTGTATGGTTGATAGCGGGGCAACTTGTTCCGTAATGCCAAAAAGGGTAGCTGATCAGTTAGAATTAAAATATGAGCCTATGGAAAAGGGAGTAGTTCAGTTAGATGGTACATCTGTCAACTCAATAGGCCTCATAAAAAATGCTAGTCTGACCTTACATGCCTGCCCTAGTTTCTCTATTCCACAAGACATATATGTAATAGATTTGCCTCCCTATTTTGGCCTTTGCCTATCAAGAGAATTCACAGCCAAGATAGGAGGTTATCTCTCGTCCGATTGGTCTCACATGATTTTCCGCACAAGGTATGGAACAAAGGTAAATATCAAGTCAGAATCACTTGCAAAGGATATCATTGAACCTTATACACCCAGTATGATGAATGCAAATTGTGTCATTTTTGACCAAGATGATCATCCTGCCCCTGTTTCACATACGTCCACTGCTGGAATTCCTGATGTCCTTTTGGATGAATGGGCTGAAAGTAGCACTCATCACACTGGAGGTGATTTAGTATTAGACGCTGGTATGGGTAATTATATGTTTCAGGAGGCCGGTTTGGTTATGCCAAATTTGATTAAATGGGAGAATGCTGATTCTGAACAGCAAAATGAGGTCTGAAATATGTTTTTTGACGGATCTAGAAGTAAGCATGGTGCTGGTGGAGGTGCGATGTTAGTATCGCCTGATGGAGTTAAGTACTATGCAGCTTTTAGATTTAGTTTTTCTTGCACTAACAATACAGCCGAGTATGAAGGTTTAATTAATGGTTTGGAATGGGCGAGAAAGAGAGCTATTAAAGTTTTAAAGGTTCATGGTGACAGTGAGCTCGTGGTGAATCAGGTGAGAGGGCTAATTTCTGTTAAAAATGATACATTGAAAGCATATAAAAATAGAGTGTGGGATGCTATAGAGGATTTTGATGCTTTCAATATTGTTTCTATTCCAAGGATTAAAAATCAGCATGCAGATAGATTAGCATCTGTAGGTGCTCAATTTGACATACCTGCAGAAATCAGTACGGAGAATATCCAGCAGCATGTTAAAATTATAGTAAGGCCTTCGATTCCTGATAATAACATAAACTGGCAAGTTTTTGAAAATGATGAACAGATCTTGCAATTTCTGCTAGAAGAAGATATTTTTGCAGCTTCTAATCAGGATAAGCTAAAGCAGAATTATGGGGATCAAGTGGTGCAGCTTAAGTCCAACAAGTTGCCTAAAGGTTTGGTTTCATTGGAATCTATTTTCAATACGGATGATCAAGCTAAAAAGGACAAGACTGGTTTGCTGGTTTCTCAAGAACATTATGAAAATTTGGAGGTTGCACCCGGCAAGAGCTTGAAGTTTGGTAAGGTGAGTACTCCTTTGGAAAAAGAGTCTTATATTCAACTTTTTCAGGAATTTGCTGATGTGTTTGCATGGGAATATGGTGACTTAACAGGGTTTAATCCTAAACTAGCACAGCACACCATAGAACTTGAGCCTAATGCCAAGCCCGTTAGACAGAAACAGAGACCTGTCAATCCCAAATTAGAGCCATTAATGCAGAAAGAAGTTTTTAGGCTGATTGAAAGTGGCATTATTTTCCCAATTAAACACACTAGTTGGGTGTCTAATCTTGTCCCTGTTAGAAAGAAGAATGGAGAGCTGAGATTATGTGTAGGTTTCAGGGATTTGAATAGAGCATCATTGAAGGATAGGCATCCCCTTCCTTCTATGGAGCAAATACTTCAATACGTTGCTGGTTCAGAACGCTTCTCTTTGTTAGATGGTTATTCGGGGTATAACCAGATTCTGGTCAAGAATGAGGATCAGTATAAAACCGCTTTTACCACTAAATGGGGTACTATGGCATACAAGAGAATGCCTTTCGGTTTGTCAAATGCAGGAGCAACGTTCCAAAAAGCCATGGACATGGCGTTTAGCAATTTAATGTACAAATTTGTATTGGTGTATCTTGATGATATCACAGTATACTCCAAAAGGGCAGCAGATCATTTGAACCATTTAAGGCATATTTTTGAGCGCTGCAGGGCGTTTGGGATATCTCTCAATCCAAAAAAGTGTGTGTTTGCTGTGCATGAAGGTAAGCTTTTGGGTTATGTGGTTTCTAAGCAAGGGGTTACAGTGGATCCAGAAAGGATAGCAGCAATTTTAGAGTTACCATTACCACACCATAAGAAAGGTTTGCAGTCTTTCATTGGACGGATTAATTTTGTTAGACGTTTCTTGCCTAACATTGCTGAGTTATTAAAACCACTGACTGCTATGCTCAAGAAGAATGCTGTTTTTAGTTGGACAAAGGAAGCCAAAGGTAGTTTTCAGATTATCAAAGAGTCCCTAGCAGCAGCTCCCGCGTTAGTAAATCCGGATTTCAGCAAGGACTTTATCCTTTATGCATATGGTGGTTATGAAACTATTTCTGCAATATTGGTACAGCAAAACGCAGAAGGTTTGGAGCAGCCAATTGCATTTTTTAGCAAGGGGTTAGAAGATTATGAGTAGAGGCACAGCTTTGTTGAAAAGCATGTCCTCGCTGTGGTAAAGAGCCTCAAAAAGTTCAGACATTTGCTGTCCCATAACAAGATTCATCTAAGAGTTGCACACCCCAGTGTCAAAGAATTCTTACTCAGTAAAGACTTAAATGAAAAGAGAGCTGGTTGGATAACACGGGTCATGGAGTATGATGTGGATATTCAAGTGACTAAGTTAGTTAGAGGCAAAGGCCTATGTGAGCAGATTGCAGATGATGAGGTTTCAGAGCTCCAGGGACAACCAGAAACAATGTTATTGCTTGGTGAGACAGCTGATGGTGATAGGGCAGCGAGCTGGTTACATGACATGGTTCATTTTTTGAGAACTAGCGAATGTCCAACAAATTTGGACAAGGCAAAAAGAAGGTACTATCTGTTACAATCAGTTCCTTTTGTTTTGATTAATGAGGTGTTATACAGAAAGGATCACAATGGTGTCCTTCTCAGATGTATTGAATCAAATCAGATTGCAGACATTTTGCATGAATTCCATGATGGCCATTCAGGAGGCCATTTTTCCCCTAGGACTACTGCGTACAAAATCCTAAGAGTTGGTTATTACTGGCCAGATATTTTTAAGGACAGCCATGCACATGTGAGGAAGTGCGTGAAGTGCGCCATGTTTGCAGGAAAAGAAAGGCTGCCAGCTATGCCTTTGCATCCAATTAAAACAGAACAGCCTTTTCAAAAGTGGGGTGTTGACTTTATAGGTCTTATCAATCCTCCGTCAAGTGCGGGACATAAGTGGATAATCACTGCCACTGATTATTTCACGCGTTGGACGGAGGCAGGGGCATTAAAAGATGCAAATGAGACAGCTGTCCTTAATTTTTATGATGATATTATGAACAGGTTTGGAGTTCCTGATTCTATAATTTCAGACAACGCATTGGCATTTGTTGGTTTAAGAGTGACTGATTGGGCAATCAAGCACGGTATTTACCTTAGTACCAGTTCTAATTATTACCCTCAGGGAAATGGACTAGCAGAGTCCACGAACAAGAACCTAATCAGAATTATCAAGAGAACTCTGCAGGAGAATCAGCGTGATTGGCATTCCAAGTTGAAGGCTGCCCTATGGGTAGACCGAATTACTCCAAAGCAAGTTATTGGGAATTCACCTTATCGGTTAGTATATGGGAAGGAAGCTCGTTTGTCTATTGAAACAGAGCTGCCAGCACTTGATCTTGCTAGTCAGCTAGTTTTATTTGAAGAAGAGGATCCTATGCAGGTGCGTTACGCACAGCTGATGGAATTAGAAGAAAGCAGGAAAAAGGCAATGCAAACAATGGACTTTCAGCAGTTGCGGGTCAAAAAGAGCTTTGACAAGAAGGCAAGATTGAGGGATTTCAATGTGGGAGATGTTGTCCTCAAGTGGGATGAACTAAAGAGCAGACCGGGTAAGCACACTAAATTTGATTCATTTTGGGGAGGCCCGTTTATGATAATTGAGCGCAAGGGACAGAATGCTTTCCAGCTGTCTACGCTTGAAGGAAAGGTGTTGCCAATACCAGTTAATGGTATTCACCTCAAACGTTGTTTTGAGGTATGTCCTACTTTGTAAACTCTAATAGAATTTCTGAATAAGGTGCTGCTGCACCATTTGCTTTTAGGGTAGGGTCTATATGTATATATTTCAGTAGTTTCTAGATGTTTAATAAGTGCTTCTGCGCGTAGAGTAGGAGCATCTACGTTTTCCCTAAGTGCTGTTTTGCACAGTTAATGGTAGTTTACTTTAGTTTTGTTGGGGGGAATAAATTAAGCTCGAAAATCTGACATCATTAGCTATAGTCACGTCAGATATATGTTTTCTATTCATGAAATTGAATAGAGCTTCAACGTCATCAACAAAAGATATATATCTCATGGGACCATAGCTAATAACAACAAAGTTACAAGCAGTTGCAACTAGACGAAAATTTGCACAAGGTTCTCTAAATCAGGAAAAGATATAAAGGGACTCCATGCCCAATGAATGATTAAGGCTACTGATTTCGTGTATAGCGGGCATACACACAGCAAAGGTCGCCAAAATGTTATCCAAATTTCACTACTGTAGCATTTTGCTGCCTACGTATTCATCACATTCTGAAAATGAATTCAGGTGTTGTTTTGCTAATGTTTGAAACAGAAAAAGGACTCATTGTTTGCAAAGTAATGTTGTTTTTATTCATGTTAAAAAGCTGAAGTCCCACACAAGCCGTGGGAGTAACCTGATTTGATTTTTAAATCAAATGCTGAGTACATAAAAGAAATGAACACACAGCTGAAAATAGCGTAAAAATAAGGAAGGAGGGTGATTCGTCATTGCCTGGAATGACGAATCACTGTTGAAGTTGTGTGTTGAAACTCGTCCAGCTTTGGTGTCGCAGCCAGCTCCAGCTTTAAGGTTTATCTGCAAAATTGTGAAGAATGGCGTTAGAGCAATGACAAATCAGTTCCTACCTTATCCCTACGCTACCAACAGAGATGTGATCTCATTCAATAATGCATTCACCAAACGATTAAAAGAAAAGCAGAACATCAAAAGAAGCCTTTGAATCTGTCATATTTTACTAACTTTTTTGTGTCATGTGCAGAAACAGGAAATACAATATTGCTGTTTTTTATCAGTTTCGTGATGAGTGGGGTTAAACGTGGCTCCCACAAGGGTTGAGCCCAACTCATCAAATGTTTAAGTGCAATATGAACATCATAAAATCTGTTTTGTATTATGCAAATTTCTTACAAATTTCACCACAAAGGGTATGAAAAAAGTAAATGACAGCAATGCTGCATTTTAAGTTCATTTCCAGAATGCGTCATTTTCAGTTTTCATGAGAACAACATTATGCCACTTGCTGTAAGATATCAAAAATATATAAAAGAGAACAACAAACATAGGAACAAATACATATTTTGCCACTCATACCCTATGTTACGTTACAGCCAAGCTGATGAAGGTCACAATGCTAAGTTGCTGAAAGAGCAGAAAAAATCAATACATTTTGTTTGCATCAGCTACAACTAACATGATGATGTTTTTTCTTTTTATCATAATCACAAAGGCAACATCATGTTATTTGCAGAACATATTCATAAGTCAAGGCTCAGAAATGGATTGCAGCCACTTTTGGGTTTTGACCAAAATACAGAAATGAAAAGATTCTTTCAAAGTTTCCAAATACCGGATTCAAATCTTCTACAGAATGCACATTCTTGTTATTTTCCAGTTTTTAACCATGCAAGAGATTTTCAGCAGACAGAAAATACAGTTTGTGCTTCAAATAGAGGATACCCATGAGGAGAATACACAGAAATTTCATAAAAATGAGCTTCAGCTCAAGCATTAATGGCGCGGCCAATCAAATAGGCCTATATTTTTCTAAAAAATGACAACATTTCTGCAGAAATAAAGCTCGAAGTTTCCTTGTCTGAGAATGAAATGTTGAGGAAAAAACGTAGCAAGAAGTGGCTTACCTTGTAATGCCCGTGGAAAAGAAGAGAAATCACACCCAGCTCTTATGAGCTCACAAAATGCAGGGTCGAACTCTCCCATGGCGGCCGAGCAGGAAGATGACGAAGAAAACGCAGCCAATACAATGACATAGCAGAGATACAATACAAGGATATGTCAAAAAACGCATGATACAGCCTGGCCGCGCCCAGCAAAAGCTTTAAAAGCTTCGAAAATGCAAGTGAAAAACCAGTTTCAATTCAAAAAAAAAAAATCAACCTTACCACATGCAAGCTTCAGCCAAAGCCTCAAGAAGAAAAAACGCAGATTTTAATGGCGTCCAAAGCACACAGACTTCCTTCCTCAGGCGCAGCTAGGGTTCATGATGGCGGCGCCCAGCAGGAGGAGAACAAAATGCAAATGAATGTCTTTGCATTCATTTTAGGGTTAATACCCTAATTCGACCAAGGAGGGAGAAGGCAATTTTTGCCTTAAGGTTTTTTTTATTAAGTTTTTCCCCTCTCTCTTCATGCGTGGCTTTTCAAATGCTTTTGTTTTGTTAAGTCTTTCATTAAAACTAAAGACTTATGTTTTTGTCTTTTATTCTGGTCTTAGACTTTACATTTCATTTTTGCATTTTGATTTTTTTTAATTATTAATATTTTTATTTAAAATGATTTATTAGATCATTTTGATAAAGATCAAATATTTAAAAAAAAAAAATGCAAAGTAAGGTATTCTATCATTTTGCATTCTTTTCAGAATTGTAAAATTTATTCAAATGATGTTATTATAAATCATTTTTGAATAAATAATATCAAATGCAAAAAATTAGAACTTCAAGTGAAATGTTTCATTACTTGCAAATTGTAAATCTTTATTAAAATGATGAATTATAAATCATTTTAATTAAAGATATTTTAAAAATGCAAACATGAAATGTTCTAGATGAATCAGAAGTCTTTCCACTTGTATTTTCTGTCAAATTGTAAAACTTTATTTTAAAGTGATAAATTATGAATCACTTTTTAATAAATGTTTAAAATACAAGTTGAAGTCATTTAATGACTTTCAAAGACTTTGATCATTTTGATAAAAATTCAGATATTTTTGAAATACAAGTCAAGGTCACATTTAATGTCATTTAATGACATTCAAAGACTTGCTGCAAGGTTTAATAAATGTTTTAAAATACAAGTTGAAGTCATTTAATGACTTTCAGAGACTTAGTGCCAAGTAGTCAAATCCAGCATTAAAAGCAAGTTTTGCTCAAGGTATGCAAGTAGTGGAGATTTTTTTGGTCTACCTTGTTTGGAGGAGAGTTTGACATCACTTTGATTTTTGGGCCCAAAGTCCAATTCCGAATTTTGAGAGGGCTTTTTCTATAAAGTCTTGTTCTTCATTCATTGTAACCAGTTCTGATTATGCAGAGGAGGCTTATGTGACATTTTGGTGTCCTAGCATTTTGGTGCAGACTTTGTAACTCTTTTTGGAAGATCAAATACAAGTAACAGCAGCTGAGTTTATGTTATCTGAATTTATTTTGGAGCCTTCTCTTCTTTCTGCAATTTTGTGTGTATTTAC
Organism: Sequoiadendron giganteum; assembly: GCA_007115665.2. Lineage (NCBI taxonomy): Eukaryota > Viridiplantae > Streptophyta > Pinopsida > Cupressales > Cupressaceae > Sequoiadendron > Sequoiadendron giganteum. The sequence continues at coordinate 253,239,919 of CM021104.1, read as the reverse complement.
AGGTGATTTGATAAAGGTAATCAGTGAATAATCAGTATTCCATGTTATTTTGTCTCACTCAAACACCTAGTTGCAGAAAAGTATTTTTGTTTGCAGGTTGTAGTTCATGTCTTTAAGGGTGAAGCTCATAGGAGAGGCATCTGTTTTCCTTCTTATTTTGGTTCACTTTTCAGACTTTATTGCAAAATACTTATGCAAGCCTATACAGAAAGGAAGTGTTTTATTCACTCAGATAATTTAGTAATCCTTCTTAGTTACCTGTATTCGAGCTCTCATATCATATTTGGTGTATCACCTGTTTCTCTTGTTTAGATTTTAAGATCTTAGGTTCACTTCAGTAACTTCTATCTTTTTCCCCATAAGTTCAGGTTAGTTTTTTGGAGTTATCAGTAATTATCCATTAGGAACCGGCCTAGAATCCGGAGGTTTCATTTCTGGTTACGCATTTCCCACATGCAGAAATGAATCCCATGTTAGGCAAGGTTGTTAAACTTGTATAGTTTAACAGGGTGCAAATTTTAGCCTTTAACAAGAAGATTTTCCCCATGCCTGTTTTCTCAAGCTTTTCCTTCTACGATGCTCTTTGAATGTTCCAGAATCCAACTGAAAATAGCTCCTTTGATGATGGCAATTCCCTCTAAATGAATTACTCTAATCCCTCTCTCAAGGTGATTTCTCCACTGAATTTCCTACTCAGTTATAATTCCTAAGTTCTCCTTCCTAAACTCAGAATAATTAAAAACACAGTGACTGGTAATGCTGGTATGAATTTGCTGTATTTTCTAGAATCCATAATACAGAAAATGTGTCTACAGAATGTGATGAAAATGAGAGCTCAAAAATTGCTAAACTCAGAATGCTCAAGTGTATTTCAATGAAAGGTAGGGCGTCCTTTTATAAGCTCGAAGTGAAACGGATTCCTCAAATGGAGGCATGAGAATGGACAACAAAGTGCCCAAAACTAGTCAATATGATACATGGCGGGTTTTCAAGCCTCAAATCATCAAAAATAAGTGTGAATCGACCTCATTAGAGCCAACAAATTCAAGACTTGTTCAACTTAAACTCGAAATTGCCACTTACAGGAAAAACGTCCCTCTTTGGCGCATAACAGAGAATGACTCATGTTTGCTGTGAAATTGTCAAGGTTATGCTTGCAACAACACATTCCATCTAGCTGGTGTTTCCTCTTCTCCAACATTTGTATTTTTCTTCCATTTCTCCCCGCGTTCGGAGCTCTTGCCACTTCACGAGAAAGCTTCCTTAATATTTCACTATTTTCAAATGTTAGCTATTATGTTTCAAAGAAATATTTCCATCATATGAAGTTTGGCATACTTTCCTCAGAAATACGTTGCATTTTAAAGTGCTGAAATATTTTAAACATTGCAAATCAATTTCCATAGTTTATTTCCCATGATGCAATAATCGATTAATTCCAATGACTTAATAAAGTTAAGTCATAATTTTACCAAGTCAATTTCTTCTTTATTCCAAATATATATATTTATATATATTGTATTATATTAATATATATATTATTGTAGTTTTATTTTACTTCAATATATATATATGTATATATATTTAAACATTATAATTTAAATATACTTATATATACATGTATATTTAAACATTATAATTTAAATATACTTATATATACATGTATATTTATTTTGATAAAATTATAATAATATATATATATATAATATTATATGTATATATATATATTTACATTTATACATATATACACATTTACATAATATTTGGTTAAATACGTGTATTGCGAGCCAGTCAACATACTTTCAATATACCTATCAATGTATATGTGCATATATGTATATAGGTTAATTCCAAGACAATATAATATTATATTCATGGGTAATAGGTAGCGTATATATGTATATATATGTGTATAACCAATTATACTGTCATGTACATATATGTGTATGTATACCATCTCGACACATACGTACGGCATATCAGTTTACTGATCATACGTTTGTATCGTCATGTCTATACATATAGATACGTATACATGAGGGATACATATGTATACATATACACTCTATCTATGCACATATAACCAATCATGTTTCTCACCCAAGGTTACAGAACAATAAGTCAAGTTTAAAAGTAACATCACTCACAAAGCACAGAGAAGTAACCCAAACTTCTAAAGCCTATGGATGACTTATCAAGACCAACCTATTTGACCTAGTTCCTCTAAATCTTTTAGTGAAGTGTGTGTATGCTCATTTGATTTACTTTACTGGTTATCCGACCAAGCCCCTCTCCCGAGTGATGTTTCCCCTCCGCCTGGAGGAATAGTTCTCGTTCCTGCATCCATCGACACAAAACCACGGTAGTTACTTGCTCTTAACAATTTATAGTATATAAATCAATATTTCAAATTTTAATAGCAAGACTAATTATCCTCCTTCATGCATTGTTTACCCAAGAATAACATCAATCAGAAAAACATAGACTGAGTCAACCATTAAATGTAAAAGATTCTTAAATTGATCACAAGGTTCAACACATTTTATTCATCTTTATTCTTCCTTACAAACAGAATGCTCTAAGCATATCTAGAATAGTAGCTATACAATTTCGGGGTCTATGAGGCCGGGCGCTATATCTTTGAAGGCAGATCCATTGGGCGCAAGAAGAATCGAATTGATTTGTCTAGGCTGCCATCATTCCCAGGTTTCTATTTAGTCATTGTATTTCAAATAGTTTGGCATTTCATCAGCATATTGAACATTGTAATTATCAGTCATTCATAGTTACATTTGCATTGTCCTTCGTTGCTTCTATAGAAGTTCATTTCCAATCAGACTTGGCATTGAATTAAGCTCTCATTGTAAGCCAAGAGCCTTGGCATTTTCATGACATCTTTGTACTGGGGTTTGGATACAATAAAGGAGATATAAGTTGCATGACAAATGCTCGATGTAATGTCATCTTTATAGCACTCATTACCAGCATGTTAGTTTGCTTGCCAATTGTTTGACAAAATGTCAATTGGCTGTAGGTGCATATTTTTAAATGTAGAAATCATATATGTGCGTTTGAAAAGATTGAAAGAAGTCATTTATGCATCTAGATGATTGCTTAGTCATTGTAGTATTTATTTACAAGCAATTAGAGTACTTTGATATCATTTTCAAGCAAACATATCAGACTGAAACCACAGACCAGCAAGCATTAAGTTTGTATCAGAAGTGCTTGACGATATTCCTTGAAGGCAAAATTTAGATAAGAAGTAGCAAGGGATATTACATAGGCTGTGTGAGATTCACGGGAGGAGGCCAGTCAACTATAGGCTTCACCTTATCAAGATCTATCTTGACTCCCTCAACACTGATGATATGCCCCAAGTACAATAACTCTCTCATGCCGAAGTCACATTTTGATTCCTTGGTGAATAGAGATTCACTCTCCAATGTGCCCAACACTGAATCCAAATGTTCTAGATGAATAACCCAAGTCTTGTTGAAGACTAGTATATCATCGAAGAAGACGAGGACTATCTTCCTCAACTGATCTCTGAAGACCTTGTTCGTACAGGACTGAAAAGTGGTTGGAGCATTGGTTAGGCCTAAAGGCATAGCCAGAAACTCATGGTGACCGTAGTGGCAGCAAAATGCCATCTTCTCCACATCCTCCTCTCTAACCTGAATCCGGTGATAGCTGGATCGAAGATCTATCTTGGAAAAGAAACATGCTCTGAGATCAATCAACTCATCAAGCTGCGGAATTGGGTACCTGTTCTTTATAGTTCTCTGATTCAAAGCTCTGTAGTCAATACACATCTGCAAGGTACCATCTTTTTTCTTCACCAGGACAACAGAAGATGCAAAAGGACTTTTACTAGGCCAGATATGACCCATCTCCAGGAGTTCCTTTAACTTCTTATCAATCTCATCCTTCATCCTCTTAGGATGTTTGTAGGGAGTAATAGTGACCGGCTTAGCGCCATCCATAGGCTCTATAATGTGCTTAGACCCTTGTTGGGTGGTCTCTCATGAGGTAAACTCTCAAACACCTTATTGTGTTTGTCTCTCAATGTCTATATGTTGGGTGGATACTCATGCTTCTATTGCTCAACCTATGATAGCAAGGTGTAACACTGTGTAGCCCATTCAACTTGATCATGCCCGATCAATCTCTCCATTCTCCTTAGTGAGATAACTCTAAGACTCCCATCTGACATACCCCTCAATACATGCTTCTTGCCATTGGGTTCAAATTCCATTTCCATAATTCACAAGTTGAGGGTAAAATCACCAATAGCATGAAGACACTTCATCCTGAGTACAACATCCAACTCTCCCATGCCAACCACATAAAAATCTTCCTGGAACTCATAGTTGTTCAACTGCAATGTGAAATTTGGAATCATTCGGTTGCAACTAAGTGTAAACCCATCAGCTACTCTCACCTTGAATCCCTCGAACTCTTCGGTCTTGAGTCCACTCTTAGCAACCTATTGGGTGAAAATTATGTAATCATTTTTTCAATAGATCATAGAACCTAGATTTCAGCTACAACTATGTGAGATAAAATCTCTCCTCTCAGAAAGGGGAGGTGCCTTTCTTACTGCTAACAGAAGCTACGACAAAACTAATAAAGTATTTACACAGTGTACACTATTCTTACAAAATGGGGGGGGTGTGTCACATTCATGCTTTGCTCTTTTTTCAGAGAAGATGTTTTACAATGCTTCACCGTTGGAAGTCTTAATTCAAGATAACTTTAAATTGACAACAAGCAGTAATGCCAATACCTCTATCTTGTCAAAGCAAAGCGTAGAGATACCAGATATGATTAATAATAAACAAATAAAAAAGAAGGGAAAGCTCACGAAGGCACGAAGTCGTTTTGTAGCTTTTTCACTGATGGATTTGCAAAAGATATACCGTTCGTTGCATTAGATTCATAGTCTTCTTAGATGCAACAATTCTTCAAACAACATGAACGATTACAAGCACAAAGTCTTGTAGATCTTTCAACAAAAGTATCCAAACATAAACATAAATGCAAATAAAGAATGTAACACAAAGTTTACATAAATTACTTGAAGCCCTTTAGATATCATCAACTAATCACCACCAACAAGATCAATTCACAAGATTATCGAATCCAACACAAAGTCTGGTTTGCAATTCTCTTCTTTATTGATCAGATTCAATTCACAAAATTGAACACAAAGTCTCAATGTTTGTTTCTCAAAAGGGTAGCACTTCATTGCAAAACACTAAAGGTAAAGATTACAATAGAGATCCCTCATATTTATAGAAGAGAGGGAAGAGCTAATCTAGGAAATTAGTTGAGTAAAATTAGGAAAGTTAGGTGAGCAAAAATAGGAAACCCTGACTTTGACTAAGTCAACATGTAATTCATCTTTGTGAAATTACATCTCATATTTTCAGTGTAATTACATTTAAAAAAAAAACATTTAAGATGTCAAAAACTATTTACAAGATGCATAAAGAGAAGCATCAAAAAGTTCAACACTGGAGATCAAGAGTCTTCATGGTTCCTTGCTTTGGGCGCAAAAGTCTTCATATTTCTTCTTGGTCTCCTGTATGAACGCATCATCTGGGCTGATTGTGTAATCCACAAGGCTGTGAATTCTTGTGATTGACCTTCTGGCAGATGAATGGATTTTCTTGCACTTGTGAAGATGCGTGTTAAGATTATCAATGGTCAGCCGTATATCACAAATGACATGTATGGAGGCTTTGGAAAAATTGGCATCCTCCACTTGTTGCATAACGGCTTCCTTGTAGATCCTGGAAAGTTCATTGGCTGGGAAGAAAATTTGGTTTTCTTCAAGAAGGTTGCCTGGCAACACCTTGATTCCCTTCTCCGGGATAGCATGATGTCCTTCAACATCTTCTTGTACATGGTGAAGATCTTCGATAAGAGATTTGATCACATGGATACGGTGCTTGAGTGATTCTCTTACCTCTACATATTTGTCCTTGTCGGGAATTACCCCGGCTTGCACCAATTTTCTAAGCTTTGCCTATTTCATCTGTGACCAAAATGATAGTCATTTTTCCATCTCTTTTTGCTCTTGAATAAGAACACTTTCCTCCTTATCAAGCTTTGATTTGAGCTTGGCTATTTGTGTGGCCTTCTTGTCTGCAGCAATTGGATCATAGATGTCACCTTGAGGAACATTTGCTGATATTTGGAAAGAAACTGCAAGGGTGGTGAATCAACAAGCGTTAGTAAAAAAAGTAGCATTGGGAAGCGTGAAGCAAGCAAACGATGTTGAGCAAGTGTGAAAAGAGCAACTAGGAACAAAAAACGATGTGGGAGTGGAGAAACATGGTCCGGAACGAAAACGGAGTGATTTGGAAGTGTTCAAGGCAAAAATTGCCAAATGTGTAGGAGCACTGAAAATCAGAGCTCATACACTTAGAGAGATGTTTTTAGGTGCGAGGGCACTGAAAATCAGTGCCCTTACATGTCTAACATGTAAAATTGTCAAATGTGTCAAGGCGCTGAAAATCAGCACCATGACACATTGTCTCACACTTGTGAAAAACTGGGAAAAGTGCAAGAGAGGCCAAAATCATCGCCCATGCCTTAATTTGAAAAACTGGGAAAAGTGCACTTGAGTCAAAAATCACCGCCCTGGTCATTTTTGACTAAGTATGGGAAAAAGTGCACAAGCACTAAAAATCAGTGCTTATGCCTTAATTTGAAAAACTGGGAAAAGTGCACTTGAGTCAAAAATCATCGCCTTGGTCATTTTTGATAAAATATGGGGAAAAAGTGCACAAGCGCTAAAAATTAGTGCTTATGCCTTAATTTGAAAAGTTGGGAAAAGTGCACTTGAGTCAAAAATCACCGCCTTGGTCATTTTTGACTAAGTATGGGGAAAAAGTGCACAAGCGCTAAAAATCAACGTTTATGCCTTAATTTGAAAAACTGGAAAAAGTGAACTTGAGTCAAAAATCACTGCCCTGGTTATTTTTGACTAAGTATGGGGAATAAGTGCACAAGTGCTAAAAATCAGCGCTTGTGCACTAATTTGAAAAACTGGGAAAAGTGTAATGTAGACAAAAATCACCGCCCAGGACTTAAAATGGCTAAGTATGGAACTTGGTGTAAAGGCACTAAATATCAGTGCCCTTGCACCAAGCTGACTTTTCACTTAAGTGCGTAGGCATTGAAAAACCCCGCCTTTGCACTTTTTATACTTAGACAAATTTTTTCAAAATGTTAGAGCAGAGAGGGGGGAAAAATGAAGAAAATATGGTGGAGACCCTTGCGTTTCTAACACACGCCAGCCGAAATCAACCAAGAAAAGAATGAAGAAGCTCGGAGGTGAAAGACGAGATCACAGAGAAGACAAGGGCGTGCTCAGCCACAGGTAGGTGTCTATGCCTAAAACAACCTCCGACCTGTTTAAATGATTTTCAGAATATATATATATATATGCATAAGAGAAGTTTGGTAATCAATGAATAAACTCAATTACTGGCTATGATCATTTTTGGACACAATAATGTTGGTTACAACAATTATTGTGTCTCAGTGAGAGATTATGACGTTACCTCAAAAAGATAGATCTGAGCCAAGAAATTCCGTTCACTAGCACTTAGTAGGGATAGGGAGTTTGTGGAGGGAAAGGTGGGTAATTCGATCCTCTGGAGGATAGTCCCAAGATGGGTGGAACACCTTGAGGGAATCCCCTTTGAGACTGTTCACACGCCCTTTGCATAGTCATTCTACCATCCAATGATGCTAGGAAAGTGGATACCGGACAAAGATCTACTCGGAATGAGAGTAACGAGTCATAACCTTGTCACATAGATTTACACATTGAACAATTATGCATCTCACTATCTATTTTTTTAAACTGAGCAATCTATGATGAGTTAACCATAAGTTAAATAGTATATGTTCAAACTGATAATACATGTTGCATTCAAATATTCATAGTAATTTACATTAATAAATTGATGTATTGTTAGATTAAAATAGATCTCCTAACTTATATTTTACACTTTAGGATAAATTCCGCAAGGAACATTACAAAACCAAGTCCAAGCTAGGAGGTATGCATTCCTCGAAACAAACCACTCACCATTTCGGAAACATAACAATATAATTTCTTCATGGATGAAAAACAAAGAGCCCAACACTCTTATTTATAGCCTTCTGTCTCCAAATTCAAATTCAAACTCCCTCCAATTAGGGCACCCACATGACAATCAAATCTACATTCACCTTTTCACATTTGCATTTCATTTGGACACTCTCCAAGTCATCCCTTTTCATGAAGGTAAATAACTTTATCAAAAATGCAATTAATCATCAAGTAAGGCGTCCCAAGTCTTAAGTGAAATACTTTATTAAAATATCACTTATTTCTCCCTTAAGGCACCCATCAAGCCTATTGGCGTTTCAATTAGCACCTCTGGAGCGCTTATTGGAAACGAACAACTATTGCAAGTGTGTTAGTACATGCTCTTCGGATTATAGAGAGGAAGATCTCTCTTTGCTGATTTTCTACTGTAAAAAAGGGGTGTACTAGGTTCTTGTTGGAACTGTAAAAATCTGATGTTTGCACATGTTTGTTTTACTCATAGACTTCCATATTTGGTCCTATCATATGCATATTCCTTTCATTCTTGCCTTCGAGTCATGCATTTTTCATATTGTGGTCCATATCGACATGACAACGTGGGTGTCTCCCTGATCCATTTTTTCTATTGCAAACGTCCGTTGCCTATCGACAGGACGTTTCTATTGTTTTGGCAACAGTGGTGTTATCTATCGGCATTTGTTAAGGCTATCGGGCTAACATCTTACCGAGATGAAGGTGTCTCGGCGACAGGTGCTTTTGGGCATATCGGCAAAGGTTTTAACCTTTGGTGGAGTGTCATAACGATTCTGATGTGTCTCCCTGACTTATACATTAAGGGTCATTTCGCGAACTGGATTTATCACCCCGACTCGTGCGTGGAAAGGATTATCATCGGCATAAGGGTGGTCTTTGGTGAGAGTTTCAACGAAATCAGGGTGTTTCACCGATAGAGCACATCAGGATAGGTCTCAGCGAATAAGGTGGAGGAATGGGTTCATCGGCGGGAGGTAGACTTGTCGGGCATGGCGTCTTCCCGAATGGTCGATGTCACAGCGACTCAGGGATGGTTGGGAGCCTTCGGTGAAACATTGTGTAGTCTGTGTGAGGTCTCCCCGACGGATGGAAGCTACAGTGACATACATGGGGAAGTTTGACTCATCGGCGGGAGGGGGACTAATGTCACGACGACTGTTTGGTTCCAAGTGGACTTTCGGTGAAATAAAAAAAACTCTACATGGCGTCTTCCCGAATGGTGGATGTCACGGCGAATAACGATTGAATTGCCTTCGGCAGGACGTTGCACTGTGTCTCGCCGACTGTTCACAAGTAAATAACATAATTTCAAACACTAAGGCCGACATGTATAATGCTTGAGAGCTGTTGCTTGTCAGCTTGATTGGAGCCTGATTTTTGTGCTGGGACGACATGTGAGAATTTCCCAAATTCTACGGTGGCCGACATGAATTTGAAATGATATTATTTCTAAGTGCTGGTGTATGTATATGCACCCCGATTGTAATTGAGTGTGGATCAGATTTTAGAATAGATAGATAGGGTAGATTCGGAATGGGCACAATAGAATGAAGTTCTCATCTTGGAGACTATGTGTAGTTTTAAAAAAAATAGTGAATTCAATGGGAATCAGCTGGTGTGGCAGGTTATTTTTGGTATCAATTGTCTGTTGAGTTTATTGAAAAGTATTGCTGAAGCTGTCTCCAATTTGATTCTTTCTGGTTGTTTAAATTGGCATAACAAGTTTATGTTTAGTTTGTCAATGCACATTTGCTATATGTGTGTGATTAATTAACTGGTTCTCTCAAGTAGAGATTAAATCCTTTTTTGTTGATCACAGTAATCAGGGAGATTCATCTGGATTATTAAAGTAGAGCTTAGTAGTCATAATCCTGCATCATTTATACATGTTATGAACAGATCATATGCCTGCAATTTGATTTTCTGCCAGAACAAGTTGCCCACTTCTGTTTCATTTGACTCCGCATACCCAATAAGGCACTGGTCTCTGCAATTTCATCTTGTGGTGATTGCGAAGAAAAGAATGAACCTCATGAACTTGTCTCAAGAACTCCATGAACAAGACTTTTTCAGACGGGTATCGTGGTAGCATCAAAGGCTCTCTTGAGAAACCATAAACTTGGATGTAGGTGAATGTAGGAAATTGGATAAACCAATCTGCCCAATTCTCCATTGCTGATTTGGCATCCGTTGAAACCCTTATGTGCATCTCATTGTCGAGATTTCTCACTGTCTTTATCAGAAAATGATCGTTCACCTACTTGAAATCTTGTTCAGCTCGCAAAAACTCCAACTATGGGAAATATTCATGCACACACTGAACACCAAGAGTTCCACTTGTTTTCAACACTCTAAAATTTCCTTGGAATGCAATTAAATAGACAAGATGAGAAACCATACGAAACTCATGGATCTTGAGAAATCCCGTGATTTGCTGATGAAGAACTTCACTGATCAACATAGCTTAGTTAAAGTGCTCTTTGTTATTGATAATATGGGAGATGACATAGAACATCCATGGCTGAAAGACATTAGCTTCTTCTTGACCCATGACCTGGTTGAGCAAGGTAATCAGGATAGCAATCTCATCCTTGAATTCTCCACGCCCAAGCTTCTTTGGTAAGTTAGTTTTCTGCTCCTTTAGCCATCTTTGAGAGACCTTCTTTTGAGATCTTTCCTTTTCTGCTTGCCATATTGTTGGCGTAAGAACTAACACCTTTGGAGTGTGAGTTTGTACAAACAACTATGCACACTATGTAATGAATGCTCTTCAAATTAGGAGGGGAAGCTCCCTCGTTGTGCTGGAATGCATGGAAAAGGAAAGTAAACTAAATCCTATCTTTTTGTTCTCAGCTGGTAGAGGCACAAGGTTAAGAAAACCTAGAACGTTGCAGCTAAGTATTTTCTGGTTTCGTAGATCATCTAACTACAACTAAGTTAACTTCTTTAAATCTGTCCAGTTTCCTCAAGAAAACAGAGCGTGAGGAAATGCAGCGGGAATGGTTTGTATATGATAAGCTGGGTACAACTATCTGCTTGACTAAATAAGCTTATTATCACATACATCATACGATAAGCTTTAAGTATGAATTCTCAACATGAAGGCAAGGTGGGCACAACTATTTGCTCAATTCGAATAGGCTTATTGATAACAAAACACAAAAGATAGCCAACTAGGACAGCAAATTGCATAGGCGAGACACGCATACAATTTACGATCGAACTAGCCACTATATCTAACTAAGGCAAGCATTCATCGTAATAATTGCATGGAACCCGAGTCGCATAACAATTCATTATCAAAACAAACGCTCATGAAAAGATCCAAAAAGACAATATTACAGGCAAGGTGGGCACAACATATATTAATCTCTTGTAAAAGTTCCTTGAACAGATACAATAATAGCAATATTACAGGCAAGGTAGGTGCAACATGTATGCTATCAAGCAAAAGTTAAATTACAAATGAGCTGAATGCTCTTATTTATAGACATCAAGGTGTAGGCAACCCTAAAATCACCTTGAGTCAACTACAATCCTACAATACATGCAAGATCTTATTTCTAAACCCTGATTGAATGAAACTATATAGTTAACTGGCAAACTATCTGTTGACGTGCTTTTTATGACAACGCCAGCACAGAATAAAGTTGTCCAACGGTTACTCTATTCTCTCTTGATCAAAGTGTCCCACATGCTAAGATTGCTTGAAAGTTCATGTGTTCGACTCCAAGGTTCCTTTTATCGCGAATAGACTCAGTTGGTTGATGTGTTTTGCTGGTTATTTCAAGGGGACTTACGTAGTTGTTCGACTCTGTGAAGCAATTAGGACATGAATGATTTGGCAATATTGTTCTGGTATCTAGACTGACTCGGAAAATGCAGAATTTAAAGGGGATAGGGATAGGGATTCTACAAATCTACTTCTAAAGGGTGGAGGACGAGGATCGACTTAAACAATCTTCAAACCAAACTTTGCTTTGTCTCCTTTCGAACAACTCCGACAAAGTTGGTGCAATCTTCAAAGGATGAGAAAAGTGTTCAAACTATGACACAACACGTTCATACCGTCAACACGACGCATACAAACATATGAACCATAATCGAAGTTAAGTGCTGATACTCCAGTTGACCACGCAAGGCGAACTTACCATCAGTAAGCCCGCTAGTGGTATGGATGAAAGAAGATATGCTCAAATCACAACGCCACACTCCACAATTAACAACTACTTGCATGAAATAAAAATCTATTTTACTCTATCTACCTTGAATTGGAAAGACGAAATGGCCTTGCTAGCTACTCATAACAAAGAAGAAATCACCAAGCAATGAAACTCTTTGTTTTATGAAAAGTGTTCACAACAACCTTTTACAAAACTTTCAAAGGAAAGTTTTCTTCCCTCCTCAATCTAAAGCTAACTTCTAAGCTAAATGCTATATGCCTTCTACTCTCTAGCTCTGATCCAATTCCAATTCTAATCTCTATCTAATAATTACAAATGAGGGGGGATGCCCCTTTTATAATAAGTCCAATTCAGTGGACGGTTTAGATTGAATTACAATGAAGGGCTCAGATCGAGCCACCTATGCCCTGATTAGGGTTTCTGCCCTAAAAACCGCCACAAAGAGGAGTGGGGCAATGAATGCACAGAATATTCTCCACTCCCCTGCAGGAATCATAATGAGCAATTAATGCCCACTATCACCATCAAGAAGATCCTCATCCATGAGAGCGTTCCCACTGGCCTTCTCCCGGATAGCAAACTCGATCAACCGGGCCAATACTGCTTCAACCTCCTGTGCAGAGATCGGTGGAATATGGTTGAGCTGGAACTCCAAGACTGCTACCGTCTGTCCGTATCTGGTGTAAGATTTCCTCCATGTCACTAAGGCGTCCTGGGTATGCTGAATTATACTAGAGAACGTGGAGACATTCTCAAAGTCATCCAGGACAAGTGACCTCGCAGCTGAGAAGAATGGAGGCAGTCTACTTTTCAAACCATCAGCAGTTATCTCCTCTGGGACCAACTTTCTAGCAAATATGGCTTCTAATGTATTGAGAACTCCCCCCAAGATGTTGCCCATTGCTTTCCTCACTTTAGCTGAATCTGCCCTTGCTGCGTCGTGAAATCCACGGCCTGTGACCACCGAGGAGTACCAACTGGTGAAATCATACCTATCACCTCTCTGAATTACACCTCCATCCACCAAGGTTTCTAGAGGTATATGCATCAAAGCCCCCAAACGAAGTACAGTCTTCGTTTGATAGATGCGAGTATCACCCCAGGCCTGATCTACTATATCCATCCGTGCCAAAATACTTGAGGCCTGTCGATAAGCATCGGCGAGGTCCTCCATGAATTTCCCTGTCTCAGTATGAACACGGCTAACCCACTTGTCTGCCTCCGTTTCCATTTTCTTCAAATCCTCTAAGGCAACAACTGACTCCTTCGGAAGCTCTGATGGACGTTCCACTGCTGGGTTTGCTGGTTCACCTGGACGTGCTAGATTTTGCATGTATCCTATCAAGGTTTTGTGCTCCTTCTTCAATTTCTTATACTTCCCCTCCGTGCGGAGCAACTGATCCTTCAATGCCTGATAGGAGTTATCGAACTCCTCGATAACTTGGGCTCCCGTAGGACGACCCAACTCTACTGTGGTGATCACGTAATTTTCAGGCCTCTCCTCGGTTCGATCACAATCTTCCCTCGGAATAGCCACCTGAAGCGTGCGAGAGCCTGACTCGTCGGTCGAGATCTTTGAAAACTTTCGGGCCCTTTTCTTCTCTGGTGGCGCACTGATCCTCCTGAGGAACTCCTCCATCTCAATGGCCGGATCTGTATCATCCTCGGGTTCTCTCCTCATTCTGTCGGAAAGCCAATCAGGCACTGTCTGCTATGGATTACAAATGACAAGGGGATGTTCTTCTGTTGCCTCCATCTCGTGCACTTCCTCCCTTCTTGCACTGGTTTGCTCGGGCTCGTCCTCCTCTATAAGCTGGGTATCTCCTGACCCTTGGGTCCCCTATTCTGTGTTTTCTTCTTCTTCCAAAGCCGTGTCCAACATCTGCTGAAAATGGGTGTCGGCCATTGTTTCCTCTTCCTCCTCCTGTTGGCCGCCCCTGGATAGACTGACACTAGCTGATTCCCGGGCGTTGGGCTGATCTACCTCCTCAAGTCCCCGCTCTTCCTCTAATCCTACCCTCTGATCGGCAAATAATGAAACCACTCTCAAACTCGAAGACTGAGTTTGTGAGTGCACGGGTGATGCTTGTTCTATCCTCAACGGTATCGGTTGGGTTGGCACTTCTACTTGTGCCCTCGATGTCTGAGCAATTTGTTTCCCCCTTTTTACCGATAACGGCCTTGGGTCACCCATCAAGCTATAAGTAAGGGCGATCGACTTGCTCTTGAGTCTGCATACATGTCTGTCGACCCAAGTCCTGGTAAAAGTCATCACCGGGATAGAAAGCGTGTCCAAGTCCATGATCTCTGGCTCGGACCAATCAGGTGGTGGGACAGGAGTATCCCTAACTGAACCATAGTCGGGTTGCATGACGTTGACATCCTCCTCCACCTGGTCGGGAACTGGAATAATCTCACATTCTCTAATCAACTTGAGAGGAAGTCTGGAAAACATCCTTCTTCTTATCTCAGCCTCATCCACTGCATTTGCCCAAAAGTCCTCCAGATGAGCTCTGTGCCGGTATTCAACGTTCTGTATCATCCGGATGTTCCTGTAAGGATCGAAATCCTGCCTGCCTGTGTGATATGACAAATGATAAGATTGCAGCTCGTCCTCTGCCTCTCGGGCTGCCTGCAAAGAGGGACACACCTCAATGGAATTTCCCATGGTGATAGGGAAATCAAGTCCACCCTTCTTTTTCCTTTTCTGAATCTTATCGTAGGCAATCAATTGCCTAGATACCTCAAGCATTACTATGTGATCAGTGGGGTATCGTGGTAACCGATACGGATACGAAGTGAACCCCTGCAGCCTAATATATGTGAATTTCGGGAATTGGATGAGCCAATACCCATATTCCTCAATCAATGTCTGTGCTTCTTTAGATATTCTCTGCTGCGTCCTCTGCTGAAGTGTCCTCGCAATGTGCATTGTGAATGCATCATTTGCCCGTTTATAGTTGGCAATGTTAGCTAAATGTAGCTGTGTGCAGGCTTCATGGATTTTGAATTGACCAGGGGCACAGCCGATTGGCTCCTTGTACGAAATCCCTCTGTACTTAGTCATTCTGGCCAACATGTAAATTACATATGAGCTCATGTAGAAAGTCTTCGTCACCTTCAGGCTCCTGAATTGCTCATCGATGTGGTTGCTAATCATCCTAGCCCAATCGACACACTCCTTTCCCTCCAAGATGATCTCGATGAAGTAGAACATCCAAGGCTCGAAAATGTAAGCCTGTGCACTCCCATTTACCCGGCTCAGCATCATTATCAAATCACAATATTCTTGTTTCACGTCCTCGGCAATTATCTGCTTTGGGAGCTTAGTGCGGGGTGGCCTCGGCTTCTGCATCCAAACTCTGTTGATGACTGCAGTGACTCTTTCGAAAGAGGAAGAGTACATCTTATCTGCCCTCTTATTTGTCCTGTATAACATCTCCTCAGCAGTTGGAATCCCAAATGCCTCTCCGATGGCATCCGGTGTGAAGTTGGCGAGCAGTTTACCATCCGGAGAGACAATCGTCCTACGTTCTGGCTTGTAGTGATTGGCGCACTCCATAATTAGCTCCGGACACTGAATTGCTGGCGGAAAACTAGCAGCTGCGTAGATTCCACTCTTCATTATATTATGTGCCGTGACTGATGGTTGATGGCCCCCTAGCCCGAACATCCTCGATTTGAGTGCATTTAGATTAAATGAACCAAGGTTGGTGTCATTTAATCCCGCCAACTTTGAAACTATTGCTGACTTTGGGAGAAATGGCTTAGCGAGCCTTTTAATCATTGCCTGCCGGGATGAGCTAGCCTTGCCTGCTTCAGTGTTTGCAGCTCTGCCTGCGGCTCTGCTTGTTCCTGCAACATCCTTTGCTCCGGCCATCTGCAAAATAAAATAGAATAGCAATAAGCTAGGCTGCAGATTTTTTAAATAAAATGAAGTAACCTCCGAGACGGCTGCGAACGTGGAGTTAGCTTTTTGAAAATAAAAACTCTCAGCATAAATTACTAACTCCAAACCTCGTACTGTATAAAAAAACTTCAAGCTTATAAAGAAGCTTTCAACGACTGCACTTCCGACTGGCGAAGAAAATTGCAGCCAACTACCAACTTTCAGCAATGTGGATACTTTCTCAGCACAAAATGAATTAAATCCTTTGTCTCGACTTCGTCAACCTCAGCAACTTTCAACTTCTAGCAGCTCGAATAAGTAAAATCTGCAGCAAGCTTCAACTTTCGAAAATAAACCTCCAGCAGCTCCGGAAAACAACTTCAATCTTCAAAATTGCAGCAACAAGCTCTCAGCTCTTCGGCAAATAGAAATTTCTTCAGCAACTTCGCACTTTCAGCAACTCAACACTCCGAAATAAAATAAACTTTCAAAGAAATTCTCTCCTCAACAACTTCAAAAATATTTCAAGAACTTCTTCAGCAACTTCAACTTCAAAAAAAGTGAGGAGAAATGAGAGAAGAGATTGTTTAAATAACTCTTCTCGGAGAATCCTGCTAAGTAGTGCTGGGGCTATTTTTAGCACCTTCATCAATTTTCCACTCTCTTCGTTCGGAATCTTCTAATTCAAGCGCAGTAGTGGGCTAGTCGTCAGCCGGTCATTATGGCAGTTGCCATTAATAATGATTCCTTCCTTGTAAAAATTCGAATTCTTCCTCTTAGTCTGCCAGTTAACTCTTGGCGATTTAAACAACTCGCGAGAAAAATCACTTGATTCGGTTTGAAAATTTCATTTAAGAATTCTCGCAGTGTTTAATTGAATTCAACTCGAAAAATCCGTGGGAGTTGTAAATTTATTTCCAACTTTTAAAATGTCTGTCATTTAAATCCTCGATTTCATAAAATTTGCCTTAGACATTTTAAATTTTCTCTTTAAAATGTTCAACTCCGGGTGATTAAAAATTATTTGCATGCTCGAAATAATTCATCCTCTGAGATTTAACTTCCGTTAGGAAAATAATCTAGGCAAAACGAATTTCCTCTGAAAATATTAAAATTTCCCTTAGGAAATTAATTTTCAAACTCTGTTAACTCATGGGTGCATTTTAAACGGGTTCATTTGATTTTCACTTAGAAAATATTTTATCAAGTCGCCAACCCTGTTTAAATGTCTGGAAAATTTTAAAATTCATCAAATCATCCTTCCATGCCAAGGGCGTATTTTTCCCTAGTGAAATGTTATCTCACTTAGAAAATTTTTCTAACATTTTCTCTTTTGGCGTACTTGACCCTTGGTATTTTTTATTCTTGCACCCCTCGCCCACATACTTAGAAATAAATTTAAATCCTCACTCCTTGGGCGTATTTCTTTCTCATTCAAATTTAAATTTCCAGGCCTTAGGAATTTTTAATTTCATCAACCCCTTCAAGGGCGCATTCTTACCTTGGCACTTTCGTTTTCAACACTTAGAAACTTTTTCTAAGTCCTCACTTTCAACTTGGGCGCATTTTAGATGTTGAACTTTCAATTTTGCCTTAGGCGTTTTTCAACCCTCTTGACCCCTTGGGCGCATTTAACCTTGTCAACTCCCACTTTTGCCTTAGGCGTTTTTAGCCTTCAATCCTCCATGGGCGCAAATGAGGGGTGGTGCTTTTGTTTTTGCCTTAGAATATTTTCAAACACCTTTATAACCTTGGGCGCATTTACATACATGAGCTTTCAACTTGGGCGCATTTTAGATGTTGAACTTTCAATTTTGCCTTAGAACTTTTTTCAACATTTTCAATGTCTTGAAGGTGGGCGCATTTTGACCCATGAGCTTTCACTTTGATGACTTAGAATTTTCTTTGAGGGTCTTCACTTTACCTTGGGCGCAAATACTACCTCAAGCTTTCATTTTATGCCTTAGAAGAATTTCAAAGCTTCCATTATCCTTCTCAAGGTGAGGGCGCATTTCACTAGGTGAGCTCCTATTTTCAATGCCTTAGTAGAATTTCATGTTAACCTCTCCATGGTGGGCGCATTTAGGGGGTGGTACTTTCAAGTGAGGGCGCATTTCTACCCCTCCACTTTCATTTCAATGCCTTAGCCGCTTTTTCTCCAGCAACCCTTTTACACTTGAGGTGGGCGCACTTTGAAGGGTCTACTTTTATTTTACACGCCTTAGTTTATTTTTCACCTTTTCTCCTTCTTGAGGGCGCATTTGATGTGCCATGCTTCCATTCAAACACTTAGGCATTTTTCACATGTAAGCCTTGACTTGAGGGCGCATTTCATGGGGTGAGCTTTTGTTTTTGCCTTAGACATTTTAAAGCTATCAACCTTGAAGGTGGGCGCATTTTGACCCATGAGCTTTCATTTCCCATACTTAGAAAATTTTTCATGTCTCTGCTTGCTATTGCTTTTGCATTCTATTTTTAGCAAGTTGTGCTATTTTTAGCAAGTCCCTTGATTTTCAACCTCTAAGGCTCCGTTTTGCCTGAAAATTTCATCATATGATCTTCTTCACCTTGTGAACCTGTTTTGACAGTCCTCTGCCCTGACCTGCCATTTATAGCCACCTGCTATTTATAGTAAGTTTTGACTTTCTGACTTCAGTAGCTCCGTTTTGCTTGAAAGTTGCAACGCTTGATCTTGATAGCTTGAGTGTCACTCTGATGCCAACCTCGGGTGCAGACCTGCTATTTATAGCCATGCCCTGACTTACTAAAAATAGTAAGTTCTCCGATTTCGCTCAAATTTTGCCAGCAGGTACCTTGAAGTGTGCTGACATTGGTGGGTGCTTCGTTTCGGCTATTTTTGGATTTTACCCCCTATAAAAGTGGAAACCCTAATTTGACTTGTATGTATCCCGAACGGTCTCCGTTTGACTTCGTTCCTTCTGCATGTCGTTCTGCTTGCTGAACTGGAGTGTTGGGCGGCTGCCAGAGTGTACCTGCTAAAAATAGAAACTGCCTGAAAAGTGACTCATCCACTGCCGGATGGTTTTGCATGTCATATTGCCCGTGGGATCTCAAAAAACCCAGAAAAACCCAGAAAACTGGTCTGCATGCATGCACTGGCTAAAAATAGTAAGTCCTTAAAACTTGATCTTCTCCGCTTGCATGTCACACCGTTGCGAAGCTCTCGAAAAACCCATAAAGAAAACCCGACATGCGTTGAAAAACACTGCATGCGAACCCTAAAAATAGCCTCCGAAGGCTGAACTCTGAAAGTGGTCGTCTCGGTTTGCATGTTACATCACTGCGAAGGTTTTGGAAAACCCAGAAGGATTCTCCAGACATGCATCTGAAAAGCTCATGTGGAAACCCTGAAAATGGCTCTTGAAGCCTGAACTGCCAAAAATAGCAAGTCGTCTGATCTGGCTCAAAATTTACGTGTAGGCAGCTTGATGTTACCCGGATGCAGTGGAACTGACAGAATTCCAAAATCTCAATAAAATAGTCCCAAATTGAATACTTACTAAAAATAGTAAGTTGCCGGAATACAGTGAAAATTTAGGGGGACTCTGCTGGAAGTCTTCTGACTGCTGTACTAAGCTTAGATTCCAATTTTATAACTCAGTTTGACCTTTAATAAGCCTGAAGGATGAAAACCCTAATTACACAGACTTAACCAATACTTTAACCTGGGTCAAACGACAAGACATCCCCGGAAGGACCAGAGACCAGAGAGAGAGCGAACCAAAGTCAAAAGACCAGAATGGAGCAAAATTTAGGGGGTCCCCATCTTGATGGGGTGATGTGTGAAAAAGGTCACAACACTATCATTAGTTAACTGAAAAATCTAATCTAAATGGACAATGTGCAAGCATGCATGTCCTTATTGAAAGCAAGTTAACTCGAATACTATCATTAGTTAATTGAAACATCTAATCTAAACTCCAAGTGTATGTAGATGTTTCCAAGAAAGACATGACATGCAATGTGTAACAACAAGTTAACTCGGAAAGAAGCATCGAGTTAACTGCTTCTTATGACTCATCCTTGTAAACAACTGCAAGGTCTAATTGAAAGTCTACTCCAAGTTTATCATCTCCTCCAGGAATTTATCAATAGTATCATCATCTGGCACTCTGATGTTGTCCACAATGATTAACTGTCTGTCTAACTCTTTGTCTCCATCCTGGATTTACCTCTAACTATCTCTAACCTCTGTGGTCACCTTTTTGAAACTGATAGTCAGCATTGTGAACTCCTCCATTTTGGATGCCTCTAGCCCTCCTCCTAGGTTACCACGAACTAGCTCTTCGAACTCAGCCTGAACTGCCTCTAACTTGGCATATGTACCATCCTCATGCCGATAATGACATGGGATCTGAGTGATGTACTCGTTGATGAAATGAAGAGCTGCAACAACCTTTTCCTGAAACATGCCCATCTTAGCAGAAATCCTGTCATATGTCTCCACCCTGCAAAGATACAACTCTCTCCAAGTGGAGACCTTCTTTTGATCTCCATCTGCTTCAATGGCATCATAGACTCTCGCAAGCTATGATATCAGAATCAGGTCCTTCGGCTTACGCTCGGCTATGAAAATCTCGAGCTCCTGAATCCTCTGGCGAAGACTATGTGCATCAACCCTCAACTAATATAGCTCTGTGAGGTGATGTCGACCAGCAATGATAAAGTCCTCAATCCAGGTATCCAACAGCTTTCCTCGATTAACCAAGTGGTGATCCTCTGCTGATCTGCGGTGGTCTCTCGAAGCTATGGGAGTAAAGGTGCTTGCCCCTCGCTACCATGAAGCAAACTCAAGATGTACATGTAGAGTTGCTTGATTTCAGCCTTGAGAACTGCTTTATCCTCACCATCCTTCATGACGCGTTCCTCTAGATTACTCGCGACGACCCTGAACAGATTCACGTTGGTGTGTCGAGTACTCTTACCCAGGTTAGTTTTGACGAAGGCAAAGTCACCAACATCAATTTCATCCAAGTACTTGCCTTCTGGAGGTGTAGCAACCTCTATGATGATCTCTACCTCAAGATTTTTCTCAATGTTAATCTACTTTCTGGCCCTCTTATTCAACCTGTTCTGATAGGGTTCACCGAACTCAGATAAGTCAAGATCATACAAAGGCATATGTCTCTCTCTTCCCAATGACCTCTCGAGCCAAGATGAATAAAGAATGCTATCCTCTCGAGGTGGAGCTGCTTCTATTGTATCAGCTGTTGGCGGATCCACTGGTATGAAGGTCTCATGTATCAGAGACTTAGCCTCCGAATCAATATCTATAGGAGACGAGTGGTGAAAAAGGTGAACCTGGAGATGACAAACCGGCCTTAGCCTGAATTACTGGTTCTAATGAAATAACTAGCTCTGGAAGTACTGACTCTGCAATTGGAAGTGCTGGCTCTACAACTGGAAGTGCTGGCTCTTTCTCAACCTGTTTCCTTTTGGTGATGCTCTTCCATTTTGAATTAACCCCAATCTTAACCCCTTTCAGGCGGCTTCATGATAACCTTAACTCGAGGTCTAGCCCTAGAAGTAGAAGGCAAAGAAGAAACCACCACTGCTGGCGGCTCTGTAATTGGGATCACCCTTCGCTTCCGCTTGCTCTCAAGGAAGTACATGGTTGTTTTGATAACAGACCTGGACAAGTCTTTCACTGAAGTGTTCACTGGGACATACCAATCAGGTTGGCGAAGTGGCTGGCGAGCAACCTGGTCTTTAATGAATGAATGAAGGAGTATCTCGCCATCATCATCAGACAAGCCTTCCACATCCTCTGACAAGAAATCAGCAATCTGTGGAATAGTAAGCCTACAATAATGACACCGACGCACCTCAAATTCATCCTCACAATTGACCCAAAAGTCCTCAAGCACTGCCGAATGTGAAACATTTTGCTCCAACCTTGCTGAATAATGACCCAACGGACCATAGGTACGCTTCTGAGGAAAACACCTGTTGTGACCTTTTCACACATCACCCCATCCAAGATGGGGACCCCCTAATTTTTGCTCCATTCTGGTCTTTTGGCTTTGGTTCTCTCTGTCTTTGGTCTTTTGTCCTTCCGGGGATGTCCCGTTTGACCTCAGTTGAAGTAAATGACAGATTTAGGGTTTCTATCCTTTAGACCCGTTCGAGGTCAAGATTGAGTTACTCAGGTGAAATCTAAGTGCAGCAACACATTCAGAAAGCTCAAGGCAGAATCCCCCTGAAATCTCACTGAAATCCGACGACTTACTATTTTTAGAAAGTACCTAATTCGAGGCTTGTTCCTCAGGATTTTGGGATTCTAACTACTTCAGCACAATCAGGCAGCTTCAGAGTGCCTACATGCGAAATTTGAACGGATTCAGACAACTGGCTATTTTTAGCAGTTCAGCCTTCGGAGGCTATTTTCAAGGTTTAGACAAGCAATTCTTCGGTGAATGATAGGAGAATTGATTTGGGTTTTCCAGGACCTTCGCGATGGTGTAACATGCAAATCAAGTTGGGAACTTTCAGAGTTCAGCCTTCCGAGGCTATTTTTAGGGTTTGCATGCAAAAAAATTTCAATGCATGTCCGGATATTCCATCTGGGTTTCACGACAGCTTCACAGTGATATGACATGCAATTGGATCGAATCAGTTTTTAGGGACTCACTATTTTTAGCCAGTGCCAGAACTTTGACTAGTTTTTTGGGTTTTTCTGGGTTTTTTGAGATCCTACGGGCACTGTGACATGCAAACTCGTCCGACATCCGATGGACCTCTTTCGGGACACTTACTATAAATAGCAGCTTCAATCCAGCAGCCACCTAGCACTTCATTCCAGCAAGCAGAATGACAAACAGTATAAATCAGAAGCAGTTGGGAGCACATGCAAGTCAGATTAGGGTTTCCCTGCCATGTCTAAAAATAGATTAAGCGAAATGCAGAGATGTCAGAATGAAGCACGCCACCATGATCAACATCCTTCGGGCTACCTACTGGCAAATTTTGAGCGAAATCAGAAGACTTACTATTTTTAGTAAGTCAAGACACGGCTAAAAATAACACGTCATCACCAGAAGCAAGTATGAACAGGTCTCTCATAGCATCAGAAGCAACTAGAGCAAATTTCAAAGCAAACAAGATACGGAAATTGATCAATACTAGGGTTTGCAAAAAATAGCAAATGACTAAAAATAGCATGCATTGTGCCAGATAAGAGGTGAACAGGATGGCAACACCAGATGGAAGCACAACCACATCAGCTCTAGTTCAGAACGGGGTGAAATGCAATGAAACCCTAATTTCTCATAGTTTACTAAAAATAGAAAGCCAGGGCATAAGGGGCGTTGGAAATTCATAAGAGGCAACTGACATAGAAACAGGTAAAATGCGCCTTCAAGAGGCATGGAAATTCTTCGAAGGCAAGAGATTTTCCTCCTCATACCCCCATATGCACCTAGGGAAGGTGAAAGGTCACCCGAAGACATAGAAATATTCAAGAGTCGTTCAAATTTTCCTAAGGCATCCTCAAATGCACTCAAAAAGGAAGCTACATAGCCAAAATGCGCTTGAGGAAGGTGAAAGGTCACCGAAGGCAATGAGATTTCCCTCTCACACTAGCAGATGCGCCAAAAGGAGATGAAGAGCCACTTGAAAGGGGTGGAATTCCTTCCAACACTAGCAAATGCGCCCAAGGAAGCTGAACAGTCAAGTCAAGGCGTGGAAAGTCTTTCACATATGGCTAAATGCGCTCAAAGAAGGAAGTCAACACCCTCATATGCGCCAAGAGGAGGTGAAGAGGCACTAAAAGGGGGCAGAATTCCTTCTAACATAGTAAAATGCGCTCAAGAGTGGAAGCATCATAGGCTAAATGCGCCCAAGGAAGCTGAAGGGTCACAAGATGGAGATGTCTTTCCTTTGCAAAGGTGAAATGCGCTCAAGGACAAAATGGAAGTCTACTAGCCCATATGCGCCAGAGGGAAGTGAAGAGTCACCCTAGGCGTGAGATTTCTTCATGGCATTTGCGCCCCAAGTAAAAGGTAGAAGGTGAAAGATAAGAACGTTAAGTGGTGAAGGTGAGATGCACGTAAAGGTGGAAGCTACCTATGTCATATGCGCCAGAGGAAGGTGAGGAGTCACTATACGCCAAAGGGGAATAATGTTAAGCGGGAGTGATTTTTTTTTAAAAGATCAAGGGTTGTTTTTATTTATTTTTCCTCTTCACTATATGAAATGCACCTAGAGAGTAGGGACTTAAAAATGAAGATTGCTAAGGTCAAAGCATGAAAATTGCTAAATGAGAAATGTCTAGGCATGGAATTGCCTAAGGAATAAAATGGAAAGATGACACTCCATATGCGCCCCTCAGAGATAAAATGATAAAATTTAGATTTTAAAAAATTCCTAAGGTATTTTCTAGAAGAAAAAAAATGAAGAACACACCTAGAGGATGATGCTAGTTTCCAGAGTTAGAAAAATCTTCAGAGAGGAAAACTCTTCAGAGGAAAATCAAGAAAATTGGCCAGGATCAAAGAAATGGGAAATTATGGAATGGAACGCATCAGGAAGGGGAAGAAATAAACATTAGCCATTTTTTATTATTTTTAAATAATAAAAATTAAAAGAACCCCTTCGTCTGGATACACATGAAAACGATGGATTCTGGAAGGATTTTTCTTCTGGGTATTAAACATTCGCAATTCAGAGGTGATTCAAACGTTCTCCGTGCCATGTCCACATCGTTTCAATGGATATTTTGCCCAGTGCCTATTTTAAATAAAATTCCTAAGGCAAAATTGAGAGATTTCTCTAAGGCAAACGGACAAAATGAATGAAAGGCACTTCACTAGAAGTTTTGAGCTAGATAATTTTGCCAAAACGAAGACAAGATCAAATGACTTAGCCAAACGTTTCAAAATTGTTCAAGGAAGTGAACAATTTAATATTTTAAGAAATCAAAAGCGACGAGGCAGGCCTGTGCAGAGGTGATGAATTCATAATTCTAGAAGATGCCTCAGATGACAAGTGTTACAACGGAGAAAAGAGAGGGAAAATGAAATCAAAAATTTGCTAAGTATAGCCTCTGCAGGAATTCGACCAGGCT
Source organism: Sequoiadendron giganteum (assembly GCA_007115665.2). Taxonomy (NCBI): domain Eukaryota; kingdom Viridiplantae; phylum Streptophyta; class Pinopsida; order Cupressales; family Cupressaceae; genus Sequoiadendron; species Sequoiadendron giganteum. The sequence continues at coordinate 253,214,615 of CM021104.1, read as the reverse complement.
ATAAGATTTTCAAATCCTCTTCATTCCTCTCACCAGTTGCTGAATGCAAAAATATTGGCTAAGTGAAAGTACGAATTTTTGAAGAGATTGCAATTGCTGAGAAGTGCAAATTTGCAAAAGTTGAATTTGCTGAAGGAAGTGCGACTTAACTTGTTGAGGCTGCAGTTGCTGAGAGGTACGAATTTGCCAAAAGTTGAAGTGGCTGAATGCTGAAGTACGACTTGAGAAAAAAGTTTGAAGTTGCTGAAAGTTGCTAAGTTAGAAGGAGAAGTACGAACTTCAAGGGAGAGGTTTCAAATTTGATGAAAGAAAATTGCTGCAAGCAAACATTTCCAAGTATTTGACATTGTGTTGCTGCAACCAAAGAAAAAACTTCTAAAAACATTAAAGTAAATAGGCGTAGTTGAGGTTTGCAGCTGAAAGTGACAAAGTATTGCAGCCTTTTTATTTAAAAATCTGCTGGCATCCTCAAAAGCGATATATTGTTTTATAAAATCTTGTTTTCTAATGACTCTCTTACCTTTTTTGCAGAATGCCGAATCAAGCAGAAGAGTTGCAAGCAGAAACAACCACACCGAGTCCAGACAGGTTGTGATCAAGAAATTGGGCAAGTCATTCTTGCCAGAATCCAAAATTTCATCCAAGCTCGGCAGGCTAGTTGACACAAACTTAGGCTCATTCAACATAGAAGCATTCAGAAGAAGGATAATGGGGACTGGAGGCCATCACCCGTCAGTGACTTCGCACAATATTGTCAGAAGTGGATTGTATGCAGCTGCCAACTTTCTGCTAGCTATCCGATGTCTAGAACTCATTATGGAGTATGCCTACCACTACAATGCAGAACAGAGAACAGTCACTTCGCCAGATGGCAAGGTACTGGCTAACCTGACACCTGAAGCGATCGAAGAGGTATTCGGGATTCCAGTTCATGAGAAGATGATTTACAAGACGAAAGAGAGAGCTGGAAAGATGTACTCATCCACCATAGACCGGTGTGCTGATTTGATAAACACTAAGTGGATGATTAAACCCAAGCCAACTCGCACCAAATTGCCCAAGCAGATAGTCTCAGAGGACTTGAGACAGGAATTTGGTGATCTCATTATGATGCTGAGCAGAGTTGGAGGATGCCCCCAAGCGTTCATCTTTGAACCTTGGATGTTCTATTTTGTCAACTTGGTGTTAGAGGGAAAGGATTACATGGATTGGGCACTGATGATCAGTGATAACATACATGAGCAGCTTCGTGGCGTGAGGAGAACGAAGACATTTTACATGGGCTCCTACCTTGTCTATATGCTGGCTCGCATGACGAGATATAGAGGGATCTCTTACAAGGAACCAATCGGTTGCGGATCCCATCAGTTTAAAATATATGAAGCTTGTCCACAGTTGCATCTGACAAGCACAACCAATTACAAGAGGGTCAATGACGCCTTTACAATGCATATCACGAGGACCTTGCAGCAGAGAACCCACCACAGAATATCAAGGGAGGCACAAGAAATGATTGAGAAATTCGGATGTTGGTTTATCCAATTTCCAAAATTCACTTACATAAGGTTGCAAGGATTTTCCTCCTATCCATACAAATTGCCTCGGTATCCCACAAACAGGATAGTGATGCTGGAAGTATCTAGGCAACTGATTGCCTATGATAAGATTCAGAAGAAGAAGAAGAAAGGTGGACTCGGATTCCCGATTACTATGGGAAATTCAGATGAAATTTGCCCATCGCTGCAAGCAGCAAGAGAGGCAGAAGCGGAGCTCCAATTCTTCCACCTTTCCTATCACACCAGCAGGCATTACTACGATCCCCACAGAAACATCAGGTGGATATTGACAGAGGAGTTCAAGCACAAGGTGCAGATCGAAGACTTTTGGGCTAGTGCTGTCGATGAGATCGAAGTCAGAAAGAGAATGTTTTCTCGGATACCGTTGGTGATGGTCAGGGAGTGTGAGATCATCCCAGTGCTAGATCAGATTGAGGAAGATATAAACGTAGTAAAGGCTGACTACGAGACAGTAAGAGATACACCTTTGCCACTCCCAGATTGGTTTGAGCCAGAGATCACTGACTTGGATACACTTTGTATCCCAGTCTTGACATTTACACGGAGTTGGGTAGAGAGGCACGTCAGCCGACTCAAGGGAAGGTCAATTCCCCTTACCTACAATTTCATGGGAGACAGCAGATTGCAGACAACTAATCAGAGGAGACGGAGTAATCCAACTGCACAGCCTCGAGGAAAGGAGCCAGTTCGACCTGAGCCAGTGGTAGTTGAGGAGTCCATGCATACGCCATCTCAGACACATTCTCCAAGCTTATAGGAGGTGTCTTTGTTTGTTGATCAGAGGGAGAGATTGGATGTAGAGCAGACAGTGCAAGTGGCGAGTCAGCCACCTCGTAGAGAATCAGTGGGTCAGAGCATCAACATGCCCCAAGAAGAACATCAACAGGAAAATCAGCAAGAGACAGATGAGGGGACGGCTACTGATACTCAATTTCAGCAGGAAATTGAGGCGGCTCTCGAGGGTAATGCTACTTCAGATCAGGATGCCCAGAGCTCGGGAGACACGGAGCCTATTGATGACGGTGAGCCTCGTCAGAATGATGGCAGAGGAGGGGTTCACGAGGTGGAGTGTCATGTCCCCTTCTGGTTGACATCTCTTCGAGCACACGATTAGCCTATCATGCGACCCTCGTAGGCTGATAGACTGGATAGAGGGTCATGTTGGAGCTTGGCTCAGCTTCAGTTGGCAGTTGTTGATCAGTTGGCTTTCGTTCGGGCTTGTTCGGACACTTCTTGCATAAATTGCTATTTTTAGCAGTTATTGGCAATCAGCGTGGGACCCCTGCTATTTTTAGCAGTATGGATGGATTATGTTCGGAATCACTTCATTGTTCATCAGCTTCAGACGGTTCGTGCATCGAGTATTTATTGAGAGAGATATTAATATTTAATTGATTTAATTAAATATTAATTGTTGGAGCACTATAATATTAAGTTATAATATATTATTATAACTTAAGTGATTTTCAGTGAAGGGGGTCGCCATCATGGAAGGGGCCAATTTTTAATTATATTTTATAATTAAAAATTAGAGTTGAGACTATTGAAAAAATTAAAAAAAAGAAGAGAAAGTCGAATTTTTAATGATTCCCTATTATTGAGGAATTCGCACTTCTCAAGAAGATATAAGCTTTGCATTGAAAATCGAGCCCATTATGTTATGAATGATTGAAAATTGATCAAGTTTGAGCAGAGCACAGGAACTTAGGGCTTCAGTCTCGAATGCATTGGGGAACGAGCCATCTCCAGTGAGAGCGATTCAGAGGGTGTGAAATATCATCCGATCTATTGCCAGCAAAGAGGTTTCTTCATTCAGAAGAGATCATAGAGCTTCACAGATCATTCCTTATCAGAGTTTTGATTCGGGGTTTCCTCCAGAAGGTATATTTACATCAAGGCGCATCATATTTTTGGGACTGGCATTGATCTCAGGAAGGCCGTACCATTGTACTTGTTGTTGACAAGGTCGTACTTTCTTGTACCTGGCCGTACCATCTCACAGGCCGTACTTCATCTCTTGAGAAAGGCGCTTCTCTATTTGTCTTCCAATCTTCACCAGTAGTGGCGCCCCTGCATCTGGCATCATTGTTGATCATCAGAAGGTGGGAGAAGAGATCATTAATTGCAGCCGTACCAGATCTGATTACTTACAGCCTACTGCTAAAACCAGGTTTTCATGAATATCATTGTTTTCTATTTGCATGTAGCTGGCTCTCCTTGTAATAAGTTGTTGGCGTAAAAACTAACACCTCTGGAGTGTAAGTTTGTACGGACAGCTATGCAAACTACGTAATGAGTGCTCTTCAAATTAGGAGGGGAAGCTCCCTCGTTGTGCTGGAATGCATGAAATAGAAAACTAAACTAATGTCCTATCTTTTTGTGTCAGCTGGTAGAGGCACAAGGTTAAGAAAACCTAGAATGTTGCAGCTAAGTATTTTCTGGTTTCGCAGATCATGTAACTACAACTAAGCTAACTTCTTTAATATCTATCCAATTTCCTCAAGAAACAGAGCATGAGGAAATGGAGCAGGAATGTATTGTATGATAAACTCCAGGTGCGGGCTCACAACATGAAGGCAAGGTAGGCGCAACTATTTGCTAATCCAGGAAGAAGTTTATTAAAACAAACAAATGGACGGTAAACCTGGTACAGCGTCACAACATGAGGGCAAGGTAGGCGCAACTATTTGCTTGGCTGAATGAGTCTACTATAACACACATCATATGATAAGCTTTGAGTACAGTTTCGCAACATCAAGGCAAGGTAGGCGCAACTATTTGCTCTTCTAAATAGGCTTATAATCAACAAAACAAAAGGTAAGCAACTGGGACAGTAGATTGTATAGACGCAACACGCATGCAATAACGATCAAACCAGCAACCCCATTTAACTAAGATCGAATAAACACCATAACAATAACATGAAGGCAAGGTAGGCGCAACAATTTATTATAACAGCAATTACTCTTTGAACAGATACAATAATAGCAATACTACAGGCAAGGTAGGCGCAGCATGTATGCTATCAAGCAAAAGTTCTAATTTACAAGGGTGAACCAATCTTGAGAATAGGCATGTTGCCGACAACGCAGCAATTCTCTATCACCAGGAAAAGCTAATTACAAATGAGCTGAAAGCTCTTATTTATAGACATCAAGGTGTAGGCAACCCTAAAATCACCTTGAGTCAACTACAGTCTTGCAAGACATGCAAGATCTTATTCTCTAAACCTAATTGAATGAACCTACACAGTTAACTGGGAAACTACCATCAGTTAACTGAAACATCTAATCTAAATGGACAAGGTGCAACATGCACGTCCTTATTGAAAGCAAGTCAATTGGAATGCTATCATCAGTTAACTGAAAGATCTAATCTAAGCTCCAAGTGTACGTAGATGTTTCCAAGAAAGACATGCATGCAATGTGTAACAACCAGTTAACTCGGAAAGAAGCCTCGAGTTTAACTCCTGTGTCTAATGTCTATCTTGGAAAAGGTGGGACGCCTTGAACTGAAGTTCACTGACCCTGATCTCGAGCAAGTAACCCCTCCACGAGGTTAGTGACTGCATCACCATCTAGAAGGTCGTCACATGTCTCAACTGTCAATTCACTGCTTCTTAGCAACTCAAGCAAAACTGAAAATCTTTGTATACTTAAACTGGCCCTTCACTGGCTGGTAACTATGGCGGCTTTGTAACTGAAGTGATGGCCACTGTTTCCTCTGCAGCTTGATGCTTCTCACGCTTTTCATGCTTTTCTTTATGGAAGAGTGTTGCATGATGAAACTGCGAACTCTTTGGTTGTGAGAAATACAAATGAACATGCTGCATACACAGAAACCCAACGGTATCAACCCTCTAAACTGGCCTTGGAAGACAATCAGCTATACGAGACATGAAACCATGTGAACTTGAGTGACTACTCTTGTCAACCTTTCCGATGCGCTTGATACAAATCAATGTCAGCTTTTTGATGAAATCATGAATTAAGACTGACTTGGTCTTGAATTCGTTCTGCGTGAACTACATCCTGAAAAACTCGCCTGTTGACTGTGAACATGGCTATATTCTGACAACTTCTCCAAAAAACCAAAAATCTCTTCTAATGAGGCTAAAAATAGCTTGTCGGAGGGCAATTTTCACAAAAAATTCTGAGACGTGGGTTTTATGTAGAATCAAATTCTAAGATGACCCACGATGTCAGAATTGTGAAAAAATGTGATTTAGGCCCGCATGCAAAAGGTTTTCAGTTGAGATCTGAGGGGCTGTGAGGACATTTTTCTCGAGAAAATCTGAGATATGGGTTTTGTCCAGAAGATATTTCTAAGACAACCCACAACGTTAGATTCGAAAAATATCGACTTCTACTCCACCATGCAAAGGAATTTCACTTCAGAAAATCAAAGCCTCAAGAACTGATGCTCTGGAACAAATTTTTCTTGAAAATTCTAGCACATGGGTTTTGCTGAGAAAGCAATTCTGAATCAACCCAGATGATTTGTTTTGCCAAAAATGCCAATTCTTCAAACATGTGAGAGAATTTTAAGACGAGAAGATGGAAGAAATCTAGAGAAGAAGAAAGATGTTTTTTAATTTTTATTTATTTATTATCTTCTTCTATCAAAATCGCCACTCTGCCTTGAATTCTGCTAATGAATCTTGACTTGTACCTGCAAAAGAATATTTTTTATGCCTTCACAACTGACCGCTGAAGAAATTCGCCCAACTCTGGAAAGAATTCACCTCTGCTTAAGCTGGATGAATGAAATGATGAATGCCATGCTTGCATAACTAGATAAATTCATACCATCATGCATGGAACCCGCTCAAACCCTAACTGTGAAGGAAGAATTTGATTGGCCCTTCAATAGCTGAACTGCCACTGTCTCTGAGTCTTAGATAAAAATAATATTTTAATTTCAAAACATGCAAAAAACTAAAAATGGCGCCAATGTCTGTCTTTGAAGAAATTCGTCACTTTTCAATGCTTTGCATGCAAAATATTTTTTTTTCATTTTTTTGCCAAAAATAGCATCTTGCTGTGTTCAACACACTTCCCTGATTCCAAAAAGTCAAATTTTGATCTCTTAGGCTTCCATTTGCAAGAGTTATGAGATTTTTGAAAATCTCCTATTTTGTAGCTGATTGCAAAGTTACAACTGACCCTGTTCAACTCTGATCTCCGGATGATTGAATGATCCTGCAACCGTGCTGAGATATCCACCGCGAAGCTTGCATGACAAGGATGAAATGTCTGCTGGGAGCAACAACTGCTAAAATCATCATTTGATACCTTAGAAAATTAGGCGCCTCTGATTAAATTGATGTTTTGACTCCAGACTTAGCCATTTCTTAGTTTTGCCTTTTGATGCTTCAAACTGCCGCTGACGGTGAATAATGAACCCCACTGACTGAATAATGGATTCATTGCGTGACTAGAAGTACTCTGCATCCAATGACTGTATGTGAGGGATCTGAAAATTGTATTAAGAACCCCAAAAGAATGAGCGCCCCTATTCTGTGATAGCTCAAACACCATTTTGACAAAAGTGTGATTTTCATCTGAACACCATACTTTGACCCTTGATACCGGGAACTGGAATGTTCCGATACGCGTGCCGCCTGTCTTGTTGTAACAGTTTGGTCAACTTGCAAGAGATGTTCTTGGAGACGACGAAGCCAGAAAATTGCTTTTAAGGCCTCTAAAAGAAAATCGCCTTTTTCAAAGAAAATTATATTCTTACACTTAGTCATTTTTTGAACTGCCTTCAATCAGCTCTTCTTCACAACATTATCATCTTGACCTCACACGTACGAGCACTCGCCAAATCCCGGAGGCTGTCGGCTAGACTCGTTGGATAGCTTGAGTAATTGCACACAAGTCTTGTGAAGACTGTAATTGCAAATAACCCCATCTGGCAGGCCTAAAGGAGAATCGCCCCTAGCCTACAGCTGTGCAGCTTTGTGTAGCTACGCTTCACCATCCTCTGTTTTACGTGCTTGGTAGGACCTCTGCCACAGTTACTCAGAATGCCGGATCGTCTTATGAACGGGTGCACTGCAAAGCTGGACTGAGCCGGAAGAGATCTCAGGAAGACTTCAATTGCAAATTCATCCATCAAACAGGTCTTATTTAGGATCGCCCCTGGGCTACAGGGGAGCGGATTTGCATTTCTGGAAACCTCATCTGACATGTATCTTGCCTGCAATTTCCACTTTAAACGCTGATAACCGGATTTCTGTACTGGATACGCTTCCACTTGATAGCTCGTTGAAAAGCCAAACTAATTCTGCAAAGACTGAAACCATCAAAACACACATGCATCTAGATCCGGGCCTTCAAAAAGAAAATCGCCCTTGGGCTAGAAGGGAGCGGATTTGCATCTCTAGACTGCCTCCTTCTGAGAAAACACTCTTCGCAACCTCTGCTTCTGTCTTCGTTTGCCGGAGTTCTGTAACTCGGATAATCTTGCTTCATGGCTAGTCGGAAAGCTGACTGAAAACATAAAACAATGAATGTATCCTTCATCCAAAACACTCAAATCTTGACCTTCAAATGGAAGGGCGCCCCTAGGCTAGAGGGGAGCGGATTTGTTTTGAATTCATTGATTTTCACCATTTTATGCTTTGCAAACGCTGTATCCATCACTGCGGTTGACCATGTCGAAGCGTTGTGACTGCTGAGGTGTGTGGATGACTATACTTCATCATTTTCACATGTACGGACACTATAAAGTTGATTTGCACGTTGATTGCGCAAGTGTCTACTACGTTACATAGTGAAAAGTTCCCAGACTTAGAATATTTTAGCACTTTTTGCCAATCTGAAAATCCCCTCCATCAAAAAGCATTATTTCCAACATCTTTTATCGTAGAGCGTTCCTCTTTGAGTTTCAGGCTTAGATATTGATACCTGGTACTGGCCGACTGCCATTGATGACCCCGAAGATCCTAACTTTTCTCCTGAAAAAGTGAAAACTACCCACCAGCCTTAAACTGACTTTTAACTGAAACTGACTTCACCATTGTGATTGTGATGTGAAATAAGCCAATCAAAATTAATTTCAGCCAATTCTGACAAGTTCCTATTTTTTAGGGTTTCGAGCTAAAAATAGATTTCAGAAACCCTAATTTTCAAAATTTTCAAATTTTGCCAGTATCTTCCTGGCATCACATTGACTAAAAGCCCATACTTTATTTGCCCAAAAACTGAGTTTTGACCCCACTTTTACAAGGTTTAGACCATTTTAAGCAAAATGCCTTAATGAAGCAAAAATTTCGGTTTGGGTACAACATAAGTCTAGAAGTTAAATAAATAGACGGCATCATTATTTGCAAGATTCTTATTCTCAGAGTTAAAAGTTTTATTTAGATTTTATATCATTTATTTGCAAAATCGCCATTTTCATTTATGCAAAAACAAAAAAAAACCAAAAACCTTCAAAAACAATAAAAACAGTCAGATTTCAGAGATAGCGGAAACAGGGGTTTCTACAGTGGTATCAGAGCTAAATCCTGCCATCCTAAGGGTTTAGCAGTCTTATGCAGCCAGAACAGATTGGCTCTCACAGGTATTACACACGCAGACGTGCTCTGATTGACAGGCAGCAGAGTTTGAGCAGGCAGCCAGGAAACATGGCTGACAGGAATGACAGGGCTGATAGAGCAGATATACCTAGAACAGAGGTTCCTAATAACCCTAGAGATCAGGACGATGCCGAGGTTTTAGACACTCTCAGAGACTTACGAGCAGGTCAACGGCAGTCTAACGATGTGCTACAGCAGTTGGCAGTGGCAATCCAGAGGTTAGGTATACAGAGGAGACCGTCACCACAGCGTGACGATAACAGGATTGATGCAGGATCTCGGAGAGCACCTAAGACTGTTTCACGGACAGTAGATAGGCCCACTAGGCCTACTTTTGTGAGACAAGAGCCCGATGAGGCTATTGCAGGTGAGGAACATGAGGAGTTGTTCGTAGATACACTTATGGCAGCGAACGAGGAGTGGGAGTTAGTACCACCTGATGTCAGAGAGAGGATTTCCTTTGACCGATTTGTTACACAGAGGAGAGAATATCGCAGAGGACGACAGGATTGGAGACCTAGACATCAGAACAATGACCTAAAACATGCTACAAACAAACTCAATCTAGCGATGTTCGATGGTAGTGGCAAGGTGACAGCCCAGGCATGGATTAGTAAGTTAGATACATTCCTCACATTACGCCCGATGGCTGAGAGAGATGCTATCCGGTATGCGACACTGCATCTTGAGGGAGTAGCTTACGATTGGTGGCACCGCGGTATGGTGACCTTACAGCATGACAGGATCACGTCATACCAGGAGTTTGTGGACAGATTGGTTGAGCGGTTTGACAGGAAGGATCGAGAATCCTACTTCAGAGACTTGGCTTAGTTGAGACAGAGTGGCAGTTTGGAGTCCTATATTGGTGACTTTCAGAAGTTATCAGTCATGGTTCCGAACATTTCAGAGAGGCGATTGGTAGTACTCTTCCTGGAGGGTTTGACAGAGCCACTGAGAGGTTGGATCAAAGCCTTTGATCCTCCTTCATTACAGGAAGCGATGAAGAAGGCTCGTAGTATGGAGTTAGCAAAGCACCGTCCAGTAGATTCAACTCCCGAGGTTCTTCATCTTTCAGGGACAATAAGGGTTTTAACAGAAACAGAGAGAAGTCTGATTTTAACAAAGAAAAATCAGATTTTAAAAACGATTCAAAAGGTAAATCAGCAGCACCACCTTTGGATCGTGAGGCTCTTAACGATCTACGCAGGAAGAAGCTTTGCTTCTACTGCAAGGGTCCCTATGACGCCAATCACGATTGTCCTCTAAGACCTAAGGGCAAGGCGAATCGAGTGATGTGGGCGTATTACGAGGATTCGGAGTCAGAGAATTCCGAACAGTAGGAGAGTTTTGAGGAGTCAGAGCCAGAGGCTTCAGAGCCTAAGGCAGAGATAGAGTCAGAGTTTCAGATACAGGAGGCACGCCTATCTAGCATTCAGCAGGAGGGCTCATTCAGGATTCGTGGTGTGTTAGCAGGACAGAGGGTCATTTCTCTTCTTGATACAGGAGCCACACATAATTTCATTGATGCTAGGTTTGTTGAAAAACGCGGACTCATCACTGAGGAGTTCGAAGGGATTAGAGTTAAGGTAGCCGACGGGCACACGCTGAGGTGTGAACGCATGATAAAGGATCTCCCTTTACGCTTGAACAATTATGAGTTCAAGGCTGATTACTATGTTGTTAATATGGGGGATATTGATTTGGTCTTGGGAATGAAGTGGCTTCATTCATTGGAGGAAGTCACTCTTCGTCTCAAGGATATGGAGATCCGTTTTGATGTCAATGGGAAGACACACATATTAAAAGCAATACGGGACAGCGACATCAAAACAATTTCTTTTCGTCGGATGGAGCGGCTCATGCGTCACGACATGGTAGAGTGGGCTGCCGAGTGTCATTTAGCACCTATACAGGAGGGACAGCAAAAGATAGAATATCATCCGGACATTCAGAAGTTGAGGATTAAGCATGATAAGGTGTTCAGTGATATTCCGCCAGGTAGACCTCCAGACAGGGGCATAGAGCACATTATTGAGCTCGAGGAGGGCGCTAAGCCCGTGATGATAACTCCTTACAAGCATCCTAAGAGGTTAAAGGATGAGATAGAGAAGACAATAAAGGAGTTACTTGCTATGGGTCACATTCGACCTAGCAAATCGCCATTCGCTTCTTCGGTTGTCTTGGTTAAGAAGAAGGATGGAACATTGCGCATGTGCATTGATTACAGGGTCCTGAATAAGAGGACAATTAAGAACAGGTACCCGATACCGAGGATTGACGAGCTTATTGATGAGCTCCATGGTGCCTGTTACTTTACCAAAATTGATTTACGGTCGGGTTATCATCAGATCAGAGTCCGTGAGCAGGACATAGAGAAGACAGCCTTCAGATGTCATTGTGGGCACTTTGAGTTCGTAGTGATGCCATTTGGGCTCACTAATGCGCCAGCTACCTTTCAGTCTACGATGAACAGGGTTTTTCATTCATTGCTGAGGAGGTTTGTGTTAGTCTTCTTCGATGATATTCTCATATACAGCAGGACATGGTAGGAGCACTTGGCTCATTTGGAGACCGTATTGAGTATTTTGGAGAGGGAGTCCTTGTACGCCAAGGAATCCAAGTGTGACTTGGGGATGACCGAATTGCTATATCTAGGTCATATTATCAATGCAGATGGAGTGCATATGGATCCGAAAAGATCCGCGCCATTGTTGATTGGCCTACACCGGCAAACCTGACACAGTTGAGAGGGTTTCTCGGTTTATGTGGGTTCTACCGCAGATTTGTGAATGGTTATTCACGACATGCAGCCCCGATGACAAATTTACTGAAGAAGGGGGCTTTTGTTTGGACTTCTGAGGCACAGGAGTGTTTTATGAAGTTCAAGGAGTTGATGACCACATGCCCTGTTTTGGCACTACCTGACTTTACGAAGCCGTTCGAGCTTCAGTGCGATGCATCAGGTGAGGGCATTGGTGCGGTGCTTATGCAGGACAAGCACCCGATTGTGTATGAGAGCCGCAAGCTCAGAGGACCAGAGAGACTGTATAGCATATATGATAAGGAGATGCTCGCGATTATGCATGCCTTAGCAAAGTTTCGACAATATCTTGTTGGCAGCAAATTTTGCATTAAAACTGATCATAACAGTTTGAGACACTTCTTGGGGCAGCGAGATCTCAATGATAGATAGCAGAAGTGGGTCAGTAAGTTGCAGGCTTATGACTTTGATATCTCATATATCAAAGGTACACAGAACGTAGTGGCTGATGCACTTTCACGTAGACAGTATTTGAGCACTATGGTTCATATCTCGGAGGATTGGAGGCATATGATAGTGGCAGAGTATGCCAAGGATAGTTGGGCCTCCAGCATTGTTGAGGGATCAGCAGTTGATACCAGGTATACGCTTGTAAATGACTTGATCATTTACAAGAACAGGATATTTTTGATCCCAGGGTCAGAGGTGAAGAACATTGTTATGCGAGCCTTTCATGACATGCCTACAGCAGGACATCCCGGATACTTCAAAACCTACAGGCAGATACAGGAGAGGTTCACGTGGAAAGGACTCAAGGCGGATGTTCTTCAATACGTGCGTGAGTGCACTGTTTGTCAGCAGAACAAGCAGGAGAACACGTACCCGGCAGGTTTACTACAACCACTTCCGATTCCTGACAGGAAGTGGGAATGCCTGTTGATGGACTTTATTACGGGCTTGCCTAAAGCCCAGGGGCGAGATTGTATTTATGTGGTTGTGGATCGGCTTACGAAGTATGCCCACTTCTTTCCGATCACCACGACCTATACAGCTACACAGGTAGCAGAGGTATTCTTTCGCGAGGTATTCAGACTTCATGGGTTGCCTCGGAGCATCGTGAGCGACAGAGATAGTCGGTTCCTGAGTAACTTCTGGCAGGAGGTATTCAGACTTTGTGGGACCGAGCTCACTCCGAGCACTAGTTACCACCCGCAGACTGATGGGCAGACGGAGATTGTGAACAAGTGGGTGGAAGGATATCTCAGAAACTACATTGCGGGGCAGCAGAAGGCATGGGTCAAATGGATACATTTGTGTGAGTATTGCTATAACTCGACATTCCATATGACCATTCAGATGTCCCCTTTCATGGCGTTGTACGGGTATGAGGCGCCGAGTTTCCTTGATTTGCTACTGAGCGACAGTAGAGTGCCGAGTGCAGGAGGTTGGTTGCAGGAGAGTCAGGATACTATGAGGGCTCTCAAGGAAAATATAGCCAAGGCACAAAATCAGCAGAAACAGTATGCGGATCAGAAGAGGACGGAGAGGCATTTCGAGGTTGGTGACATGGTTTACCTCATGCTGCAGCCCTACCGTCAGTCCACTCTTAGGAAGAGTGGGTCAGAGAAGCTTAAGCCACGTTATTACGGTCCTTTCAGGATTCTGAGGAGAGTTGGCGAGGTGGCTTACGAGCTTGAGCTTCCAGCAGAGAGCAGGGTACACAATGTATTTCATGTATCACGCCTCAAGAAGGCGTTGGGACATCGTGTGGTACCATCTGCAGTTCTACCTCCCTTGGATGATGAGGGAAAGTTGATCTTAGTACCTGAGTCCATCCTGGAGTACAGGGAGAGACAGTTGCGTCGGAGGACTATCAGGGAATATCTGGTGAAATGGAGAGATTTGCCTGTTGAGGATGCTACATGGGAGAGCGAGGATATATTGCAGCATCCAGAGTTGAGATTGCTTGAGGACAAGCAATTTCAGGAGGGGCGGATTGTCATGTCCCCTTCTGGTTGACATCTCTTCGAGCACAGGATTAGCCTATCATGCGACCCTCGTAGGCTGATAGACTAGATAGAGGGTCATGTTGGAGCTTGGCTCAGCTTCAGTTGGCAGTTGTTGATCAGTTGGCTTTCGTTCGGGCTCGTTCGGACACTTCTTGCATAAATTGCTATTTTTAGCAGTTATTGGCAGTCAGCGTGGGACCCTTGCTATTTTTAGCAGTATGGATGGATTATGTTCGGAATCACTTCATTGTTCATCAGCTTTAGACGGTTCGTGCATCGGGTATTTATTGAGAGAGATATTAATACTTAATTGATTTAATTAAATATTAATTGTTGGAGCATTATAATATTAAGTTATAATATATTATTATAACTTAAGTGATTTTCAGTGAAGGGGGTCGCCATCATGGAAGGGGCCAATTTTTAATTATATTTTATAATTAAAAATTAGAGTTGAGACTATTGAAAAAATTAAAAAAAAGAAGAGAAAGTCGAATTTTTAATGATTCCCTATTATTGAGGAATTCGCACTTCTCAAGAAGATATAAGCTTTGCATTGAAAATCGAGCCCATTATGTTATGAATGATTGAAAATTGATCAAGTTTGAGCAGAGCACAGGAACTTAGGGCTTCAGTCTCGAATGCATTGGGGAACGAGCCATCTCCAGTGAGAGCGATTCAGAGGGTGTGAAATATCATCCGATCTATTGCCAGCAAAGAGGTTTCTTCATTCAGAAGAGATCATAGAGCTTCACAGATCATTCCTTATCAGAGTTTTGATTCGGGGTTTCCTCCAGAAGGTATATTTACATCAAGGCGCATCATATTCTTGGGACTGGCATTGATCTCAGGAAGGCCGTACCATTGTACTTGCTGCTGTTGACAGGGCCGTACTTTCCTGTACCTGGCCGTACCATCTCACAGGCCGTACTTCATCTCTTGAGAAAGGCGCTTCTCTATTTGTCTTCCAGTCTTCACCAATAGTGGCGCCCTTGCATCTGGCATCATTGTTGATCATCAGAAGGTGGGAGAAGAGATCATTAATTGCAGCTGTACCAGATCTGATTACTTACAGCCTGCTGCTAAAACCAGGTTTTCATGAATATCATTGTTTTCTATTTGCATGTAGCTGGCTCTCCTTGTAATAAGTCTAGAAGTTAAATAAATAGACTGGCATCATTATTTGCAGTAGATTCTGTTATTCTCAGAGTTAAAAGTTTTTATTTAGATTTTATATCATTTACTTGCAAAATCGCATTACTTCATTTATGCTCAAAAACATCAAAAAAACCAAAAACCTTCAAAAAACAATAAAAACAGTCAGATTTCAGAGATAGCGGAAACAGGGTTTCTACATGGAGGGTCGGAGGTAGAATTACTTCCTTTTATTATATCCTATTACGCGCGAGGTGCTAGAATTGGCTGGCGGGGACTTAATGAGTATGATCAGATGAGACCGATCCCACAGCCGAAATGGAAGAATTATTACAGAGGATCAGCACACCTCCAGCAAAGAAAAAGGCTAGGAAGTTCTCCAAAATATCCACAGATGAGGATGGACCCCGAACCTTGCATATGGCAATTCCTCGGGTAGAATGTGATAGAGACGAGGCCATTCCTGAGAACTATGTTGTGACAACCATGGAACTAGGCCGCCCTACTGGAGCACAAGTGGTAGAGGAGTGCGATAATTCCTATCGAGCACTCAAGGATAGATTGTCCCATGTTGAGGGCAAATACAAAAGGTTGAAGGTAGAGCACAAGACACTGATTGGCTATGTGCAGCACTTGTCCCGTCCTTGTGGGCAAGAAAATCCGGCAATTGAACTTCCAGCTGAGTTTTCCAGGGAGTCAATCAGTGGGTTAGAAGATTTGAAGAGAATGGCACAGCAGGCAGACAAGTGGGTTGCCAGTGTGCGTACAGAGACAAGAAAGTTCATGGAAGATCTTGCACATGCCTATAGGCAAGCTTCCGATATTATGGCTAGAGTGGAGGCAATTAACCATGCTTGGGGTGAGGCTCGCATCTATCAGACGAGAGTTGTTCTCCGTTTAGGGGCTTTGATGAGCATACCTCAACACACTTTGGCTGAGGGAGGTGTTATCCAGCAGGGAGATAGATACGACTTCGCCAGATGGTATTCTTTAGTAGTCACAGGCCGGGGATTCTATGATGCATCACAGGCAGATTCTGTCAGGGTCAGAAAAGCCATGACGAACATCTTAGATGGAATTCTCAACACGTTGGAGGCAATCTTTGCCAAGAGGTTGACTGCTGAAGAGGTAACTACAGATGGATTGGAAGACAGATTGGCACCATTCTTTTTTGAAGTGAAGACCTTCACACAGGACAATTTCGAGAACACGGCCACGTTCCCGAGTATCATACAGAACACCCAGGACGCCCTTGTTGCCTAGAAGAAATCATGTGCCCGGCATGGGCAAACAGTTGCAGTTTTAGAGTTTTAGTTGGATCACATTCCTCCTATCTCCGATCAGGAAGTTGAGGTAGTCTTGGCCAGATTCATTAGATTTGCAGCCAGCGAGAAGGAGAAAGGAAACGCCCTTCTGGACGATGACCTGGAGGGAGACGACGTGCATTGATGGCAGGGTGTGGTGCATTGATGAGGAGTGGAGGGCGCATTCATTGCCCCACTCCTCTCGGTGGTGGTTTTTAGGGCAGAAACCCTAATTAGGGCCTAGGTGGCTCAATCTGAGCCCTTTATTGTAATCAGATCTGAACCGTCCACTATTTGGATTCATTATAAAAGGGGCATCCCCCCTCATTTGTAAGGAGTTAGAATTAGAATCAGAGATAGATCAGAGCTAGACAGAGATAGAGATTGATAGAAGTTAAAGTAGAGCTAGGAGTTAGCTTAGTTGGAAAGGAAATAAAGACTTTCCCTTTGAAAGTTTTTGCAAAAGATTGTTGTGTAAGACTCTCATGATATAAAGATTTCATTGATTGGTGACTTCATTTTGTGTTGTGGGCAGTTGACGAGATCTTTTCGTCTTTCCAATTCAAATAGAGTAAAGTAAAGTAGATTTGTTTTCATGCAAGTAGAGTTAATTGTGGAATGTGACATTAGTTTGGGCATATCTTCCCGTATCCATACCACTGGCGGACTTGCTGACGGTAAGTCTGCTCCTGCGTGGTCAACTGGAATCTTAGCACTTAACTTCGATTGTGTTTAGTGTGCCCACTTGCTTCGTTGTGAAGGGGTGCGCATGGTGAATCTCAATCTGAACATCTCATCCATCCTTTGAAGATTGCACCAGCTTTGTCAGAGTTGTCCGAAGGGGAGACAAAATGAAGTTTGGTTTGAAGACTGTCAAAGCTAATCCTTGCATTCCACCCGTAGAAGTAGATTGTAGAATTCCTATCCTTACCTCTTTAAATTCAGCATTTCCCGATCCATTCAAATACCAGAGCATCATAGTCAAAATCCTTCACTTGCTTGAACATATAAAGTTGAACAATTACGTAAGTCCCCTTGGAATACCCAGCATATTCACATCAACCAACTGAGTCTATTCGCACTAAAGGAACCTTGGAGTTGAACGCATGAACTTTCACGCAATCTTAGCATGCGGAACACTTTGATCAAGAGAGAATAGAGTGACCGTTGGACATTTTATTCTGTGCTAGCTCTGTCATA
>CM021104.1:253177543-253196921 GCA_007115665.2 Sequoiadendron giganteum | reverse complement strand
CATGGAGGACCTCGCCGATGCTTATCGACAGGCCTCAAGTATTTTGGCACTGATGGATATAGTAGATCAGGCCTGGGGTGATACTCGCATCTATCAAACGAAGACTGTACTTCGTTTGGGGGCTTTGATGCATATACCTCTAGAAACCTTGGTGGATGGAGGTGTAATTCAGAGAGGTGATAGGTATGATTTCACCAGTTGGTACTCCTCGGTGGTCACAGGCCATGGATTTCACGACGCAACAAGGGCAGATTCAGCTAAAGTGAGAAAAGCAATGGGCAACATCTTGGGGGGAGTCCTCAATACATTAGAAGCCATATTTGCTAGAAAGTTGGTCCCAGAGGAGATAACTGCTGATGGCTTGAAAAGTAGACTGCCTCCATTCTTCTCAGCTGCGAGGTCACTTGTCCTGGATGACTTTGAGAATGTCTCCACGCTCTCTAGTATAATTCAGCATACCCAGGACGCCTTAGTGACATGGAGAAAATCTTACACCAGATACGGACAGACGGTAGCAGTCTTGGAGTTCCAGCTCAACCATATTCCACCGATCTCTACACAGGAGGTTGAAGCAGTATTGGCCCGGTTGATCGAGTTTGCTATCCGGGAGAAGGCCAGTGGGAACGCTCTCATGAGGATCTTCTTGATGATGGTAGTGGGCATTAATTGCTCATTATGATTCCTGCAGGGGAGTGGAGAATATTCTGTGCATTCATTGCCCACTCTTCTCTGTGGCGGTTTTTAGGGCAGAAACCCTAATCAAGGCATAGGTGGCTCGATCTGAGCCCTTCTTTGTAATTTGATCTAAACCGTCCACTGAATTGGACTTATTATAAAAGGGGCATCCCCCCTCATTTGTAATAAATTAGAAATTAGACATTAGATCAAGAGTTGAATCAGAGCTAGAGAGTAGAAGGCATATAGCATTTAGCTTAGAAGTTAGCTTTAGATTGAGGAGGGAAGAAAACTTTCCTTTGAAAGTTTTGTAAAAGGTTGTTGTGAACACTTTTCATAATACAAAGAGTTTCATTGATTGGTGATTTCTTCTTTGTTATGAGTAGCTAGGAAGGCCATTTCGTCTTTCCAATTCAAGGTAGATAAAGTAAAATAGATTTTATTTCATGCAAGTAGTTGTTAATTGTGGAGTGTGGCGTTGTGATTTGAGCATATCTTCTTCATCCATACCACTAGCGGGCTTACTGATGGTAAGTTCGCCTTGCGTGGTCAACTGGAGTATCAGCACTTAATTTCGATTATGGTTCATATGTTTGTATGCGTCGAATTGACGGTATGAACGTGTTGCTTCATAGTTTGAACACTTTTCTCATCCTTTGAAGATTGCACCAACTTTGTCGGAGTTGTTCGAAAGGAGACAAAGCAATGTTTGGTTTGAAGATTGTTTAAGTCGATCTTCGTCCTCCACCCTTTAGAAATAGATTTGTAGAATCCCTATCCCTATCCCCTTTAAATTCTGCATTTTCGAGTCAGTCTAGATACCAGAACAATATTGCCAAATCATTCATGTCCTAATTGCTTCACAGAATCGAACAACTACGTAAGTCCCTTTGAAATAACCAGCAAAACACATCAACCAACTGAGTCTATTCGCGATAAAAGGAACCTTGGAGTCGAGTCCTAGAATAAAAAAATTTGGTGAATTGGGTTTGTTCAACATTGAAGCACGAACAAAACCCATGTGTCAGATTTTCTCTGAAAAAAATACTTCTCGACGGGTGGCTATTTTTAAGGGTTTTCGGAAGTTGTCTAAATATATTCGTGTTTACAGGCATCGGTTAAGTTTTTTAGAATATAGTACTCTCAAATTGAAATCAAGACCAAAATGGTTGTACTTCACGATTTTATGAAAAACACTTGACACAAACATGCATCAAGTAAAGCTTGTAGTCAAGTTGGATGCCTTGGAAGGCGTAAATGACATCACCATTCAATGGATAGTCAAATACGAAAGGTAGTCATTCCAAATACAGAGCCGCCATCAGATCACTATCACACTACCTTCCACATTTCATGTCAGCAAGGTTGGATGATGTAGCTGCAAAGAAGAGCAAATATCAAAAGAAGATTACGTAAGGTAGAAGAAGTCAACAAATGGACAAGAGGCACTATTGACCAGTGGTGAGGAGGTGTAAAGCACCCCAAGAAGGATGTCCTACCCTCCAAGAATACATTAACTATGACTGAAGTTAACTTGATGCCCCTTTCCAAGTTAACTCCAGATCCCCATAGATCATGCATGTCAGATCCCACTAATCAAGGATGTCAAATTGACTTCCATGATTTTTGGATCTTAGATCTCCATTAAAGGTGGACGTCTATTTTGGAGGCACATTTTTAATTTAAGTTCACTTTTAGTTAGGTGTCAGTCAACTAAGGTAGATTTCCAGTTTGACTTTTGTTTAGTTTTAGTTAACTGAAGTAGATTTCCAGTTAATTGCTTGCTCACCTACTTTTAGACTTAGGAATAAATCTTTCTGAATGGAAAGAACTGTTTGTTAACTCAAGGAGACTTTAGGGTTGCCTACTCCTTTGAGTTTCTATAAATAAGAGCCTTGGGCTCAATATTTGTTAATCTTTATTTACTACTTAAAATTGTTGCGCCTTTGTTGCCAGAGTTTGCATGTTTGTATTTGTTCACTCTTGGATGAGAGTTTGTTGGTTGATCGTAATTGTGCATGATTTCGTGCCTTTGCTGTCCCAATCTTTGTAATTCATTGGAAAATTTTGAAGAAGAAAATCAGATGGCGCATGCATATTTGATCTAAGATTTGAGTTGATTAAACGTCTTGTTCTAAATAGTTTATTGTTTCAATCTCCTCCTTGGACAGGGGTTCCTCCTCCTTGGATATTTTGTTATCGACAACTATCGTTTGATGTTGTTTAAAGATCCAGATTTCAGCTTATACTTCGGACAGGGGTTCCTCCTCCTTAGCAATCATGATACCCAGATCTTCGTACTTTGTTGTTTCTAGTAAGTTGTTTCCCAGCCTATACCTCGGACAAGGGTTCCTCCTCCTTGGCAAGTCTTAGATCCAACCTACTGTAAAGAGTGTTTACTCGCATAAAAGCTTATCCCAGCATGTATCCGAGAGTTCAGAGCCTTGACCATATTCTAAGGAGATGGCGGATTCAAGTGATCCAACCCATCCATTTCGCTCCTATGCCCTCATGCTCTGTTAATCTTGGGGAGATAGGATAGTTTAGAAGCTAGTTTAGTCGTAGTTAAGACTTGTGAAAACCAGAGAAAAAACTTAGCTACGATGCATTGTGTTTATGCACCCTTGTGTCCTGCCGTTGAATAAAAAAGATAGGAACCTTAGTACCCTTTTTTACGTAGAACATCAGCAAAGAGAGTTCTTCCTGTCTATAATTTGAAGAGCAATACTATAACACTTGCAATAGCTGTCCGTTTCCAATAAACACTCCAGAGGTGCTAACTGAAACGCCAACAGGTACAACATATTCAACAATCAAATTTAATAGAAAACACTTCCTCATGGTTTTTAGACTAATTTGATACATTTTGTAATTGAATTTTGCAAAAAAAGTGTTTTTAATTTTATAAGAAATTTTACTACTTTTTAAGTTGCGAGTTTTTGTAGAGTCAAAAGTTTTGGGCTTGCCGAGTCCTCTCCGAGTCCAAGTTTGTAAACTATGGTTTCAACACCTACATATTTGGAAGGGTTTTGAGTTTGGTTAAAAGTGATAAAATTATGAAAAATGGCATGCACCATGAAGCTCCAAGTGGCTTAGATGCCTTAATTTGGTCTTGATGACTGGGGCTCTACCCTCAACCCTGCCTTGTATTGCAACAAGGAATGTGCTAGGGGTGTTCCCCTAGATCTGCAAAGGGCAATGCCCCATGACCCCAAATCCTTGCTCTGTTTTCAAAAAGCAAAACAGATTGCACTGGATGGAATACAGGAAAAGCAGCATTTTTTTCTTCATTTGGCATGAAATTAAAAAAATACTACCTTTTTTTTCTCTATTTTATGAAATTTTCAGCATTTCTTAATTTCCTGATTTTTCCTGATTAACTTAAAAAATCTTTATCTTCTGGTTTGTCAACTCAGTCCCAAGAAAGATTTTTGGTTGATAGATGGTTCTCTGTGTCTTAACTGTATACTGTACATTTTAACTGAATATAAAGATTGCGGGTCCTTGGTTTTGCTTTTAGTTCTTTTTTTGGATTCTACATGAAGATATTTTTTGAATTTTCACATTCAGAAGCACATGCATGTGTTCTATCCAAGAAAAATTTAGAGGCATAGTTAAAAGCTTAAATGTGCAAAGACACCTTTTATCTGGGACAAGCATTCAATTTCTTAACTATTAATGAAATGCATCGGCATTACAGAAATAGCTTTTGTGCTGGATTTCTTGAACTTCAAAAAAAAATTGTTCTGGTATATCTAATCTTCTAGAATTTGCCTAAATTTATGGATATATTTTCATGTGAGTATCTGTACATGAGACATTGCTAATTTGTCTTGTGTGCTATTTTTCTTTTTTAAGCAGTGGGCTTTTGTGCTTGCTATTTTTCAGGTGGTAATTTTAAACTCTGATGTTCAAGTTCCTCAAAATGGACTGCAAGCTCTTGCAAAAGCCTTGCTGCAAAAGTCTCTTGCAGCTAAAATTCAGGTTGGAAGCGCTTACTTCTTCAAGTAGATTGGATGCTGTCTACCATTCAGCTTTTGAAGAATCATTTTCTATAGAAGCATTGTTCATCTAAGACTTGTTGGTTTTAACTTTTAACTAGGTGATTGGGAAAGCTAGGGTACCGATTGTCAAATTTATTGAGAAGAAAAGCAATGTGGCATTTGATGTCAGGTTTGCAATTTTCTGAACATGCTTTAACTATTTGATATTTTTTTCTTCATTTTTGGTATCAAATTTTAATTTGTAAATTTTACCATTATTAATATAGGAACTTCTTTGAATTATCTTTTTTAATAACTCAGAGAGATTTTATTTGGGAATATTACTCTTGAAAAGTAAAAAAGATACAGTACTGTCCCTATATGCTGAAGCTTTGATACATTGCTAATAGTTGCCGCTACATTTCAAATACAGAATGAGTTGAAATCTGAACACATGGCTGATAGCTGCCGCTATGTATTCAGATGCAAAACAAAAACTAAAATGCTATCCTAGATACAAAGGTGTAGAGGCCACACTGTACAAAGCTGTAGAACAAATTATGGATTCCACATGAAATACTTATATGTTTGGTGCCAGTCACTTTGGAACTAAGAACGACAAGACTGAAATGTTCTTATGGAATTCTTCATTTGCCCTTGGTGATAGTGAGTGAGGGAGAGAGGGTATATTTCATGAAATAGTTTTTTGTACGATTTTTGATGATAGCATAAATCTGTATGATGAGATTCGGTTGTGAGATGGTCAATCTACTAGAGCAGTCTTTATTTGATGGAAGTTTTATGCTGACTGTAAAATTGTGACTGTTGTTTGAAATTAAGAATGGTCATTCTGAAACATTTTTGTTTGAATCCTCAACTCGAAACAGATATTTCTCGAATCTTTAAGTCTCCCCAGATGCAAACTGTTAATGTTTTAACTGAGTCCTTGAAGTTAACTAAAGAGAATTATGCTATTTGGAGTTGATGAATGAAACTGCTATTTATAGCGAAGAGAGTTGTGGAAATTGTTACTGAAACCAAAAAGAAACCTTGAAAGCCTCCAGTACATTGTCCCTGTTATTGCTGATGCAGAGAATGGTATTGCTGCACGGAAACAATTAGCTTCTTTGTATGTCGACTCAAATGAGACTTCCATACTTTATCAAGAGAGATAGGGGGATGCGTGGATGGGGGGATACAATTTGGGGATGACATTTTTTTCCTCCAAAGTTTAAGGATGGCAGGGGGATAAAAATTAAAATTATATATAAATTAATATTTGAAAAATTAATTACAAAAATAGTACAAGAAGTTGCAATTTGTCATGTCTGTAAACAATTTGTGTAATGACCTATGCTCCGGATCAATAGATTTATGATTTATTCTTTATTGGATTGACACAAATTGTCATCCAATATTATTAAGATGGACTAAGTTTCCAAATTATAAATGAAACAAATTTTGAATAATGAAGTTAGGTTCAAATATTAATTAGAAAATAGATATAAGAGCTGTTTCTGATTTATACTTTAAAGTCGTGCTTTCCTTGGATATATATATATATATATATATATATCTTCCTATTGATGATAAATTAATAGGCCTTGAATCTGATTGCTTTGATTAATATCCTTATATATATGCAATTTATATTTGGAGCCTTCTCTGAATCGTGTCTTTGAAAAATATGCTTCCATGATTAAATATTTGCTGCTCATAAGAGCTAGCCAATTCTGGACAATAATTATAAAAGTGAAGTCTGAAAATCTATTCCATGATATCCTTCTCTTCATTTCTCATTACTCCTTATACCTTAACGCTTTGCATAGAATGGATGTGTCTCTTAGAATAGAGACACCCATCCCAAAAGGCATGTCTTTTAGTTAATTACTATTAACTAATTGATGCTCTTAATTATCTTCAATAATGCCCTTTCAATCCTTGATCGCCGCATTATAATCGTGGATCTTGTCAACCAGCGTCTTTTCTCTTTTAATTTTGAGTTTTCGCTTAATATCTCCCACGTAAGTTCCAACATAAGACAAAGGAAATATGACACTACTTTTGAAGAGGTGTGATGAAACTTTGACTATGCATCATTCACCTCATCACATGCTTTCTCCAGAATAAGTCACGACTGGAAATAGTCTTGCCGCTAGCTTCCAAATGTTATCATTCCTCAATTCTTTAAGCATCGACTTTGATAACCCATACATATCCTCAACTCTATTTAAATTGTGATCCCTATTACCACTGGCGCATAGTCATTGTAGGCTGCGTTGAACCCTTTGAAATCGGTCTTGTTTACTATATGTTAAATTGCCTTTTGAATGATAATACATTCAATTGCCTCCTGATGATTAAGTGGCCACTTTGAATTTGCAATAGTGTTCATACAGAAAATTCATCTTAAAGCTTCGATATTGATATTGTCTTTATCCGGTATTACAAACAAATGGTTGCCCACATGGAAGAGCAATAGGATGATGTTAAGTAAATAAATAAGTGGCGGTTTCTTTATTCATTCATGAAAAGCCAGAATACTGTGGTGGAAATATTAGGCTTTTGAATATTCGAAAAGGAGCAGGTCACGATTGCCATAAACATTACTATTTGGTTCCCTTGATTCTGAGCGGCTAATATATACAAACCATTGCTCATGTGTAAACGGCTTGCTGAGTGTTAATACTCATCACCTTCCTTGACTTTGGCTACAGTATCGGCCCTTCCAGAAATATGTCTTGATGAAATACAAACAAGCTACTTCTTTATGCTGTAATGAATAACTTAATACTTCTTTACCAATGACACTGATCTCCCAGGTACTCACGGTTTGCTACATCGATATGAATCCAATGGGGTATCGACTAGCACTAGCCATAATCCTGAGCCCTTATCTATTCGTTATTCATAATTGCAGGCGGCTTCTAGAGACCCTTCGATCAATGGATGGCACATAAGTTACTTTGATAATGATGATGGATATTGGCCTCTCCCAATTGGTGGATACTTGAACCGAAGACCCTAACAATGAGGAGTTATTGATTAGATGTAATTGATCAATAATAAGGACTTCTCAAAGAGTAAATGGAAAATCAAACTCAAAATTTGGCACATTACAATTTAAGTAAAATAAGCTGAAATTTATACAAAATTGTACTCATACACAAAATTTTTGCATCAAAGACAACAAATCCTAATATATCTTCACCCCATCTTGGGTGGAAATTGTACCATTGACCAAGACTCCACCATTAGACTTTGTAGGATCATCATTTGCACTGTTCAATGTCTCAAAATCAACCTTGCTATTAACATTTTGAGAAAATTCTGGCACTGTTTTTGCAGTTGCTGTTTTCAAAGACGATACAACCTGTTGCTATTCATCAAATAAAAAAATACTACCAGGCTTTAGCATTACTATTCAAAATTAATAAAAGTAAATAGAGCAATACCAACAAAAAAAATGAATGGATCATTTACATTATTAATTAGGAGCTTCAGCATGTTCACAAGTAAGGGATTTACTAGAGAATAGAACTTGACAGAGAGGTTCATGACAAGTTGCAGCACCAATGTAAATATAAGAAATCTAAATATCTTCTCTAAGATCATTATATTTGCTTTCTAAATCATTTGACTGTAACCATAGTAGTGTTATTTGGAATTGAGATTAACTCAGCAAACCAAAAGTATAAATGGAGTTCAATTACTCAAGATTTAATTTGGTGCAGCTCAAAACAGTTTTTTATGTTTTACACTGTAAAACCAAAGCAGGGATTTGGGGGCAGCATTCATCTTTTTTTTTTTTTTTTTGCTAATTTTGTTATGTTAAATGACTGTTTTTTAACAATTTGCAGGGGACTTCCTTTTCCTCTTGCTCTCTTACTCTTTTTCATGATTGCAACAGAGCATGGACTAGCACATTCATAATTTTTTAGGGCTGGGCTGGTAGGCTCCCATTTTAGGTTAGGGTTTAGTTTTCTTTAGAAAATAAATTTTCTACTTTATTTAAATAGGGCATTTTTTGGTGGAGTGGGGTCAGGGAGGGGGCGCGGGGGTGTATGTAGTTTCCCTACTATCCTTGGAATAGTAAAGCAACATTTGTACATCCCTTGACCATCTTGGGGATGGTAGGGAACCATGGAACACATCCTCTAGAGAGGAATGTCCCTAGGGATGTCCCTTGCTTTGTGGGATTGTCTTAAAAATGGCTACTTTTAGGGGTGGTGATTGGGGAAACATTTCATCCCCATTTTACTGTCCTCAAGAAATCCCCACCCTCGAGAACAACAATTTTTCTTTGGAGAGTGTCCCCAAGGAACACTAACTATATTTGAAAAACAAATTTTATCTTTTGAAGTTCTAAGAAGAATTAGTGGGCAATCACCTTCATAAATTGAAGGAAAT
Source organism: Sequoiadendron giganteum (assembly GCA_007115665.2). Classification (NCBI taxonomy): domain Eukaryota; kingdom Viridiplantae; phylum Streptophyta; class Pinopsida; order Cupressales; family Cupressaceae; genus Sequoiadendron; species Sequoiadendron giganteum. The sequence goes on along the minus strand of CM021104.1, from coordinate 253,187,853 downwards.
GAAAAATCTACTTGCATATGTCAGTGAAAACCTAGATATTAAAAAATTCAAATCCATTGCAGTAAATTATAAATAGTTTGTATATGACTTATGAATAGTTGAAGCTTTACCAGTTGTTGCAACAACCTACGATTTCGAGAGGATTTCAAGTTAAATTTGTGTTCTTTGCTAATGCCTGTTTGAAGCTGATGCAGTCAAAGTAGCTGACTTGTTGCTACCAATATGCATGAAAATATGTAGAAAAGGCTCTTGAATATAATGTTGAGCATTTACGTACTTGAGAAAGTAAATGTGGTAGATTGCAAACTACAAACTGCATCACTTATTAAATATTGTACCTGAAAAAACATCTTTTGAGCACAAGAAAATCCTTTTGAGCTATATAGATCATAATTGAAAAAATCGCCAATTGCAAAAACTCGCCAAGCCTGGAAAATACGGTACTAAAAAACTTGGCAAAAATTCGAAAAAACCTCGGCAACTTAAAAAATTGCTTAAGCTTCATTAAAAACACATTTTTTTTGCAAAATTCAAAGATAAGATGCATCCAATGAGTCAATAAAATGAGTACATAGAAGAAACAAACTGAGTCTAGTTATATTTGATTGATTTGAAAGAAAATTAGATACAAAATCGCATCCCCATGTGGAATGCTCAATACGTTGATACCGATAGTCTGAAACAAAATGAAAATAGCAAATTGTTTTTGTAAAACTGAAATAAATACAACATTAATATATTTCAGCTTTTACAAATTCACATCTTCCTCTTCCCATGTCTACTTCTTCTCACTACAGGAGAGGGTGTAGTCGTAGGCATCTGCTATGGCTGTTCAACCTCCATCCTGGATGTAGAGGCTACTGCTGGTGGCTCTGGCACTGCCAATGACTCCTCCTCAGGATCATCCTCAATGTCATCCAATGAGAATACAAATCCACACCCCTCCTCCATTGCTTGTCGCTCAAAGTCATAGATCTCATCCTCGAAAAACAATGGAGGTTGTTCATTTCGCCCTATCCAATCATTGTATGGATCTATCTCGTCCAAATCAATTGGATCATCTGATATTTCCTTAACCTGTTTTTTGTGCAGCCGAAGATTATATTGCACATATACAAGGTTATTCAGCCGTTTTTGAGCTAGTTTGTTCCTTTTCTTTGTGTGGATGGCCTCAAACAAGCTCCAATTGCGCTCACAATTGGACAAACTACAAGGCTGCGATAAGACACGGAGGGAAAATTGCTGGAGATGTGGGGTATTTCCACCCCAATTTGACCACCAAACATCTACAAAAAACAAATTAAGAGTTAGAAGAGAACTTAGAAACTTAGAAAGGAAAGTCAAAACTCAAAAGTTGAAAACATATTTTATCAAATTATCAATATTTGTAACTTGTAAATTTCAATTTTATACTTGGTGGCTGATTGTGTATTGCTCTCTTTGCTAGCTCTAAAGAGAAGAGTACACCCCTTTTTTCTCTATAACTTTGGATTTCATTAACAATGAGGTCTCCTGCCTCAAGGTCAAGTGACATCCTCTGAATGCACTTCATGAGGCCCTCCATAACCTCTCCAGTAGGATTTGAGTAGGTGCTTGAATGGAAGAAATGAGGGTTCAAGAAATACCCTGCTGCATGGATGGGTTGGTGGAGTTGATGGTTCCACCTCCTATCAATAATCTCCCAAATGGGATCAAATTTGAGGCTATCCCCTTTATAATAATTTCTTATAGCCTCCTTGGCCCTATCCATGGCCTCATAAAGATATCCCATTGGGATTTTATCCCCATCCACCAAGCGGAGCACTCTAACCAAGGGCTCCGACACCTACAAATTACAATATAAAAATGCAAAAAGATTAGAGTTTCAAATTCACAATGAAAGACATTAAAAAATTTATTCAGTTTGAATTCAAATTCAAAGTTTTGAAATTGAAGTTACCTTCACAATCTTTGCTGCCCTTTGTGTAAATTGGGCATCAAACACAATTTTTGACACCTTATCTCCTTCCGGCTTCTTCCAATAGGTTGAGTCCATCCATGGTTGACTCACAAACATTTGTTTTAAAGTTGTCAAAGAACTAAGAATGCTTTGCAACATTAAGAAAATCATTGCAAACCTTGTGACACCTGGCCTCACTAATTCTTTCCCATGGGTGTGCTCCCTCATCAAGCGAAGAACCCAAGGGTGATTGTAGATATATTTAGTGATCCTCCTCGCATCCTCTACAACTGGTGTGACCCAATCTAGTTTTCGTATGTCCTCCAAAAGAAGGTCAAGGACATGGGCTGCACATGGTGTCCAAAAAATTGAAGGGTGTCTATCTTGGAGGAGTCTTCCTGCTGCCACATATGCTGCTGCATTATTAGTTATGATTTGCACAACATTTGCAATCCCCACCTCCATGCAAACTTCCTCCAACATCTTAGCCAAATTTTCTGCACTTTTTACAATGTGGGAGGCATCAATTGATTTTAAGAACACCAAGAAATTAATGATGGTACGTGTTGACATGTTTTTTATGACAACACCAACACCGAATAAAATGTCCAACGGTCACTCTATTCTCTCTTGATCAAAGTATTCCGCATGTTAAGATTGCGTGAAAGTTCATGCGTTCAACTCCAAGGTTCGTTTTATCGCGAATAGACTCAGTTGGTTGATGTGAATATGCTGGGTATTCCAAGGATATTTACGTAATTGTTCAACTCTGTGAAGCAGTCTAAGACATGAATGATTTGACAATAAGGCTTTGATTCTTAAGTTAACCCGGAAAATACTGAATTTAAAGGGATAAGGGGTAGGAATTCTATGATCTATTTCTAACGGTGGAATGTGAGGACTGACTTCGACAATCTTCAAACCAAACTTTGTTTTGCCTCCCCTTCGGACAACTCTGACAAAGTTGGTGCAATCTTCAAAGGATGAATAAGATATTCAAATTATGATTCAACATGCACACCCCATCACAACGATGCAAGCGAACACACGAATCACAATCAAAGTTAGGTACTGATATTCCAGTTGACCACGCAAGGCAGACTTACCATCAACAAGCCCGCTAGTGGTATGGATAAGAAAGACTTGTCCAAACCAAATGCCACACTCCACAATTAACAACTACTTGCATAAAATGAAGTCTACTTTACTCTAATCAATTAGAATTGGAAAAACGAAAAGGCCTTGCTAGCTACTCACAATAAAAGATAGAACCACCATGCAATGATAAACCTTTGTATTATAAGAGTTTTTCACAACAACCTCTTACAGAACTTTCAAGGGGAAAGTTTTCTTTCCTTTTCAAACTAAGCTAACTTCTAGCTCTACTCTCTATCTATTCTAACTTCTATCTTCTATACTCTTTGATCTCTTGATCTAATCTAATTGATTACAAATGAAGGGGGGATGCCCCTTTTATAATAAGCCCATCTTAGTGGATGGTTCAGATTCAATTACAATGAAGGACTCAGATCGAGCCACATATGCCCTAATTAGGGTTTTTGCCCTAAAAACCACCACTGAGAGGAGTGGGGTAATAAATGAATAGAATATTCTCCACTCCTCTGCAAGAACCACTATGAGCAATTAATGCCCACCATCATTAGCAGATTCTCGTCCAGAAACGTGTTCCCACTGTCTACCTGCCAGTTCTGTTGCACCAGGAGGAGGCAAGCACAAAACAAGACTTGGTTCAAATCTTCCTTGCAAAAGTTCTTCTTTGTTAAGTCCTCCCGTTGCTTTCATTCTTGGACGCATTTCTCTCTTGTAACTTTCATATTTCTTTAGTCCACTGCCTTGGGCGCACTTAGCCTCTTTTGCATCACGTTTTTAATGCCCTAGCCAAATGTTCACTACCATTTCTCTTTCCTTGGGAACCTTTTCAACTTTGTCTCAACACTTAGCCATTTCTTTCAACTTTGTCTCAACACTTAGCCATTTCTTTCAACATCTTCTTCCTGCAAAAGGAACAAAAAGAAGAGCATTAGAACAGTTATAACATAAATTCACTTCACTTACCTAGTTCTCATGTTCTGACTTCCTAGGTCTGCTTGACCTCTAGATTTGATAGAGCTCATCATTTTTCTAGCAAACTTTCATCATGGGCCCATTGCGCGTTAGGGCGCATGCCCTCTTGTTGTTTTCATCCTCCTGCCTTAGCAATTTCGTTCACTTGCCTTTAAGAGCTTGAGTGCATTTGACCCCCTCTGATTTCTTTTTCCATGCCTTAGAAAATTCATCCATCTGAGCCTTAGGAAATTTGCTAAACGGGTGCCAGGCTGAAATCTTTGTCGAAACAACACGAGCAAGGTGTGGAAGAACTTTAAATCATCTCCCAGTGGGAAATATCCAATACCCAGAAGAAATTTCCCCTCAGAAATCATCATTTTCATGTGTATCCAAACAAAGGTGTACATTTAATTTTTATTATTTTGAAAAATAATAAAATTTACTAAGGTTGATTCCATTTTATTCTGAACGTATTCCACACCTGCAGTCTTCATTTTTCCTACCTTGGCATTTTTCTTGACTTTCTCGAAGAAACTCCCTCCTGTTTACGGGCACAACTCACCTTGCACTTGGAAAATTTAATCATTACCTCCTCTAGGCATATTTTCTAATTTCACCTTGTGATGCCTTAGAAAATTAAAATATAATTATCTCACCCTCGAAGGGCGCATTTGAGCATGTCCATTTCCATTTTATCCTTCTCTACGCCTTAGCAATTCTTTTCGCCTTAGGAAATATTTCTAGGAAATTCATTTTAGATTACCTATCAGGAGCGTACTTCACCTTGTGCATCAACTTTCATTTTAGGCGCATACCACATGTGGAGGGGGAAAATTATCTAGCCTTAGCATTTTTCAAAATCACACCACCCTACCCTTACCTTTGCCTTAGGCGCATATAGCATGTGGAGGAGGAAAACATCTTGGGCACAAATCACTCATGCCACTTCCATTCTAGGGCGCAAATAGCCTAGTCAACCTCCACTCTTGGGCGCAAATAAGGGTGTGAGGAGGAATTTTCCATGCCCTTGGTGACCCTTCACCTTCCTTGGGCGCAAATTACATGGTGGGCTTCCACTTTTGGGCGCATTTCATGTGTCAAGGAGGAAACTCCCTTTACCTTAGCGCATCTCCTTTTACCTTTCAACGTTTCACCTCCTGTGGCCCCCTTGGGCGCATTTACCATGGGTAAGAGTAACTTGTGGGCGCATATGAGGGGTGGTGAAGGAATTTCCACGCCCTTGGTGACCCTTCACCTTCCTTGAGCGCATTTTGCCTTGATAGCTTCCACCTTTGGGCGCATTTTGCCTAGGCAAAGGAAAACGCCAAAACCCAGTGACCTTTCACCTCCCTTGGCCGCATTTAGCCTAGTGTGCTTCCATTTTAAACCTTTGAGGGCGCATTTGAGGGTGTGTGAGGGATTTTACTTGCCTTAATGAATTTTGCTATGCCTTTACCTCATGTGGGAGCACTTGACCCTTGCTCAAGGAAATTTTGGGCGCATTTTGCCTGTGCTGCTTCCATTTCAACCTCTGAGGGCGCATTTAGCCCAGTGTGAAGGAAATCCCACACTTAGCAGTTTCTTGGCATACTTCATGTATCTGTGATGTTCCCTTCTAAATAGGCTCTTGGACATCAGTAGATTAGCCTATTATGTCGACCCTAGTAGGCTAATGGTTCTGGATACAGGGTCACTTGGACGAGCACTTGGTCGTCAAACTTCAGTGTTGATCTTCGGAGCATGGTGGCAGGGTGAATTGTGGCATTTGGCATGATACTGGTGCTTAATTGAATGATATTCACCTTTTATTTCACCATCCTCGGCCTAGGGACCATGTGTTTTAATATGAAGGGGTCACTTCTATTTTTTAGTTACTATTCATTACTAAAGTGGAAAATGTTATAACTTAAGTGAATAGTGTTCACTTTAATGAATAGTGTTTCCTTTGTAAAATTTATAAAAGGCAAGAGTGAAATTCGAATTGATTCATTAGATGATCATTTTGGCTTGAAAAAAACTTGGGAGTGAAGCTTGGAGGAAGAAGAAGGCTAGGGTTTCCTTATTTCTTGCAGTGGGTGAGCCTGGTGGGGCTTGGTTGTTCATTTGGAGCTGCTTGAGGGTGTGAAACACCACCTTAAAGCTGCTGATCTATTATTTTGCTACTCTTTTGGAGATCTACGTTGCTGGTTGCAAGTTGTTTGAGCTTGGGTTTGAGTGGTTTGGGTTGCCGTTGTCTTCAATCTCGATTGTTCAAGAGCTGTTCGCATTTTGTGGTATTTTGGAGCTGTTTTTTGGTGTGCTACAGCCAGCCACATTTTGTGAGGGTTTGATTCAGCCAAAGCAAAAGAAACGCCCTTTTTACAAGGCTGCAACTTCACCTAAAGGGGGCGCCCTTACTCTAGGAGGCTTCCCATTACGGTTTTTGGTGGGAGAAGTTCATCTTCGAAGAGAAATCAGCATTTCATTGGGCGCGGGTACTGCAATAGGGCACTATTCACAGTGTGTTTTGGCTGTAAGTTAAAATATGACTTATGTAATACTCAACATCGAACCTAGTGTAAGTTATATATCGTAAGTGACCTTTATGTAATGAAGGAACTATATTTAGACATCGAAATGAGTAATGTTTTCAAGTTATTCCATTAGTTTAGTTATTGAAGCTTTCATGGTATGCGTATGCTCTTTATGTATTATTCTTGTAATTTTGGAAAACAAAATCAAAGCATAAGAAGAAACACAAACTGAAACGAAAAATCAGACCCACGAATTAAGAGAAAACAAATCAGCAGAGTGTCGGTACACCACAGTGGTATCAGAGCTCTGATCCTGCCATCCTAGAGGGTTAAAGTTTTCATGCAGCCACGAGAAGTAGGCTCTCACAAATATTACACCTGTCAAAGAGCAGGCCAACGAAGAAATCAGTTTGCTGATATACAACAGTCCACAATGGGAGACAGGGGAAATGGAAGTCCACCTCGAAATGAAGGAGGAAATAGGGGACATAATGAGGACCAAGATGACCATGAGATTCTTAGATGCTTGGCAGCTAGGCAGGAACAGGTAGCAATGGTTGTGCAAGCACTTATGACACAGTTACAACAAATGAACACTCAAGGAAGGCCAAACTAGATACCTGATGATAACAGGAGCATTGTGGGGACACCCAGGGCACAACGAGCACCCGCTCGTACTGCTGATAGGCCCACATGTCCTACCTTCTTGACAAATGAACCTGAAGAGGAAAATGTGGAAGAAGAGGGTGAGTCGGTGTTTGCAGATAATATCATGGCAGCAAACAATGAATGGGAGTTATTGACACCACAGGTCAGGGAGCGCATCAGCTTCGACAGGTTTGTGAGTCAACGACGAGAGCATTACAAGACAAGGCAAGATAGGAGGCCTTGAAGTCAGAATAGAGACTCGAAACATGCCACTGGTAAACTCGCCTTGCCTACATTCGATGGCAGTGGTAAGACCACAGCACAGTCTTGGGTCCACAAGCTGGATACGTTCTTGACTCTTCGACCAATGGCAGAGGAGGACGCAATCAAGTACGCGACCTTGCATTTGGAGGGAGTAGCCCATGATTGGTGGTATCATGGGATGGTCACATTACAGCATAACCGCATCACTTCTTACCAGGAGTTCGTCGACAGGTTGGTTGAATGCTTTGACAAGAAAGATCCAGAAATCTATTTCAGAGACCTAGCTCAACTCAAGCAAGTTGGGAGTTTGGAGGGATATATGGGTGATTTCCAGCGGTTAGCAGTTATGGTTCCCAACATCTCAAAAAGAAGATTGGTCGTATTATTCATCGAAGGTCTATCGGAACCGTTAAGAGGTTGGATCAAAGCTTTTGATCCCCCGACTCTACAAGAAACCATGAGAAAAGCTAGGAGCATGGAACTTGCAACTCCACAAAGTAAGTTCTCTTCAAAGGCATCGTCTTCATACAAGGACGGGAAATCATTTCCTAAGAAGAAGGAAAACTTAGATTCCAAGGGGAAATCAGTAGCTCCATTTGACAGAGAAACCATAGAGGACTTGTGCAGGAAGAAGTTGTGTTTCTATTGCAAAGGACCCTATGATGCAAACCACGACTATCCTTTAAGGCCTAAGGGAAAGGCTAACCGAATAATGTGGGCATTCTATGAGGATTCTGAATCTGAGAAATCAGACCAGCACAGTGAGCATGAGGAATTCGAGGTAGAAAAATCCAAAAATGAGGTTGAAAATGAAGCAGAAACAGAGGAGGAAGTTAAGCTTCAAGAAGCATGTCTCACTAGCATACAGCGAGAGGGCTCTTTCAGAATGCGAGGGGTCTTAGTTGGGAAAAAGATCATTACCTTGTTGGATACAGGGGCCACGCATAATTTTATTGATGCTAGGCTGGTTGAGAGGCGTGGGATTCAGACTGAGGAATTCGAGGGCATAAGAGTAAAGGTCGCGGACGACTACACTCTCAAGTGTGATAGGATGGTTTTAGATCTCCCTATGCGGTTGAGTAATTATGACTTTAAGGCCGATTTCTATGTGGTGAATATGGGAGACACCGACATGGTTCTAGGGATGAAATGGCTCCATGACATTGGAGAGTTTACCCTTAACCTTCATGATATGGAGATGAGATTTAAGGTGGACAGGAGGAATCATGTGTTGAAGGCCATCAGGGATAGTAATTTCAGAATGATATCTTTCAGTAGGATGGAGAAACTCATGCAACATGACATGATTGAGTGGGCAGCAGAGTGCATGTTGATGCCATCACAAGAGGAGCAAAAAACCCCAGTCTATCATCTAGACATATAGGAGTTGAGGATTAAACACACTAAGGTGTTCAGTGAGATTCCACCTGGTAGACCACCCGACCGTGGTACCGAACACATCACTGAGTTGGAGGAGGGCGCCAAGCCCGTGATTGTCACACCTTACAGGCATCCTAAGCAACATAAGGATGAAATAGAGAAAACAATTAAGGAGTTGCTCGCTATGGGACATATCAGGCCTAGTAAGTCACCATTCGCTTCATCCGTTGTGTTAGTGAAGAAAAAGGATGGAACATTGTGGATGTGTATTGATTACAGATTGTTGAACAAAAGGACAATCAAAAATAGGTATCCTATTCCCCAGATTGATGAGCTGATAGACGAGCTACATGGTGCTCGCTGGTTTTCAAAAATAGACTTGAGATCGGGGTATCATCAAATTCGTGTGAGGGAATAGAACATTGAGAAAACAGCCTTTCGCTGTCATTGTGGACACTTTGAGTTAGTGGTTATGCCATTCGGGCTGACCAATGCCCCTGCTACATTCCAGTCCACCATGAATAGGGTCTTCCAGTCACAACTGAGGAGGTTCGTACTTGTTTTCTTTGATGACATATTGGTATACAGTAAGGCTTGGGAGGAGCATGTTGCCCATCTGGATACGGTACTGAGCATTCTTGATAGGGAGTCCTTGTATGCCAAGGAGTCAAAATGTGATCTGGGTATGACGGAGTTGCTGTACTTGGGTCATAGTATTAGTGCATAGGGTGTGCGTACAGATCCTGACAAGGTCAGAGCTATTATAGAGTGGCCTACTCCCGAGAATCTTACTCAGCTTAGAGGATTTTTGGGCTTGTGTGGCTTCTATCGCAGATTTGTCAGTGGATATTCACGTCATGCAGCGCCACTTACAGACCTGATAAGGAAAGGGGCGTTCGTTTGGACTCTTGAAGCGCAAGAGTGTTTTGAGAAGTTTAAGCAGCTGATGACTACTTGTCCTGTCCTTGCATTACCAGATTTCACCAGACCTTTCGAGCTTCAGTGTGACGCTTCGGGTGAACGGATTGGCGCCGTCCTTATGCAGGACAAGCATCCGATAACATTTGAAAGCAGGAAGTTAAGAGGACCAGAGAGAAGTTATAGCATCTATGACAAGGAGATGTTGGCCATCATGCATGTGTTGGCCAAATTCAGGCAGTACCTTGTGGGTAGCAAATTTTGCGTAAAGACCGATCATAACAGCTTGAGGCATTTCCTAGGACAGCGGGATCTCAACGATCGTCAGCAGAAGTGGGTGAGCAAATTGCAATCATATGACTTTGACATCGCCTATGTCAAAGGGTCCCAAAATGTGGTTGCTAATGACTTGTCTCGCCGCCCACATTTAAGTTCCATGGTTGAGATTTCAGAGAACTGGAGACATTTGATAACAGCAGAGTATGCCAAAGACTCTTGGGCTTCTGGCATCGTTGAGGGTATGGTGCAAGATGGCAAATATTCAATAGTAAATGATCTTATCATTTACAAAGGAAGGATTT
>CM021104.1:253074193-253177443 GCA_007115665.2 Sequoiadendron giganteum | reverse complement strand
GCTCTTGGACATCTGTAGATGAGCCTATTATGTCGACCCTCGTAGGCTAATAGTTCTGGATAGAGGGTCACTTGGACGGGCACTTGGTCGTCAAACTTCAGTGTTGATCTCCGGAGCATGGTGGCAGGGTGAATTGTGGCATTTGGCATGATACTGGTGCTTAATTTAATGATATTCACCTTTTATTTCACCATCCTCGGCCTAGGGACCATGTGTTTTAATATGAAGGGGTCACTTCTATTTTTAAGTTACTATTCATTACTAAAGTGGAAAATGTTATAACTTAAGTGAATAGTGTTCACTTTAATGAATAGTGTTTCCTTTGTAAAATTTATAAAAGGCAAGAGTGAAATTCGAATTGCTTCATTAGATGATCATTTTGGCTTGAAAAAAACTTGGGAGTGAAGCTTGGAGGAAGGAGGAGGCTAGGGTTTCCTTATTTCTTGCAGTGGGTGAGCCTGGTGGGGCTTGGTTGTTCATTTGGAGCTGCTTGAGGGTGTGAAACACCACCTTAAAGCTGCTGATCTATTATTTTGCTACTCTTTTGGAGATCTACGTTGCTGGTTGCAAGTTGTTTGAGCTTGGGTTTGAGTGGTTTGGGTTGCCGTTGTCTTCAATCTCGATTGTTCAAGAGCTGTTCGCATTTTGTGGTATTTTGGAGCTGTTTTTTGGTGTGCTACAGCCAGCCACATTTTGTGAGGGTTTGATTCAGCCAAAGCAAAAGAAACGCCCTTTTTACAAGGCTGCAACTTCACCTAAAGGGGGCGCCCTTACTCTAGGAGGCTTCCCATTACGGTTTTTGGTGGGAGAAGTTCATCTTCGAAGAGAAATCAGCATTTCATTGGGCGCGGGTACTGCAATAGGGCACTATTCACAGTGTGTTTTGGCTGTAAGTTAAAATATGACTTATGTAATACTCAACATCGAACCTAGTGTAAGTTATATATCGTAAGTGACCTTTATGTAATGAAGGAACTATATTTAGACATCGAAATGAGTAATGTTTTCAAGTTATTCCATTAGTTTAGTTATTGAAGCTTTCATGGTATGCGTATGCTCTTTATGTATTATTCTTGTAATTTTGGAAAACAAAATCAAAGCATAAGAAGAAACACAAACTGAAACGAAAAATCAGACCCACGAATTAAGAGAAAACAAATCAGCAGAGTGTCGGTACACCACAGTGGTATCAGAGCTCTGATCCTGCCATCCTAGAGGGTTAAAGTTTTCATGCAGCCACGAGAAGTAGGCTCTCACAAATATTACACCTGTCAAAGAGCAGGCCAACGAAGAAATCAGTTTGCTGATATACAACAGTCCACAATGGGAGACAGGGGAAATGGAAGTCCACCTCGAAATGAAGGAGGAAATAGGGGACATAATGAGGACCAAGATGACCATGAGATTCTTAGATGCTTGGCAGCTAGGCAGGAACAGGTAGCAATGGTTGTGCAAGCACTTATGACACAGTTACAACAAATGAACACTCAAGGAAGGCCAAACTAGATACCTGATGATAACAGGAGCATTGTGGGGACACCCAGGGCACAACGAGCACCCGCTCGTACTGCTGATAGGCCCACATGTCCTACCTTCTTGACAAATGAACCTGAAGAGGAAAATGTGGAAGAAGAGGGTGAGTCGGTGTTTGCAGATAATATCATGGCAGCAAACAATGAATGGGAGTTATTGACACCACAGGTCAGGGAGCGCATCAGCTTCGACAGGTTTGTGAGTCAACGACGAGAGCATTACAAGACAAGGCAAGATAGGAGGCCTTGAAGTCAGAATAGAGACTCGAAACATGCCACTGGTAAACTCGCCTTGCCTACATTCGATGGCAGTGGTAAGACCACAGCACAGTCTTGGGTCCACAAGCTGGATACGTTCTTGACTCTTCGACCAATGGCAGAGGAGGACGCAATCAAGTACGCGACCTTGCATTTGGAGGGAGTAGCCCATGATTGGTGGTATCATGGGATGGTCACATTACAGCATAACCGCATCACTTCTTACCAGGAGTTCGTCGACAGGTTGGTTGAATGCTTTGACAAGAAAGATCCAGAAATCTATTTCAGAGACCTAGCTCAACTCAAGCAAGTTGGGAGTTTGGAGGGATATATGGGTGATTTCCAGCGGTTAGCAGTTATGGTTCCCAACATCTCAAAAAGAAGATTGGTCGTATTATTCATCGAAGGTCTATCGGAACCGTTAAGAGGTTGGATCAAAGCTTTTGATCCCCCGACTCTACAAGAAACCATGAGAAAAGCTAGGAGCATGGAACTTGCAACTCCACAAAGTAAGTTCTCTTCAAAGGCATCGTCTTCATACAAGGACGGGAAATCATTTCCTAAGAAGAAGGAAAACTTAGATTCCAAGGGGAAATCAGTAGCTCCATTTGACAGAGAAACCATAGAGGACTTGTGCAGGAAGAAGTTGTGTTTCTATTGCAAAGGACCCTATGATGCAAACCACGACTATCCTTTAAGGCCTAAGGGAAAGGCTAACCGAATAATGTGGGCATTCTATGAGGATTCTGAATCTGAGAAATCAGACCAGCACAGTGAGCATGAGGAATTCGAGGTAGAAAAATCCAAAAATGAGGTTGAAAATGAAGCAGAAACAGAGGAGGAAGTTAAGCTTCAAGAAGCATGTCTCACTAGCATACAGCGAGAGGGCTCTTTCAGAATGCGAGGGGTCTTAGTTGGGAAAAAGATCATTACCTTGTTGGATACAGGGGCCACGCATAATTTTATTGATGCTAGGCTGGTTGAGAGGCGTGGGATTCAGACTGAGGAATTCGAGGGCATAAGAGTAAAGGTCGCGGACGACTACACTCTCAAGTGTGATAGGATGGTTTTAGATCTCCCTATGCGGTTGAGTAATTATGACTTTAAGGCCGATTTCTATGTGGTGAATATGGGAGACACCGACATGGTTCTAGGGATGAAATGGCTCCATGACATTGGAGAGTTTACCCTTAACCTTCATGATATGGAGATGAGATTTAAGGTGGACAGGAGGAATCATGTGTTGAAGGCCATCAGGGATAGTAATTTCAGAATGATATCTTTCAGTAGGATGGAGAAACTCATGCAACATGACATGATTGAGTGGGCAGCAGAGTGCATGTTGATGCCATCACAAGAGGAGCAAAAAACCCCAGTCTATCATCTAGACATATAGGAGTTGAGGATTAAACACACTAAGGTGTTCAGTGAGATTCCACCTGGTAGACCACCCGACCGTGGTACCGAACACATCACTGAGTTGGAGGAGGGCGCCAAGCCCGTGATTGTCACACCTTACAGGCATCCTAAGCAACATAAGGATGAAATAGAGAAAACAATTAAGGAGTTGCTCGCTATGGGACATATCAGGCCTAGTAAGTCACCATTCGCTTCATCCGTTGTGTTAGTGAAGAAAAAGGATGGAACATTGTGGATGTGTATTGATTACAGATTGTTGAACAAAAGGACAATCAAAAATAGGTATCCTATTCCCCAGATTGATGAGCTGATAGACGAGCTACATGGTGCTCGCTGGTTTTCAAAAATAGACTTGAGATCGGGGTATCATCAAATTCGTGTGAGGGAATAGAACATTGAGAAAACAGCCTTTCGCTGTCATTGTGGACACTTTGAGTTAGTGGTTATGCCATTCGGGCTGACCAATGCCCCTGCTACATTCCAGTCCACCATGAATAGGGTCTTCCAGTCACAACTGAGGAGGTTCGTACTTGTTTTCTTTGATGACATATTGGTATACAGTAAGGCTTGGGAGGAGCATGTTGCCCATCTGGATACGGTACTGAGCATTCTTGATAGGGAGTCCTTGTATGCCAAGGAGTCAAAATGTGATCTGGGTATGACGGAGTTGCTGTACTTGGGTCATAGTATTAGTGCATAGGGTGTGCGTACAGATCCTGACAAGGTCAGAGCTATTATAGAGTGGCCTACTCCCGAGAATCTTACTCAGCTTAGAGGATTTTTGGGCTTGTGTGGCTTCTATCGCAGATTTGTCAGTGGATATTCACGTCATGCAGCGCCACTTACAGACCTGATAAGGAAAGGGGCGTTCGTTTGGACTCTTGAAGCGCAAGAGTGTTTTGAGAAGTTTAAGCAGCTGATGACTACTTGTCCTGTCCTTGCATTACCAGATTTCACCAGACCTTTCGAGCTTCAGTGTGACGCTTCGGGTGAACGGATTGGCGCCGTCCTTATGCAGGACAAGCATCCGATAACATTTGAAAGCAGGAAGTTAAGAGGACCAGAGAGAAGTTATAGCATCTATGACAAGGAGATGTTGGCCATCATGCATGTGTTGGCCAAATTCAGGCAGTACCTTGTGGGTAGCAAATTTTGCGTAAAGACCGATCATAACAGCTTGAGGCATTTCCTAGGACAGCGGGATCTCAACGATCGTCAGCAGAAGTGGGTGAGCAAATTGCAATCATATGACTTTGACATCGCCTATGTCAAAGGGTCCCAAAATGTGGTTGCTAATGACTTGTCTCGCCGCCCACATTTAAGTTCCATGGTTGAGATTTCAGAGAACTGGAGACATTTGATAACAGCAGAGTATGCCAAAGACTCTTGGGCTTCTGGCATCGTTGAGGGTATGGTGCAAGATGGCAAATATTCAATAGTAAATGATCTTATCATTTACAAAGGAAGGATTTTTTTGACCCCAGGATCAAAGATGAAGAACACAGTATTGAGGACCTTTCATGATGCACCCATGGCCAAACATCCGGGATATTTCAAAACTTACAGGCGGATTCGAGAGCATTTCACTTGGAAAGGACTCAAGTCAGATGTCCTTCGATATGTCAGAGAGTGTCCTGTTTGTCAATAGAATAAACAGGAGCATACCTATCCTGTAGGGTTGCTTCAACCACTTCCAATCCCTGATAGGAAGTGGGAATGCTTGTCGATGGACTTCATTACGGGCTTGCCGAAAGCCCAGGGTAGAGACTGTATCTATGTAGTTGTTGATCGCCTCACAAAGTACGCTCATTTCTTCCCGATAGCCACTACATATTTGGCCACACAAGTAGTAGAATTGTTTTTTTGTGAGGTGTTCAGGTTGCATGGGCTACCCCGGAATATTGTCAGCAATAGGGATAGTCGGTTCTTGAGCCACTTTTGGCAGGAGCTATTCAGGCTATGTGGGACCGAGCTTACTCCGAGCACCAGCTACCACCCGCAGACGGATGGTCAGACGGAGATTGTTAATAAATGGGTGGAAGGATATCTCCGTAACTATATAGCAGGGCAGCAAAAGGGTTGGGTGAAGTGGATTCATCTTTGTGAGTACTATTATAATACCACGCACCACATGTCAATTCAGATGTCCCCATTTATGGCATTATATGGGTATGAGGCACCCAATTTTCTTGATTTGTTGCTGAGTGACAGTAGAGTGCCCAGTGCTGGGGATCTTTTACAGGAGAACCAGGATATTATGAAAGCTCTCCGTGAGAACATTCAGAAGGCACAAAATCAGCAGAAGCAGTATGCAAACCAGAGAAGAGTTGAGTGATCTTTTGAGGTTGGGGATATGGTGTATTTGATGTTGCAGCCCTACCACCAGTCAACTCTCCAGAAGAGTGGTGCGGAGAAACTCAAACCGCGATATTACGGACCCTTCAGGATCATCAGACGGGTAGGCGAGGTGACTTATGAGTTGGAATTGCCGGTAGATAGTAAGGTACACAATGTGTTTCATGTGTCACGCCTCAAGAAGGCATTGGGACATCGCGTTGTTCCTTCCATAGCCTTACCACCCTTGGACGATGAGGGGAAATTGATTCTGGTCCCTGAGGCCATCTTAGAAGTCAGAGAGAGGTAGTTGCGGAGGCAGGTCGTCAGGGAATATCTAATCAAATGGAAGGATTTGCCGGTAGAGGATGCTACATGGGAGAGCGAGGACATTTTATAGCATCCAGAGTTGAGATTGCTTGGGGACAAGCAATTTCAGGGAGGGCGGACTGTGATGTCCCCTTCTAAATAGGCTCTTGGACATCAGTAGATTAGCCTATTATGTCAACCCTCGTAGGCTAATGGTTCTGGATAGAGGGTCACTTGGACGGGCACTTGGTTGTCAAACTTCAGTGTTGATCTTCGGAGCATGGTGGCGGGGTGAATTGTGGCATTTGGCATGGTACTGGTGCTTAATTTAATGATATTCACCTTTTATTTCACCATCCTCGGCCTAGGGACCTGTTGTGACCTTTTCACACATCACCCCATGCCAGATGGGGACCCCCTAATTTTTGCTCCATTTTGGTCTTTTGGCTTCGGTTTTGGGTTGTTTTGCGTCTCTCTGATCTTTTTGTTCTTCTGGGGATGTCCCATCTTTTGACCTGATTTGGAATTTTGGCTAAGTCTGTGAAGTTAGGGTTTTCATTCTGCAGGCTTGTTTGAGGTCAAATTGAGTTGGAAAATTGAAATATGAGCTTGGTGCTACGATCAGGAGACTCAAGGCAGAGTCCTACTGAATTTTCACTAAGCTCTGGTGACTTACTATTTTTAGTAAGTACTCAATCTGAGGTCCCTTCCTCAAAATTTTGGGATTCTAACTATTCCATCACATTCAGGTAACTATCAGCTGCTTGCACGTAAATTTTGGGCAGGATCAGACAACCTGCTATTTTTGGCAGTTCAGGCTTCGGGAGCCATTTTCAGGGTTCAAACATTTGATTTTTCAATGCATGTCCAGAGATTACTTCTGGGTTTCTCGAGACCTTCGCAACGATGTAACATGCAAATCGAGACGATCACTTTCAGAGTTCAGCCTTCGGAGGCTATTTTTAGGGTTTGCATGCAGAGTTCTTTAACGCATGTTCAGATATTCCATGTGGGTTTTGCGAGAGCTTCGCAATGGTGTGACAAGCAAACATAATGGATCAGTTTTCAAGGACTTACTATTTTTAGCCAGTGCTCGCATGTCAACCAGTTTTCTGGGTTTTTCTGGGTTTTTTGAGATCCCACGGGCACTGTGACATGCAAACTCATCCGACATCAAATGGGCCACTTTTCGGACACTTACTATTTTTAGCAGGTTCACTCAGCAGCTCCCCGACACTTCAGTTTTATGAGCAGAGCAACAGGCGACAAAAATCAAGTCAAACTAAGGTCATTTGAGCCACATGCAAGTCAGATTAGAGTTTCCATCTTCGATGCCTAAAAAGTAGGGTAAAAAGTTAGAATTTCGAAAAACGAAGATAGCCCACTGCGATCAACATCCTTCGGGCTATCTACTGGTAAAATTTGGGCTCAATCTGAGCACTTACTATTTATAGTAAGTTGTCTCCGGAACATGGCTATAAATAGCAGGTCAGCACGAGGGGCAGATGTAAACAGGTTCACCAAGCAATGAGGATCACGCCTAGCAAATTTCAGGTCAATCGGAGCTGCAGAGGTCTATGAATTTTAGGGTTTGCTAAAAATAGCATGGGAGCTAAATAGCAGATAAGCTCGGGCAACAGGTATAAATTGGGTAGCAAGGCCACAAGAAGCATATCATGTCAACTCTAGGTTCAGAACAGGTGAAAAGCCATGAAGAGGCACATACCTCCAGAATTTACTAAAAATAGAAAAGGAGGGCAAGCAGGCTGAAAAATTGGCTAAGTATTCGAGAGCCACCTCCAGAAGTCTCCTCAACACTTCAGGTGAAAATTCGAAGGCATGCAAGTTAAATTGGAAGAAGACACCTTGAAATGCGCCTTCAGCATGGAGGATGTTTAAAAAAGTTTCTAAGTATGAAATGAAAGCTCACCCCCTTGAATGCGCCCTCAAGATGAGTGGGTGGCCAGAAAACTTTTGAAGTTACAAAATAGAAGCTCACCCCTCCTAAATGAGGTGGAGATAAAAAAATTTCTAGGTATGGTGAAACAAAAGCTTCTACCCTCAAATGCGCCCACCTTAGGAAATCCACTTCAAAAAGTTTCTAAGGCACACAAATAGAAGTAACACATGCAAAATGCGCCCTCAAGGGAGAAGGGTGGCTGAAAGTTTCTAAGGCATCAAAACAAAAGCTCCCCTAGCTAAATGCGCCCTTGGCAAGAAAGAGGCATAAAAAAATTCTAAGTGTTGCAAAATGGAAGTCCATGGGGTGAAATGCGCCCAAGGAAGGAAAAACACCTAAGGCATTGGGAAATAATTCTAAGTAATGAAAATGAAAGTGCTACCTTCAAAATGCGCCCAAGAGGGAGAAAGACTTGAGGAAAAGGTTCAAGGCAAGCTGAAATGAGAGTTGACCCCTCTAAATGCGCCCTAGGCAAGTGGTTGAGGTAGCAAGGCATTGAAATTTTCTAAGTCATTAGAGATGAAAGTACAAGGGGTCATATGCGCCCAAGGAAGAGGGTGGCATCAAGAAATATGTTTGAGTGTTGAAAATAAAAGCAGCAAGGGTAAAATGCGCCCAAGGTTGAGAGGGTGAATAAAATTTTCTAAGGCAAAGATAGAAGCTACACACTCAAAACACGCCCACCTTGTGATAAAAGCTTGAATATTCTCTAAGGCATGTGAAACATGAACCTCAAAGAGCCTAAATACGCCTAGCAAGGAAAGAAATGTTGGAGAAATATTCTAAGTGTTTGAAATATCCTTCTCACTAGCTGAAGCGCGCCCTTGAGGTGAGGGTGTTGGCAGAAGTTTTCTAAGTGGTAAAAATAAATGAAAGTATGCACCCTCAAATGCACCCCAACAATCAAGTGGGAGTAAAATATTTTTTCCAAGTGTTAAAATGGAAGTAACACATGCAAAAATGCACCTAAGGTTGAAAGAGGGCAAGACTTGAAAAGTTCCTAAGTCTATGAAAGTGAAAGCTTGGCCTAGCAAATGCGCCCATGATGAAGAAGAGTTGAAGATTATTTTTCTAAGGCGTGGGAAATTTCCAAAGCAAGGTAAAATAGGAGAAGACCTTCCTAAGTGCGCCCAAGGTAAGTTAAGAAATAAAATGTTCTAAGACATTTTCTAAGGTAAAATGAGAAATACACCTAGGGGGTGTTATTAAAATTTCCAGAGGCGGGATGAAATATGCCCATGAATAGGAGAGGAAATTCTTCAAGGAATTAGAGAGAAATGCCAAGATAGGAAATTGAAGACTGCAGGTATGAAGTGCGCCCAAGATTGAAAATGGATAAACCTTAGCAATTTTTTATTATTTTTTCAAAAATAATAGAAATTAAACTTACCCCTTCGTCTAGATACACATGGAAATTATGATTTCTGAGGGGAAGTTTCTTCTCGGTATTGAACATTTCCCACTGGGAGATGATTTAAAGTTCTTCCACGTCTTGCTCGTGCTGTTTCGACAAAGATCTTAGCCTGGCACCCGTTTAACAAGTTTCCTAAGGCTCCGAGGGATAAATTTTCTAAGGCGTGGTAAAATAAAGCAACAGAGGGTCAAATACACTCACAGGGAAGAAATTTGTCTAAGACATGGAGGAATTTGAAAATGAACCGAAGCTCGAACATCAAGCGTTCAAATGCATCCTCAAGATGAAATATTTTCTAAGGCACAAACTCCAGGCAAGGTGGTGGATACGCCCATGATGAAAGTTTGCTAGAAAAGTCATGAATTCTATCAAGATCTGGAGATCAAGCGGTCAGAACATGGAAATAAGGTAAGTAAAGTGAATTTAGATTATAAAGTGTTCTGATACTCTTCTTTTGTTTTATAGGATGAACGTTGAAGCCAAGGCATGAGGACTTGATGAAGCTTTGGAAAGAAGAAACGACAGTGAAGATTTGGCTAAGACACTAAGAACGTGATGCAAAAGAAGCAAATGCGCCCAAGGCAGTGGGCTAAAGAAATTTGAAAGCTACAGGAAGGAAATGCATCCAGGAATGAAAGCAACAAGAAGAATTAACACAGAAGAGCTTTTTGCAAGGACGATTTGAACCAAGTGTTGTTGCCTCCTCCTAACGCAACAAAATTGGCAGAAAAGAACAGTGGGAATGCGTTTCTGGACAAGAATCTTTTAGAAGAAGATAGTGGGCATTAATTGTAGATAATGGTTCCTGCAGAGGAGTGGAGAATATTCTGTGCATTCATTGCCCCACTCCTCTCTGTGGCGGTTTTTAGGGCAAGAACCCTAATTAGGGCATATGTGGCTCGATCTAAGCCCTTTATTGTAATTCAATCTAAGCCGTCCGTTGGACTGGGCCAACTATAAAAGGGGCATCCCCCCTCATTTGTAACTGAGTAGAGATCAGATTGAGAGTAGAGAAGATAGAAGTTAGAATAGATAGAAAGATAGCTTAGAAGTTAGCTTAGTTTGGAGAGGAGAGAAAGACTTTCCCTTTGAAAGTTTTTGTAAAAGATTGTTGTGTAAGACTCCCATAGTATAAGGATTTTCATTGATTGGTGATTCTATCTTGCATTGTGGGTAGTTGACGAGATCTTTTCGTCTTTCCAATTCAAGTAGATAGAGTAGAGTAGACTTTATTTATGCAAGTAGTTGTTAATTGTGGAGTGTGGCGTTGCGGTTTGAGCATATCTTCTTTCATCCATACCACTAGCAGGCTTGCTGATGGTAAGTTCGCCTTGCGTGGTCAACTGGAATATCAGTACCTAATTTCGGTTGTAATTCGTGTGTTCACTTGCATCGTTGTGACGAAGTGCACATGTTGAATCACAATTTGAACATCTTACTCATCCTTTGAAGATTGCACCAACTTTGTCAGAGTTGTCCGAAGGGAGACGAAGCAAAGTCTGGTTTGAAGATTGTTTAAGTCGATCCTTGTCCTCCACCCTTTAGGAGTAGATGGTAGCACCTCTAATCCTTATATCCTTTTACATTCAGTATTATCCGGTAGTTTAAGAACCCGAGCTTCATTGACAGATCTCCCGAAATTTGAAAATCCTTTCTTCGAAGTTGAACGATTATGTAAGTCCCCTTGAATACCCAACATATTCACATCAGCCAACTGAGTCTATTCACGATAAAAGGAACCTTGGAGTTGAACACATGAACTTTCACGCAATCTTAGCATGCGGAATACTTTGATCAAGAGGGAATAGAGTGACCGTTGGACATTTTATTCTGTGTTGGTGTTGTCATAAAATACACGTCAACAGGACCATGTGTTTTAATATGAAGGGGTCACTTCTATTTTTTAGTTACTATTCATTACTAAAGTGGAAAATGTTATAACTTAAGTGAATAGTGTTCACTTTAATGAATAGTGTTTCCTTTGTAAAATTTATAAAAGGCAAGAGTGAAATTCGAATTGATTCATTAGATGATCATTTTGGCTTGAAAAAAACTTGGGAGTGAAGCTTGGAGGAAGAAGGAGGCTAGGGTTTCCTTATTTCTTGCAGTGGGTGAGCCTGGTGGGGCTTGGTTGTTCGTTTGGAGCTGCTTGAGGGTGTGAAACACCACCTTAAAGTTGTTGATCTATTATTTTGCTACTCTTTTGGAGATCTACGTTGCTGGTTGCAAGTTGTTCGAGCTTGGGTTTGAGTGGTTTGGGTTGCCGTTGTCTCCAATCTCGATTGTTCAAGAGCTGTTAGCATTTTGTGGTATTTTGGAGCTGTTTTTTGGTGTGCTACAGCCAGCTGCATTTTGTGAGGGTTTGATTCAGCCAAAGCAAAAGAAACGCCCTTTTTACAAGGCTGCAACTTCACCTAAAGGGGGCGCCCTTACCCTAGGAGGCTTCCCATTACGGTTTTTGGTGGGAGAAGTTCATCTTCGAAAGAGAAATCAGCATTTCATTGGGCGTGGGTACTGCAGCAGGGCACTATTCACAGTGTGTTTTGGCTGTAAGTTAAAATATGACTTATGTAATACTCAACATCGAACCTAGTGTAAGTTATATATCGTAAGTGACCTTTATGTAATGAAGGAACTATATTTAGACATCAAAATGAGTAATGTTTTCAAGTTATTCCATTAGTTTAGTTATTGAAGCTTTCATGGTATGCATATGCTCTTTATGTATTATTCTTGTAATTTTGGAAAACAAAATCAAAGCATAAGAAGAAACACAAACTGAAACGAAAAATCAGACCTACGAATTAAGAGAAAACAAATCAGCAGTGTGTCGGTACACCACAGTATCTTCATGCCAGTTACCTCTTATAAATTTCCAACGCCCTAGCCATGCTTTGGCTTTCTATTTTTAGCAAACACGGAGAAATTAGGGTTTCTTTGC
Organism: Sequoiadendron giganteum; assembly: GCA_007115665.2. Taxonomy (NCBI): domain Eukaryota; kingdom Viridiplantae; phylum Streptophyta; class Pinopsida; order Cupressales; family Cupressaceae; genus Sequoiadendron; species Sequoiadendron giganteum. Next base: position 253,165,276 of record CM021104.1, on the reverse strand, counting down.
ATTTCATCCCATTCTGAACTGGAGTAGGTGTGGTTGTGCTTCCACTTGGCCTTGCTACCTTGTTCATATCGTATCTGGCACAGTGCATACTATTTTTAGCCATTTGCTATTTTTAGCAAACCCTAAAATTGATCAATTTATGTATCTCCGTTTGCCCTGAAATTTGCTCCAGTTGTTCTTGATGCTAAGTGACCTGTTTGCACTTGTCTCTGGCAATGACGTGCTATTTTTAGCCATGAGATGACTTACTAAAAATAGTAAGTATTCAGATCGTGCTCAAATTTTGCCAATAGGCAACCTGAAAGATGTTGTCCCCGGTGGTGTGCTTCGTTTTGACATCTCTGCATTTTGTTCCATCTATTTTTAGACATAGCAGGGGAAGCCCTAATTTGACTTGCATGCGCTCCGGACTGCTCCCGATTCCCTTGATTTTTGCTGTTTGTCACTCTGCTTGCTGGACTGGAGTGTTGGGTAACTGCTGGGATGAAACTACTATTTATAGTAAGTGTCCGGAAAGTGGTCAATCTGATGTCGGATGAGTTTGCATGTCACACTGCCCGTGGGATCTCAAAAAACCTAGAAAACTGGTCAACGTGCTGACACTGGCTAAAAATAGTAAGTCCTTGAGAACTGACTCATTCCGCTTGCATGTCATACCACTGTGAAGCTCTCGCAAAACCCATATGGAATATCTGGACATGCACTGAAAACCTCTGCATGCAAACCCTAAAATTAGCCTCTGAAGGCTGAACCGCTGAAAGTCCTTGTCTCGATTTGCATGCTATCATTGCGAAGGTCTTGAAAAACCCAGATCCATTCTCCAGTCATGCATTGGAGAATCGTACGTTTAAACCTTGAAAATAGCTTCCGAAGGCTGAACTGCTAAAAATAGCCAGTTGTCTAAATCCATTCAAATTTCATGTGTAGGCACTCTGAAGCTGCCTGAATGTGCTGAAGTAGTTAGAATCCCGAAATCGTGAGGAAAAGACCTCAAATTATGTACTTACTAAAAATAGTAAGTTGTCAGATTTCAGTAAGATTTCAGTGGGATCCTGCCTTGGGCCTTCTGATTGTACTGCTGCACTTAGATTTTACCTTGACAACTCAATTTGACCTTAAACAAGCCTGAAGGATAGAAACCCTAATTTCGTAGACTTGGAAATCATTTCAACTTAGGTCAAAAGACGGGACACCCTGGAAGGACAAAAGATCAGAGATAGAGAGAACCAAAGCCAAAAGACCAGAATGGAACAAAAATTAGGGGGGTCCCCATCTTGGATGGGGTGATGTGTGAAAAGGTCACAACAATACGGTTTTTTCCATCCGTCCACCCATCAGAAAGAATAGAGCAGCCATATTTTTGCCATTTTTCTTTTTGCTCCTCTACTGTTGCCCTTGCCCTTTCAGTTGCATTAGCAAGCAACCTACAAGTACAAAGTGAAATTAAGTACAAAATTTTAATTTGTAAACAAAAAATAGCTTAAATTCATCATAAATTAAACTTAAAAAACATAAATTAAAGAACATAAACTAACCTCCGACTCAAGTCTGTGCGAGAAGGCGCCTTGTAGCCTTTTTGTGCAACTGTCAATGCGGTGACCAAATTTTGCCAATAAGGAGAACTCGCCACATTGGAAGGGATATTGTTAAAATACCAAAAATGTGCACAAGCAATGTCTGCTTGCTCATGCACCTCCCTATTCCATCCAGTCACCTCTAAGGAAGGTTGTTCACCAGGTGTGTTTCTAGGCACAAAATAACTATCCAACCGTGTAGGTCCTGCAGCTACCCCTGCCCCTGGTGCTCTACTAGAGGAAGATGAAGGGACGGAGGCTGAGGTGCTAATGGGTTGCCTTGACCTTCGCACATGTGGGCCAAGAAGAGAGCCCACTATCTCCTGAGTAACATCATAATCATCATCTGACTCAATTGGAGCACCTTGCGAAGAGGCAATGGTTGCTTGCATTGCTAGTCTTGCCTTCTCTCTTAGCACTTTTTTTCTTCTGTAGTTGAAAGTATGGCATTCATATGTCTTTCTATTTCTTCTGTGGTTTTAGGACATTCCTTCGCATCACGTTGAGGGATGCCTGCAAGGTGGTACTTGAGGCAATTGATGCCTCCACAATATTTTTTTTACATTGAATGCAATATACTGTGCTAGGTATGGGTCCTAGATAAGCATACTTCCAGGCAGGATCTCTAGCTCCTGGAGGACATGTGCCTACAAATCTCGCAGGCACGGATGGGGCAGAGCCTGAGGCAGAAGCGGGTTCAGAATGAGAAGCCATTATCAATTAATTATTAACCTACACAAAGTGAAAGTCAAAGCACAACTTGTTAGTTTTTGATAGAAAATTTAAAAACAAACTAAATTAGATTAAATAAAAAAAGACCACTTTAAGTTTAAATTACTAAAAATCTATCACTAGATTCTAAACATTTTCATAACAAAAAAACTGGATTTAAAAAAAAATAATAAATAGGGTTTCAAAAAAATGTGAAAAAATGTAAAAAATCTGAAAGTTACTCAAACTAGTAAAAAATTAAGCTAATCTAAGATTGTAAGCATGGTATTCAACAAAAAAGAGGATTCAAAACAAAAATAATAATTAGGGTTTAAAGAAAATTTAAAAAAAATGAAAAAATCAGCAAAATATGTAAAAAAATCAGAGAAATTCATTAAAAAAATCTTGTTTTGATGAATCTAAATGCATTTAAATCATTTTCACACTACATTCAGATGATTTTTAAACATAGAACCAACAAGAATGAATAATTTTTTTAAAAAAAAGAAAGAATAAGAAAAATGAGAAACCCTACCTAGAAATCCAATTTGCCTTCTAAATTCGATGTAAATGCCCTTCAAATTTTGTCTTTTGGATGCAAAATCGCTGCAAATGAGTGCACAATGCCTTGGAAAGGTTTTTTGTTGAGTGTGAGAAGAGAATGAATGAAAAAAAACAAGTTAAAATTGCTTTTAAGTGGCTGCTTGGGCGTCCCAAAAGTTGCACGGGTTTTTTTTAAAAACTCGCCGTACATTCTTTAAAAAGTCACCAAAAGTACGACGAGTTTTTCCAGAATGTACAACGAGTTTTCCAGGCGTAGAATTGCCTGAAAAACTCGCCAGCCAAAAAAACTCGCGAGTTTTTGGCGAGTCTTGCAACTATGATATAGATTGCAAAGAAGTTGGACAAGAAGTAGAGAATGCCTAAAGTCTCTTTATGAAGGGATGAGTGCTAAAAAAATATCTTGCTTATTGGAAAGAAAAACAATCTTAAGAAATTACATAGGAATCTATAGTTAGCATGTTTTGTATTAGTTATGTTTTACTCATTTGGTTATCCCTAGTGGGTATGTTAAAGCTTTGTCAACTTATGGAATTAAGAGAAAAATATTTCCTTAGTAGTTATCAGCTTATAGAATCATTAATGGAGTATAGGGAATAAACGTGCTTTTGGAAGATACTTGAAAGAGTTTGGCTAAACCAACAATTTTGCCTCCAAATTTTCAACTAGTAGGCGCAAATCAACAAGGAATCAAGGCATTGGGAGTTCTAATGGCCCAAAAGGTACTAACTAGAACCCAATCGTTTTTAGTAAGTTTTGTAGTCATTTCTTTGCAGAAGAAATCATATGATGCTGCAAATCATCAATGAATCGAGGTACCGGGAGTTCTAATGGCCCAAAAGGTACTAACTAGAACCCAATCATTTTTAGTAAATTTTGTAGTCATTTCTTTGCATAAGAAATCATATGATGCACTATTGGGTTGAGGGTGATTGACAGTAGCCAAATCCAACCACAATTGGAAAAATAATACACTCTCCATTGAGAAGAAAGGCGAGAAATATATAATCGATCTAAGGAACTAGGTAGTGAGGAAGTAGCCTCATTTGATTCATCAAATTCAGGCTTAGGATAAGGGTGGTTAGAGAAGGAAGATGGCCCTATCCAGAACCAAATGTTGAGGGAATCCTAGACTTGTCACCATGTTCAAAAGATGAAACAAGCTCCTTTAGTGGGTTGTTGCATTGGAAAATGGAAGACTTCGAAGTATTCCAGTTTAAATGTAATATGATCCAAGTAACGGAGATTGGGGAGAATGTGCAATGTGATGATACTAAAGGAAAATGTGTGAAAGGTTACCATTCGACACCATCTTCTACATTTTCTTCTGTATATATGGAATACAAGTTAGGAAATGCAAAGTTGGATGATATGCCATCTTACTAGTTTGAGAGAGATAAAGGTATGAAATATCAACCTACAACTATAAAAGTGAATTTGGGAGAAGAAGGTAGTGCAAAGGTAATATTGGTTGGAGATAATTGGAATCTTTTGAATCTTTTGTTGAAAGTAGTAGCATTCAAATTTCATGGAATACAAGTATACTTTCACTTGGATGTACAATGAATTAAAAAGAGTACAACCAAAGTTGTGTGTCCATAGAATTCCTTCGGTATCTAGAGCACAACTAGTGAGGAAAGGACAATATAGGAACAAGAATTATACAACTAAAGTCCAAGAAGAAATCAATAAAATGTTGGAAGTAGGGATTATTTTTAAAGTAGAGTTGTAGACACAAGTGAGTGGGTATCACCCATCGTCATCTCTTTAAAGGAGTTAAAAAAATCACGATATGCATATACTTTTGAAGCCTCAATGCAATCACAATCAAAGATTTGTTTCCTATTCCATTCACAAAATCTATCCTTGAAGTAGTAGGACATGAAATCTTTTTGTTTATGGATGGATTATTTGGTTACAACCAAACAAGTATAGTAGAAGAAGATAAGTTGAACACCATTTTTATAGTGGAAGATGGAATATATTGGTACAAAAAGATGCCATTCAGCCTATGTAATGCTCTTGCTACATTTGAAATGATTATTTTGCATATCATTGACACAATGTCCATGGGGAGCTTCAAAGCATTCCTTGATGATTGGTCAATTTACAATGACCAAAAAACACACCTAAAAGCCTTAGCAAAGTGCGTCGAACAATGTAGAGCAGTGATGTTGATATTAAATCCAAAGAAGTTTCAAGTCATGGTTCTACAGGGGATGTCATGAGAATGAGATCATTCTTGGGCCATGTGCACTACATTGTTAGTTCATTGAAGAATTTTCTCAAAGTTTACATCTACCTCTTCCTTGATCTTGTGAAAAATTGGGTAGAGGTTCTAATCCTTGCACTCCGCTACAGCTCCTTGCTTGGCAGAGAAGACTATGTTTGTGGCCTTAGCTTAACTTCTATTCTATTGCTAGATGGCAATGGCTCCTCCTTTAACTTATCAATATCATACTCCTTCTGCTGCAGCCACATAATCCATTGCTTGCCTCTCAAAATCAAAAATCTCGTCTTTAGTACACATTGGGATCTCCCCATCCTATTCTGTCTAGTTGTTGTAAGGATCAATATCATCCAAATCAATGATCTCTAATTTTTCCTCTTCTTTTCTTGTGCCAAGTTGAAGGTTGTATTGTACAAAGACAAGGCCATCGAGGTGTTTTTGAGTAAATTTTTTTTTTTCTTCATTTGAATGGATTCAAAAAAACTTTGTTTGTTCTCATAGCAAGAAGCACTACAACCTGTCGATACAAAATGTGGAGGGCTAATCTTTGAAAATTTGGGGTATTTGCACCCCAATCTCCCCACCAAGAACCTACAACATAAGATATTCAAGGATTAGTAAGAAAACCATGTTTATCAATGGTTTTAAATTTGGAATTTGTAACTTGTAAAATGCATGATAAAACTCCATTTTTTGTTACTTGGTGACTGAGTGGTTCTTCCTTGGATAGCTAGTGACGAAGAAAAGAGCTTCCCCTTACCAATCTTGTAACTATGCAATCCCTAAACAATGAGGTCTCTCATGTCTACCTTAGATATCTTCCTCTCAATCCATTTTGTAAGGCCCTCCATAACTTGTCCACTAGGATTTGCAAATCTATTCGAATAAAAAAAACTAGGATCGAAAAAGTACCCCACTGCATGAATGGGTTGGTGGATTTGATTGTTCCACCTTCAATCAATGATTTCCCAAATGGGATCAAATTTCAGTATGTCCCACTTGTAATAGTTTTGGATGGCCTCTTGGAACCTATCCATGGCCTCATAACTAGTTTTTATCCCCATCTACCAAGTGCAAAATCTAACCAAGGGCTCCAACACCTACAAATACAAACAAATTAAAATTAAATTATTTTAATGAAAGAAAATACTTTGGACTTTAAATCAAAATTTTGAGGTTATCTTGATGATCTTTGTAGCTCTCTATGCAATGAGATTATCAAAGACTATCCTTGTGGTCCTCTCTCCTTCGGGCTTCTTTGAATATGATGAATCTAGCTCCATGCTTGAATCTCAAACATTTGTTTCAAAGAAGTCAACAAACCAATCATGCTTTGCAATGTTAGGAAGATCATTGCAAACCTTGTGACACTCGATCACACTAGCTCTTTCCCTTTGGTGTGGTCTCTCATCAAACTAAGAATTCAATGGTAATGAATCTCACCCAATCTATTTTTCGTATGTCTTTAAAAAGAAGGTCAAGGCAGTATGTTGTGCAAGACTCCAAAAGAGTGTTTGATGCCTCTCTTGGAACAATCTTCTAGCTGCCATATATGTTTCTGCATTGCTAGTTATAATTTGCATTACATTCTCTTTGCCCACCTCTACAATAACTTCCTCTAACATTAGACTCAAAGTTCCTACATTTTTTACTTTGTAAGGCATTATCTTACTTAAAAAAAAATACCTCACCATTTCAAGCTACCAAAAAGTTGATAAGGGTGCGATTCTTTCCATCTATTCACCCATCTAAAAGAATAGTGAAGCCATACTTCTTCTATTCTTTCTTTTTTTCTTCCACAAGTAACTTTGCATCTTCAGCTACATCCATGAGCAACTTTGCACTTAAGTATTTTCAAGAGAGTGCTTAGTAGCCTTTTCTTGCAAATGTAAATGCAGTTATTGAATTCTCCCAATACAGGTTGTTTATCACATTGAAGAGAAGGTTGTTGAAATACCAAAAATGATATGTGTTATTTGTTTTTCAGTGCAGCTCCCCATTCCACCCTATACCTCCCAATGACGGTTGTTCTCCAAGTATGTTTCTAGGTACAAAAAAGGCTAGGGAATGTTCGTGTAAGCACTCTACTTGAAGTAGATGAAGTGAATGCCAATGTGCATTGTATGCATGGGCCATGAGTGAAACCCACTATGAAACCCATTGTAGTCCAACTAGCTTTATGAGTTGTCAATCTTATCCTATGAGTTGTCATCCTTATCCTCTGTAGATAAGATATTTGTAATACTTATCCTCTGTGGATAAGATATTTGTAATTCTTATCCTTTGACTTTGACTCTCTTGAAGTTAGTGAACTTTATTATTTTTGCATGCTTTGCTGATTTCGAAAAAAAATATTTTCTTTTCCTTTTTTTGGTTTTGATTTTTCATAAAAAATAGGTAACACGTTCATTGAGTGGTTTGTCTTGTGTGGGGTGATTTGGCTATAGTTCATATCTTAATTAGTGATAGCCTCTAAATGATTGTAATATAAAAATTAATAACCCACCCTTCAAATTCACCTAAAATCGTGATTAGCTCAAATGTATGCTAGAATGTTGTGTGAGGAAGTGAGAGGGGTGTGTTGGCTTTTATAAGCAAAAAAATGTGGATTTTGAGTTTTTTATGTGCATCCTAGGTCCCTCCCATGTCTTGCTACTTTAGTATAGACTTATCAAGGTTTTTCAAAAGACTCCAAAATACTTGGTGAGTTGCTTGGAAAAGAAATTAGCAGTACTCGCCAAATTTGCCATATATTATTGGTAGTGTGACCTTAGAAATCTCATTTAATGGGATTGCTCGTGGTAAGGACATCATATCATAGAATTAATTCCTTCTACAATTTTCTATTTGAAGGTTTGTCAAATAGTTTGTCTAATGTGAGGTGATCTAGTTATAGTTCATATTTTAATTAGTGATAGCCTCTTGGCATGTGTTGTATGTAGAGGCCTTGTACATTATCAATTCATCGTTATAAATTTGGAATATCTAGCTGAATAATGATCTTGTAGCTTGCCCATTATCATGCTAAATTTTATCACCGTGTTTTCTCTAACCCCAAGTCCTTACTATTTTCGACCAAATCTTCATTCTTCAAAGAATTAATGATGAAATTGGGGAATTTGACTAGTCTAAGTGATGAGAGCTATATTGCTGAAAATAGGAATACTATCATTTTTGAATCTTTTATTTATTTTCTTATTTGTGATTTGGATTGAGGGTGGGATGTCTTTTTATATGTTTTTTGAATGTTTAAGGCATGGGTGGGACCAAAAGAACTTTTAGGGTTAAGGCTAATGGACATATTTTCTTAAATAGTTTGTTATAAAAATGGTTCCTTTTTTATTGTTTTAGGTGAGAGGGACAATTGTAGGTTTCTAGGACCTTTGAGGGATGTGATGCAGTTTGTTGCAAGTCTTAGGGATGCTTTGGCATTCCCTCAATATCCCCATCAAGGGGGACACCTTGGAAACATACCCTCTTTGAGAGAAACATCCAAGGGACATGCCCTAATTGTTGGTGATGGTGGGGGTAGGCGTGGGGGGTGGGGGGTGGAACGGGGTGGTGGTGTTCGTGGGGATACAACCTCTTGGTGACTCGCAATCTTGAGGATGTTTGTGTCCCAAAAATGACTTGTGATGTGTCCTTTTGAAATTGTAATCTCCCCTTTTTCATGAGCATCAATTTTCAGAGGGTTTAGCCTATTCTCGACTCTCGTAGGCTAATGAGCATGAGAGGGTCTCTTGAGGTAGTTACCTAGTTAGTGGTTGGCTTCTTCTCCTGGATTCAGTGGTTTAATGGGGGTTTACTATGTTATGATGAATGTTGGATAACACAATGTTGTGCTATGCCAAATGTTGGTTAACACAATGTGTTGGAAAACATATTGTGTTATCCGGATGTTGGAAAACCTAATGTTTTGACAACATATTTGCACTTTATGAATTATAAAGTTATATTTTAATATTATTATGGAGTGCAAATAAAATAAAATAAAGTAATGATTATTTAGAAGTTTCTAGAGGGGGCCGACCTCAAGAGGAGAAAAGTATATTAAGAGGGGTTGGGCCTGCTTCTAATCATCCAGGATATTTGATACTTGACTTGTTATGTTGTGGAGAAGCCTAGGGTGTCTGCAGATTATTCCATTGGTCATTGGGAACGATCACTCCCATTGATTGTGCAACTTTGAGGCTGTGAAACTATTAGCTGAGATTGTTGCCAATTGTGGGCTTCATTACAGAAGTTCAACTTGTGCTTTCATTGCAGCATTGAGAGGGGAAGATATTTTCAGTCTTTCTCATTGAGCTTCATATCAGCTTTCATGGAGGTCGACTATATTCAGATTTTTGTTTATGTGGCCTTATTTGGGTGTTGTTTCTTTGTGGGTATTTGAGCTTTCATCTTGGGAGGATTTAGCAATTATTTTGGAGTCTCTTGGAGGAGCTATTAGCTTGCTGATAATTAATTCCAGAGGTCCGATATACTGCTGCTAGGGCATCATTGGAGACATTATTTTTGTTCAAATCTTCACTTAGAGGCGTCTTTTGGCTGTGGGTACTTGAGCAATCAACTGCTATTGACAAAACAACCATTTCAAGGACAAATTCGAGTAGCTTAGAGGCTGTATTTATTTTTCTAAAATATTGCTAGGCAAGCAGGGGCAGCCTTCTTCAAGGAGGGCGATTTCTTGTTTAAAGGGCTTCAAAAATTCTATAAAAAAATTAGAGAACATTAGCCTTGCATTTGCTATCATTTGCCATCGTCCTAACCAGGTTTTGAGCAATACTTCTCATGTTTGCATTGTTATTTCTGAGTACATAATTCTGAAAATTCATGACAGCCTTTAGAGTATAAATGAGATCATTTTGTAATACATGAATCAGTTATCATTGAAGGTTGTAATTTTGATTTTTGAGGACAGTATTTCATATCATCAATAAATAAGTTTCAGACTTGCACATTCTAGAGCATGCATGACAAGTGTTTGATGAAATGTCTAATTCAGATTTAAGATGCATTTTGATGCTTTAATGATATGTCATTGCTTGAAAATCTCTTCTATATCAATTACAATCAGTTTATAGTTGAAATCAGCTTGCATACAAAGTGTTTGACAATATTCCTTGAGTTCAATTCCATCTTTTTATATCAGCAAGGGATATTACAGAAATACTCCTTATCTATGGTTACTAGAAATGAGAAATGTGAAATAACAATAATAACCAATTTTTCATGTGTGTATTTAAATTGACCAAAATTTTATGGCGACGCATGGGATTATGATGGCTCTATGATCAATGGGAGTCTCACTATATATTTGACAATGAAACATTAGGCAATTGTAAGAAGTTTCTTGCTAAGAAAATGCTTGATTCTTATTTTCTTTTTGTAGATTTGGCTATGGAGATAGCCTCCCAAGATCAAGGAGTTCAATGAAAGCACAAGGAGATCCAAACTTTGAGAATAATTCTATTCTATCAAAGGATGCAAATATATAACGATTCTAGATTGCTCAAATGGGAGCTACAAGTAGGTATCCATAGGATACATTACTAAGGGATGTGAATATATAATCAATTTGATATAAGGGAGATGTAGTCACACGTGTGCACAACATCTCAGCCAAACTAGGAAAGTACAAGTCACATGATACAAATGCAACCTACTTATGTAGATACCTACCTAAGAAAGCTTGTCCCATCCTAGGTGCATAATATGCAATAAAGTAATTAACAAAGTTGCAAGAAAATAAAATAATGCACAAACACCCCCATGAACATAAAGTAGGTGGGTACGAAAGATAGATGGATGGATCCCAACAAATTTGTGTAGCCATGTTAGGTACCCATGTACAAAATGTGTCCCTTAAGGACTTGGGATGGATAAAACCTCATACAAGGGAAAAAAACTATCTAAAAAGAAGCCCCCCAAGAAAGGAGAGACACACCCACCAAATAATGAGACAAGAAGAGAGGCCATGAAGCCCCCCCTCAAGATGGAGTCTTCTACTTCGATGGTAGATGCTCAATTGTGAATGTTGAATATGATCCATAATGATGAATGATGTTCCTCTCCTTAGGGAGAAACAAACACAAATGTGTATGTAGGATATCTTCCTATTCTTTAGAGGAATATGAGAGAAGAAAGGTCATATGTAAGATGTCCTAGAAATCGCTCAAATGTTGTTGTATTGGTGTTGAGAGATGCCACCATCAAAACAAGAGTACTAGGCCTAATTGAAGAAAGTGATAATGTAGAACCTTGTAGAAAAAAAAGATCAAAATGTATGATGTCTTTGGGAATTGCTCAAATGTTGCCATTTCAATGTCGAGAGATGCCACAATCAAATCAGGAGTCCCAAGCCTAATTGAAGAAAGTGACAATGGAAACAAATCTAGAACAAGATCCAAAGATGAAGTGATAAAAATTGTGATGAAACTATCATCAAAGACAGTATGGATGTTCTCAAGGGTGTCCTTCAAATCTGCAAGGGACTTCCAAAACAAACTTGCAAGATTTGTCAAGTATTCATTCGAAGAAGCTGTCTTTGGAAGATGATGAATATACTCTTGTTGCAAATACTCATTGGAAGCCATGGAAGTAGTAACAATAGACTTAGCATTAGCAATAGGAGATGGAATGCCAACAGATGTCTATAGAACCCTAGATGATGAAAGGACATGAAGTTTCCATTGATCATATTGTATCTCGTCAAAAGTGTCCACACTATGACTAGATGCTTGAGTGTGAACATTAGTTGAAGGAATACTAGGTGCAAAATATGAGGAGGCGTACAATTGTAATTGATCATCTTCCTCCCCATTGCAACATCTTTGTTGTTTGAATCTTGAATGATCACATAATCAGGTGTGATCTCAACACTCTTCCCTATCTCATTGTATGTGATCTAATAGATAGAAAGGAAATTAGTTGATAATGAATGCATTCAAAGGAAATCATCAAATTATCCTTTACCCATGTTAATAGACCCTATCTCGTATACACACATATATGCGTTATTACCCATTAGAATTTCTGGTGTAGAGCAAGTCTCAGATGAAGAAAACATACTTTGTGATGAAGCCATATGATGTGAAGCTCTAAAATTAAGAATCTAGATTCTTGACTTAGAATCTACAACTTTGACAAGTGCTTTGCCCTATTATCTCTCTAATTGTGAAGAATATGGTAAATCTTTTGACATAGTTGAAGGCAATTTGATATTGTTCTTCTAAAGAAGATGCTTCAAATCATCAATTTGTTTTGCATAACATTGGTGTTCATCATGCCTTGATTTCTTGTGATATGCACATTTGAGCTTCTTTTTTTGATGATTCTCCATGTGAGGGGAGGATATAGAACTTGATTGTGCTCTATCTCTTTGTAGCTTTTTTTTTAATTTCTTTTTAGGATTCCTTTATTCTTTTTATCGCTTAGGCTCACTATCCTTTAATGCATGCAACTTAGAAGACAATGATGCCTAGTTGAATTAGCTTTTCTTCTTCTTCAACTAGTAGATTGGAAAATGCATCAAAAGTATGCACAATGTATGCTACTCTTGTAGAAAGCTAATGGGTATTAAAGAAACAAACACCAAATATTCAGGACCAATCTTAGATGGCACATTTAGTACCAATTGTAAATCCTCTTTATCGAAGCTACAATCCTTTAGCTATGTTCTTAGTTGTTTAACCTTGGATATAGTCCTATATGTAGTTAAAACTATTAGGATCAAGATTCCTCATATTATTATCAATTCAATAGCCCGTAATTTTGTTTGTTTTATCATATGTTTTCTGAAGATTGTCCCATGCCTCCCTAGGTGCTTTACAATTGTCAATATGATATTGCAAATCTAGGGACACAATTGTGCAAATGTATCCAAGAGCTATATTAGACGTCTTCCCATTGCTCCGATGATTTAGTATTAGTAGGCTTATGCTTAGTTCCATCTACATACTTAGTGAAACCAAGAGTCTTGAGATATTTCCATATTGATGTTTTCCATGTGGAATAGTTATTTGTAGTTAGGAGAGGAATATCCATTGCAAGAACACACAACAAAAGAATTGAAAACAAACACAAACATACAATGGCTTATCTTGGTAGTAGCAACATTGAGTTGCGGTGGGAATCGTGCCATGTGGGACTTGCAAGATGGTTATGGGTACCTTGCATTGTTAGTGTATGTTTGTACCCAAAAAATTAATTCTGCTGAAACCGTAAACAGCTTGAATATTCCACTTGCATCACTTGTACAATCTAATGATTGCTTAATTTTGCCAATGCCTACATGTGCTAGGGAATATTCTCTAGTGTTGTACCTTTATGTGGAATATTCTCTAATTATAATAATATAATATATAATTTTAATTAATATAATATTATAATTAAATATATTAACATATAAATATATTTAATATGTTAATATATATTAGTCTATTAATATATTAATTATAATATTATAATTATTATTATGTTAATATAATACAATTATATAATAATTATAATAATATATTAATATATTAATATACAAATATATATAAAATTATAATATATTAATAGAATAATACATAATTATAATATAGTAATAGAATAATCTATTAATATATAATTATTATATTAATATATTATAATTATATTATATGCTATATTATATTAATACATATTAATATAATTTTTTTAAATCTGATTTTTTCTCGATATTTTCAAAAAATCTTATACTTTTGATTTGCTGATTTTTTCCCCAAACCATTTTTGCTGCTATGCCTCCACCGACATAGCTAAAAATAGAAATGTAGACATTGATCTCACTGATACTTGAACTTGACTTACTAAAAATAGTATGGAAGAAAACATCCAAAACCACTCCAGAAAGTGGTGTTCCACACATCATAACCTCTAGAGCTCAAATAATCACTTGATACTGCGATCTTGGATGACTCCAAAGATTCCCTAACCCTAACTCATTAGCCTAGAGGAATGTGTTGAATAGGCTAACTATCCACCATGTTGAACAAATTAGGAAGGGAACATTACAAAGAACATACTCAACTTTGTAAGAAAATATAAGATTTGCAAGTTAGATCTCTAAAATGGCTAACAAGAAGTAATCCCACCAGGTTTAGTACCATCTAAGATTTGGCTATGGAGACAACCACCCAAGATCAAAGAGCTTGAATGAAAGCACAAGGATAACCAAAATGAGAGAATAATTCTATTCCATCAAAGGATGCAAATGTAAAATGTTTCTAGATTGCTCAAGTGAGAACTATAAGTAGGTATATGTAGGATAGACTACCAAGAGACGTGAATGTACAACCAATATGGGATTAAGGAATTGTACTCACATGGGTGCACAACATCTCCAACAAACTAGGAAAGTACAAGTCACATGATGCAAATGCAAACTACCTAAGCAAGCCTATCCTATCCTAGATGCATAATATGCAATCGATTAATTAACTAAATGCATGAAAATAAAATAATGCATGAACACTCCTATTATTGATAATAGATCTATCCACTAGTTCAAAATATTTTAATGGAGTGAATTCAACTTTAAACACTCTTTAGAAAGGATATTTATTTTATTTCCACAAGGGTATCCTATCCAATCCACCAAGTCACTTTGTTGCAATATAACAATTTAAATTTGAGAATCTCTTTAATAATCCATTACTTCACTACTACACCACAACCCTATAGATTAATCCTTATTAAAGATTATGTTTGTTACTTAGTTATTACTTTAAAACTTTACATGGAAACCATTTGAAGGGGATAAATAAGGGCCATAGCATGCTCAAAGGAACCATGTTTTATGTGCATGTCTCTTTAGAGAGTTCACATTGTCGCTTTTATAAAGTGCATCTTTTCAATCATAATATTATGTTGTTTTATGTATAATGTCAAAATGTAATAGTGTAGTTTTAGGCATATCAGATTGGTTTGATTCATGTGAGATGGTTGAATAGGAGTGGTTTGTGAGGTGGATGAATAGATATTTTTTTCAAGAACATAGTGGTCAACACTACATGGTGATATGAAGGCTCTGCAGCAAATACATTATAGGCATCATTGCACCCAAACATGGTAGCGAGCAACAATGACCCACACCCCATATGCAATAGATGTTTGCACTTAATAGGGGTTCTAGGGTGTTCTAACATGAAATAACACGTTGCTATTGTGTTCCCAGAACCTTTGTCTATATATATTACAGCTTCAGGTAAATTCACCGCCAACAATTCACCGCCATGACAAATTCATCTTGTGGAAAATTCACCACCGGCAATTCACCGCCGCAGATAATTCATCGTGTTAATGTTTTTTACTATATATTTCCAAGACCTTGAGATTTTTTTTGCAAAAGAATAATTTCCACCGCATTAATAATAGAGATGACTGATATTGTTGTATAATTGGTTTACTAGAATAAAATAAAATATATTGAAAAATGTTTTCGTTTTTATTATCATAAATCAAATTTTCTAATTGTATATGCGATGGATTATCCACAGTGGTGAATTTTCCACAAGATGAATTTGTCATGGCAATGAGTTGTTGCCGGTGAATTTTCTTGCGGTGAATTGTTGGCGGTGAATTTTCCTAGAAGCATATATTACATTTCTAACTACATATGAACACCTTTTCTTTCTTTATCTGTTTATAAGTTTATGTGAAGGTCGTTGATATCATTTGTAAAATTCTATTCCATTGGTTTTCTTACAGTTTTGATGTACAAAATGGACCAGAGGCAGCACAATTCATTAAGGTATGTTTATGCTTCATGCTATATAAACAACAATTCCTTCATTTGATTATGAAAATGGAATTCAATATTTAATAGTTGTACATCCAACTCTTTGATACATGAATTTGCACGTTTTGTGCTTATACAAATAAATACCATTTAAGCAAACTTAGAATTCTCTTGAATGTATTGAGTCTATATAGGAAAGGATCACATCTCCAAAGAGTCTATGCAACAACACCCTAATTTAGAAACTTTTTGAGGGAAAGCTGGTTTGAAGGGAGAGGGCATGGGATGCCCTTAAGTGGTAAACTTCAATGTATTTTATATAAATGAGTCCTACCTTAGGTGAGCCTTAGATTAATTATATTAGGATAGATATCAGTCAATGAGGCCTTAATCAACTTCAATAGGGCTTGAATGATTGATGCTTAAATAATTGGTTTCTCTTCTATTAGTAGACATCATTAAATACCCTTGATAAAGCCTAACTTAGTAACTACAAACGTTGAACTTAATCCTCAATGGAATATCTAGAAGAATTCAAGTATTATAATTATAGATAGATGATAGTCTTGTTTTATGTTTATGTTACATAGAGATTCAAAAAGGGGGGAGGTTTTCTTGTATGCCAATTTTTTTTTGAGACTTAGGAAATAAGGACGCCATCTATGACATTGGCATACCACATTTTAGTTTTTCATTTTAACATTTGTAGTGTGTATTGTGTACTTACTACCAATACTTTCAATTTTTACCATTCTAATTTCATGTTTCATTTGAATGTTCAATGTTCATTGTTTGATGTTTCACACTTCACTCCGTAGGTTTTGATTTTCCAATGTTCAAAAATTTCAATGTTTAATGTTTTAAAATTTATATATATTTCAATGTTTTAATCTTTCTAACTTTATATATACATTTTTAATGTTTAATGTTTCAAACTATACATATATATACACACATTTTTATTGTTTCAAACTTCCCTAATTACATATACACATTTGAAAATCAAAACCTATGGAGTGAAATGTGAAACATGAAACAATGAACACTGAACATTCAAATGAAACACGAAATTAGAATGGTAGAAACTGAGAGTATTAGTTTTAAGTACATACTACAAATGTCAAAACGAAAAACTAGAAGTAAAATGTAGTATATCAGAATCATTAAGAGTTCTTGGTGGGAAAAGTGTCCCACTCCCATAGAGTTCACAAAAACATCTTACAAATCTGAGCCCAATATAAAAACATCAACTAAGCTGCACCAATGCACCTAAATTAAAACCATAAAAACAAAACACAAAACAAAAAACCAAAGGAACAAAGCAGCAACAGGTTATGGAGGCTCACAAAAGCATTCCATTCTTTAGAGAGTGGGTTTAGCTTTTTCTTCCAGGCTTCCAGATCTGCCTCATTGTTGTCCTTAGCAACTTTGTGTAATAAACTGGACCAATTTTCTAAACCAAATTTTTGCAGTTATCACAGAGTTTCATACCCAGGCATTTCGTCAAACACTTTGTCTTTTTCTGGTCTGTATTTGTTTTCAACTTGTTTTGCAGGTATATTGTAAATTACCATCATGACAACAAATTCCTAACTTCACATATTGCTAATAATTTTCATCCACGCAAATTTAATGCTGAAGATATGTTCAATAGAATTTTTTTCATTTTATGATCTTCAATATTGCTGTTATAAAATTTTATTTGCAGAAATTACAACAGCAGAAGTATCATTCAATAAATCTCAATATTTAAAAGCCAGAATTGCTGACCTTACTGAAAATTAGCCCCAATCAACAGTCCACTTGTATTTCTGACCATTCTGTGAGTTGTACGACACACAATAGAAGAGACCAAATAAACCAACAACAATAGTCCTAACAACTCCCAACAGATTGTACGGCCTCCTTTTTGCATAGTATGGTTTCCAAGGAAGGTTGCGGTTCCTCTTTATGAAGTTATATTGACTTGTATGGGCTTTCCTAATAGCTATGTCACTTCCTTGGTTGCTGCGTTGGATTTTATTTAAAATTTTGAACTGATTTTGACTCCTTTGAAACCCAGGTCAGAATTTGTCCTCTTCCCAAAAGGCTGCACTGGACATTTCAGCCTTATACAAGCTTCAAACCACTCTTATTCACTTAAGAAATGATATGGCAAATCTAGAGCAGAATCACGACTCACATGGGGAAATAATATGATCATTCAGCTGGGTAGCAAGTAGCTCAATAAATATATTCAATGCAATCTCTTTCCACTCTGGAAATATTTAAGATAATTTGTCTTCCCTGCAAGACTTAAAAAATTATGCAATCAATATCCTTTTGTGTGAAACCTGTGTGATTCCACCTGCAATTAGCTAGGCTAGATATTTCACTACTCATCCTAGGCTTTTCTCAAGCTCAAAGTTCAAATCTCCACAAATTGAAAAATAAATAAGCATATGCAAATGAGATTTTGTATCTCCTTTTATTGTTCACTATCTCCATCCTCTAGGTCACTGCCTTTCTCTAATTCAGAGAGCACCTCCTGAATGCTTATGTCCTTATTAATATATACTTTTATTTTTTTATTATCATTGTCTATCATGTTGATAGCTGCTAGTTTAGTTGACCTTCTTTTGCGGTTCTCCTCATTGTTTTCCCTCTTTTTAGTCTTACTTTGGGCTGTTTTCCCTTATCCTCCATTTCCTTACTCTTCTTGGACTGACCTCTCTTCTTAGGACTTCTCTAGTTATGCTCAAAATTCATTGTTCTTTCCTCCTTGTCATTATTATCTTTATTGATTTTATCCTTCAAAGAAAAATAAAACTTAAGGGATTTTTCAATGTTTAGGTTTGCTTGGTTGGAAACACTTCTAACCTCTTGAATGGTTCCCTTTCTCTTCTCGTTATTGATTGATTGATAGGGATCCTTGATAGAGGATGGATTTGGCATTTTTAAATGGTTTCCTCAAAGAAACCTCTGTGTCCTTAGATAGTAGAGCATCCTTGGAATTACTTTCATTCCCCTCATCCCTATTATTTTCTTATCATTGGTTGGTTTATAAAGTGTGGGGAATTTTTGTACAAATTAAATTGGTATAGACATAGGATTAAGCCTAAGTGTAGTGGAGGTTTTTGTAATGTCCCTTACCCAACCTTGCCTTAGAATTTGCTCCTTGCCCTAGGTTTAAGGTTTCTAGCTTCCAAATGAATGTTCTTTTTAAGGAAGTAATCTTGGTTTGAAATCTGCATTCACCATATTAACAACATTTCCACATACACATATATCTATTAGCATTAATATCTAGATATCCAAAATATAAGCATAATCATAAATGCAATTTTAACAAGCAAGAGGAGTGCCCTGTATGGATCCGCCCTAAAGCCTTTGTGTTGGGCATAGGAGGTTGCCTCTCACAACCCTCCTTTCCCAATGGCTTAGTCCCTACATTCTCCATACATGACAGTACCTCAGAAGACACTTGCCCTATTAGGAGAAGGTGAAGTCCTACGATCCAAGGGCCTACGACCTACCACCCCTATAATAGTGTAGTTTCCTACAGTGGGATCCCCACCTCTCTATGTCTAACCTGTTTCTCAGACCTACGAACATAAGAGGGGGGTTTTTAGGCTAACCACTTGGACTCTACTTCACCTGCCTAAGAGGGTAACAATCACAGAGAAGACAATCTTTATATAAACATAATAAATGTATTTATTATCATTCTGCTCCTGATATTAGAAAAAGAGATAGTTCATATATTCAATGAGATGCTTTAAGGAAAGTTAGCAAAATGCACAAGTAGATATGTTTCTTCATTATATTCATGATGTCAATTTAAAATGCATTTAGACACAAAGAAATTATTCCTGTAATTTTCGGTAGTATATTTTCTTGTGCGATTGTTCCTATCATATTACACAGATATTAAGATGAATTTCTAACAATAAGAGGAAACTGATATCAAAGAGCAAGCAATGATTTCTTTTCTAATGCAACTTGAATTATCTAAATGGCCTAGCTCAAAAAGATTGTAATGCCCCACCATGTAACCCTAGAGGAAGTTGCAATTAACTACTCAAATGCACCAATTTTATTTTTGTTTAAGTACAATTAACATGCAAAATCACTACCCATTGCCAACAACCTCTAAGGTTATGAGACTGAAATTACTTTAAAACTTGTACATACAACACATTTGCATCCATAACATTTATCTACTTAAAAAATAAGAACACATACATTCCATACATGATAATTTACATCATAATAATAATAGATACAATATGATTGCATATACCCATAATTTGACAAGATTACATCTCTCATTCCCCGAATGAGGTAAATCCAATAAGCATGATTACAAATTACAACTTTCCACCTCGATAACAAATGAGGGGTAATAAATTACAAGATTCAACTGAAAAGAATAAAAGCATGAAAAGTAACTGGATCCCACGAGCTCTCCAACTGGAAATCTCGTCAACACGAACAAGAAGAAAACCAAACGGAGTAAGGTGCACGTTCCACCCAACCAAATGGTACCCGAAGGCCCACCCCCCGTGCTAGGAGATAGTAACTAGGATTCCTAGACAAGACTATCTACCTCTAGACACAGGCTAAAACATAACTGAACTTAAACAAATACAAATACCACACTATCACGATGGTTACAATGCTTCCAGAGTTAACAAATCAATTGCATCACTGTTACAAACAACCTGTTGACTTAGGAGAAGTGTCATCACAATGTTACATGGGATATCCTGGTAAGTCTTTCTAGGCCCTGGCCCCCATCTCGGGATCTCTTGGAAACCTCTAATGACTCCCGGCCCCTCATGCATACCAATGCAGGATTAGTTATCTCTCGTAGAGACAAGATAACGATCTTGCCATTCCAAACCTTCTCGTCCCATCCCAAGTTTATACAAGCCCTTGTGTCCATGAGCGAGGCACAATTATTCTTATTAAGTGTTTGATACTACCTATTCTCCTAATAAGTTTATTTATGTTATCACTAGATTAACTAACTCACAATGAGTTATCCTGACACCACTTTGTGTGCCGGCCCTCATTGCAAGCCACTCTTCTAAGACAACACGTGGAACAACTCCACATCCCAAGGGTACACTAGTGTGACCTAAGGAGATTAAATCCCTATCCAAAACATAAAAGCCACACACCCTCGTTCGTGATAACTGGGTAATTAACTGGATACAACTCTACGCGCTACCCAAGGCAATTCAAAGGCTGACTATCATAATACGACAACCCCAATTAATTAAAAACCCCATCTAGAAGACTTATTAACCCATACTAAACAATTTCCCCCAAATCGAAAACAAAAGAAATTTACATTTAAAAGGGCAATTAAACAGGAATTAAATCTACTTTGGATTTCCTAATCCACTTCCTTTAATAAAATTCAATAGTTTATTGCCTCAATAAAATTAATTTAATAATGTCTCTTTCAGACAAAGGATGAAATTTAAACCAAATATTTTATTCCTTAATTGCTTATAATTATTAATAATAAAAGAAAAAACAGTTACTTCTTCTAAACAGAATATAACATCTTAAGAAAATACTATTTCTTCTTTTCCAAATGAATCATTTTAAAATCAATTAATTCATCTATTAAACATATTATTTTAAAATCAAATACTTGTTCTTTCAATATATATTATTTTAAAATAAATCGATTAATTCGACTATTACATATTAATTTAAAATTTGTCCAATTACATTTCAAACATGCCATAATTTAAATCGACAATTAACTATATATATTTGAGTATATATATTAAACTTTATATACACAGCTATATATATATATATAATAATATACATATAATATATATCCTCATATTATATATATACATATTACATATATTTTTTATTATTTATATATATTAATATTTTAATATTATATTAAATATTAAATTTTCTTTTTTTTGAAAAGAGTCAAATCGTGAAAGGATTAGGGCGCAATTTTCTTGGGGCGCGCATCGGATACCCCCCATATGGGGCCGACTGTGTTTAAACACGGTCACACCCAACAGTGGGCGCGACTAGCTGTGGAGAGGCGCGCTGGGCGCGGCTCCCCCACAACGCCTCCCATGGGGGCGGCTATGGGGTGAGCCCCCAACGACCCCCCCCGAGCAAAACATGATTTTTTTTTTTAATAAAAAAAAAATATTACAAAAACCCCAGCGGATTTCAAATCCGCCATTTTTGACAGGGTTATATATTTTTTTTCATTTTTTTATTTTGAACAGCATAATCCCAATTAAAAGAAATATAAATAAATATATATATATATGTGTGTGTGTGTGTGTGTGTGTGTGTGTGTGTGTGTGGTTTTCAATATATATATATATATACACACATAGATTTAATAAATTACAAAGCAGTTGAGCAAATAATTTTTTTTAAATGATCATTTATAGTCAGGTATACAATTTTTTTTCTTGAGAAAAACCAATTGAAACAGAGATTTAAGAATTTGATACAAGGTTTAACATGAGTTTTTTTATCATAAATCATTTTGAGTTTTCCAAACAATGATTTTGCAAATAGCATATCAAGCTATGAATTTTTTTTTTGAAAATCAAAATTAATTTAAATAACATGACCCTGGTTTCCAAAAGCTTGAGAGGATGCCAAATGATGCAATGATTCTTTCAGAGATTCTAGCTCCTTCCCAGCAAATCAACAAAGCTTCTCCACCATTAAAATCCAAAACCCACAACCAGAATCCTTCTTCTTCCTCCTTTCCTCTCTCTTCTTTCAATTTTCATGGATATAGCCAAAAACTCCATGAAAAATCAAAATATCTCTTTCAACCACCAACATAAATTTTTGAAAACAAAAAAACAGAAAATATCTTCAAACTTCATTTTTGCATTCAAATTTTCCAAAAATGCAAATTAAAACCCTTTTTTTCAATTTTCAAACAAAATATCTATCAATTCCAAAATAATTTAATTCAATTCAATTAATTTGATTAATTCAATAAAATAAATATAATCCAAGATTAAATTATTTTATTAATTAAATAACATCTTTTAACATAATAAACCAGATTAATTTAATAAACAACTTAAATATTTAATGCCATTATTTACCTTTTTTAACTTGCAACTAAATAATATCAAGGTGAAATGAATAACATTAAAGCCACAAAACCTGACTTAAAACCAACGACACACTATGACCAGGGTGATAACTTGACATGGAAAACCTAGCTACTATCTCTCAATCAAATACCATTGGGCAATGGACACGCTCAAACCTGTGAAACTAGGTGGAGTCAATGTCCTATACCTGTAAGCCTGCAAACAAAGCGTATATCGAACATGCATATATATATCATAATAAAACACACCGTGAAGAGGAAATCGCGGAATCGCAAGGCGCTCGCAAGTGAGTGGTGCAATTCCGTCTCCTTCACCAATACAGTGTTACAAAACTGATGAATCTAACATCAATAATTTAATCGAAGGCATAAAACAACATTAATTCAAATATCACTATGCTAATCTAAAGCATGCCATAATGATAACATCAACATAAAATACCATCACATCAAAATATAACATTCACATCGCTTTACAATTAGCGATAAAATAGTAACCGAGTACCATAGTCAAAGTATCAACAAAAAACAAAACATAACGAAGAAGACCATTGTCCGATCAAAAAAGCAAAATGGAGGGGTGCTACAAAGATCACCAATGTATGCCAAATGCCTGAAGACAACATTCTGTTCTATGTTCTATTAGACGTCATCCTCTTGGGATGACGTATTTCTCAGTTTGTTTCTATAATTTTGTTCTTGTGTAGAGAGGTGAATTAATAATGCAGGAGAGAAGTCATATGAGTGAATTTCTTAAATTATTATCATATGTGTATTCTCCCAATAGTTTATGAAATGAGGCCAATTACAATACAGTCAATGAGTCTAGCAATACCAATGATCAAATTAGAAATATCGGCTTCTTATATTCAAAATATGCTAAATATTATTTCTAAGTGAATACATCACCTGATCAACTATGTCTTCTCATGACTCCTTATTCCTTAATCATCTTCCTTCAACCTTACATTTAATCATAGGATGAGGACAATTCATAAGAATACATAATCTACTTATGTTTATATTAAAGAGTCATCATTAATTATAAGTATCATTATTGCATAATCATGTATATATATATATATATATATAATTCCTTATTCATATATATGTTTATATAATTATTCTTTCCTTATTCATATATATTATTTATTCATTGCATATTATTCCTTATAAAATTTATCTATATCTATGCATATATATTTTTATGCCTATTAAATAATATATATATATATATATATATTAAATGGCTCTATATTCCAATGCATAACAATCATTGTTGCTGCTGTTCTGAATTGCAGATCATATTTCTCAATGTTTTTCCCTCTTCCTTATTTTCCTTCTATTTATACCATTCAAGGTAGGTGACTCATGGGGGGAATGTATTGTTTGGTGAAAGAGGTGACTTTTCATAAATATATCACTTTGTTAGATTTAATTGCTGCCTTTAAAGGCTTATTATCACAATAATTTCTATTTTTGAAAATAATATATTATTACTAATAATTATGATATTTCAGATTATATACTTATTTATTATTTTATTTTGATGTTTTATTGAACATATTTTAACATTAAAGTTAATAATAAAACCAATTTGCTAATATCTTATTATTATTTTATTCTAATGTATTACAATCTTTGATGTGTAATGATTATAATATTTATTTATTATTATTTTTGATATTAAGTTATTTAATACTAGAATGTAATAACAATAATTTGCGTATATATTATTATTATATTTGTTATTTCGTATTTATATATTTTTATATTGATATGGTACATATTTATTTAATATTTAATATTAATATTGCTATTTGTTTTATTTATTAATTTATTTGTATTTTAACACTTGGTTTTTATGGTATTGCTATTGCGGGGATATGACTGTCCTCCCCCGCCCAAGATTGCTTGCCCTCAAGCAATCATGATCTAAGATGTGTGATTTTAAGATGTTTCTTGTGGTGATGCTATTATCTTTGATAGGAGTTTGAAGTTCTAACCGAAGTGATGGTTACTCTGGTTATGAGGACAATGTATTGACTAATATTCTTAAGTTCTACTATTTCTCCATAACCCCCAAAAGCAATGAGTTAGAGTTTATGACTCAGTACAACTTAAAACCACATGAATCAAAAATTAAAACAAACACCCAAGTAGCTCAACCAAGCAGGCAAGTAGCTCAACTATGCAAACAAGTAGCTCGAGTAGGCAAACAAGTAGCTCAAGTAACCAGCCAACTAACTCAAGCATACAGGTAAGTAGTTCAAGCACACAAGCAGGTAGCTCAAGCACATGAGCAAGCAGCTCAAGAATATAGGTAAGTAGCTCAAGCACACAGGCAAGCAGCTCAAGTAGATAAGTAGCTCAAACAAGCAAGCAATTAGCTCAAGCACACACAGGATGGTAGGATAGATGCTCTGATACCACTGTAATGTCCCTTACCCAACCTTGCCTTAGAATTTGCTCGTTGCCCTAGGTTTAAGGTTTCTTCCTTCCAAATGAATGTTCTTTTTAAGGAAGTAATCTTGGTATGAAATCTGCATTCAACATATTAACAACATTTCCACATACACATATATCTGTTAGCATTAATATCTAGATATCCAAAATATAAGCATAATCATAAATGCAATTTTAACAAGCAAGAGGAGTGCCCTATATGGATCCGCCCTGAAGCCTTTGTGTTGGGCACAGGAGGTTGCCTCTCACAATCCTCATTTCCCAACGGCTTAGTCCTTGCATTCTCCATACATGACAATACCTTAGAAGACACTTGCCTTATTAGGACAAGGTGAAGTCCTACGATCCAAGGGCCTATGACCTAACACCCCTATAATAGTGTAGTTTCTTATAGTGGGATCCCCACCTCTCTATGTCTAACCTATTTCTCGGACCTACGAACATAAGAGGGGGATTTTTAGGCTAACCACTTGGACTCTACTTCACCTGCCTAAGAGGGTAACAATCACAAAGAAGACAATCTTTATATAAACATAATAAATGTATTTATTATCATTCTATTCCTGATATTAGAAAAAGAGATAGTTCATATATTCAATGAGATGCTTTAAGGAAAGTTAGCAAAATGCACAAGTAGATATGTTCCTTCATTATATTCATGATGTCAATTTAAAATGCATTTAGACACAAAAAAATTATTCCTGTAATTTTCGGTAGTATATTTTCTTGTGCGATTGTTCCTATCATATTACATAGATATTAAGATGAATTTCTGACAATAAGAGGAAACTGATATCAAAGAGCAAGCAATGATTTATTTTCTAATGCAACTTGAATTATCTAAATGGCCTAGCTCTAAAAGATAACCAATGTATGGCAAATGCCTGAAAACAACATTTTGTTCTATGTTCTATCAGATGTCATCCTCTTGGGATGACGTATTTCTCAGTTTGTTTCTATAATTCTATTCTTGGGCAAAGAGGTGAATTAATAATGCAGAAGAGAAGTCATATGCGTGAATTCCTTAAATTATTATCATATATGTATTCCCCCAATAGTTTATGAAATGAGGCCAATTACAATATAGTCAATGAGTCTAGCAACAACAATGATCAAATTAGAAATATCGGCTTCTTATATTCAAAATATGCTAAATATTATTTCTAAGTGAATACATCACCTGATCAGTTGTGTCTTCTCATGTCTCCTTATTCCTTAATCGTCTTCCTTCAACCTTACATTTAATCATAGGATGAGGACAATTCATAAGAATACATAATCTACTTATGTTTATATTAAAGAGTCATCATTAATTATAAGTATCATTATTGCATAATCGTGTGTGTGTGTGTGTGTGTGTATATATATATATATTATTCCTTATTCATATCAATTAGTATTCATATATATGTTTATATAATTATTCTTTCCTTATTCATATATATTCTTTATTCATTGCATATTATTCCTTATAAAATTTATCTATATCAAAGCATATATACTTGTATGCCTATTAAATAATATATATATATTAAATGGCTCTATATTCCAATGCATAAAAATTATTGTTGCTGCTGTTCTTAATTGCAAATCGTATTTCTCAATGTTTTTTCCTTCCTTATTATTATACCATTCAAAGTAGGTGACTCATGGGGGGAATGTATTGTTTGGTGAAAGAAGTGACTTTTCATAAATATATCCTTTTGTTAGATTTAATTGTTGCCTTTAAAGGCTTATTATCACAATAATATCTATTTTTGAAAATAATATATTATTACTAATAATTATGATATTTCAGATTATATACTTATTTTTTTATTTTATTTTGATGTTTTATTGAACATATTTTAATATTAAAGTTAATAAAACCAATTTGCTAATATCTTATTATTAGTTTATTCTAATGTATTACAATCTTTGATGTGTAATGATTATAATATTTATTTATTATTATTTTTGATATTAAGTTATTTAATACTAGAATGTAATAACAATAATTTGCCTATATATTATTATATTTGTTATTTCGTATTTATATATTTTTATATTGATATGGTACATATTTATTTAATATTTAATATTAATGTTGTTATTTGTTTTATTTATTAATTTATTTGTATTTTAACACTTGGTCTTTATGGTATTGCTATTTCGGGGACATAATAGTTTTTCTTTATTAAGAATTGAGGTTTCCATATATGTCATGATGTAGAAGGGGAAACTTATATATTTTTTATTCCTTAACTATGCAAGGAGGGGAAAGTGATAAGTAGCACAACATCGAACCTTCCCTCTAAAGTAAAGTTTATGAGATACCAGCTTACCTTGTCCCAAGGCTTTGGTAGGTTGTCCCTTTTGTAACCATTTTGGAACCTTGTAAGGCTTTCTCCTTTCTTGAGGAATGGATTGATAAATTCTTTGTCTTTCGATTTCGGGGACTTCTTCACTTTTCTACCTCTACAATTGATTCATGTAGCTTCGCCTATCATTTCTTTGGTGACCATAAACTATACATCTCCAATCTTAACTTCTCTTTGATTCCAAGATCTCGCAAACTTGTTTGAGAGCGTCTTATCATAACCCTACCTAGCCTTGAAATAGTTGAAACCCTTCCATTTACGAATATTCCCCATAATTTAACATTCCCCATCAACTTCTCATAGGTTGAAGGTTTGACCCGCAACTACTCCCACCCATTTTCTTTCCCTTTTTTCTCTTTAAAATCTTAATGAAAGTGATACAATACCCAAACTTAGTAAATAAAAAGGAGTCATTTGTTTTAAAATAAACTTTGGATTATGTAGCCTTCCATGTCATAATTACCATTTACGACCTCATAATCCCTATGCTCATCCTTAGTCTATTTATTATATTTTTTACTTTTATGCATAGTTGTCGGGAGACGCAGGGTACT
This sequence comes from Sequoiadendron giganteum, assembly GCA_007115665.2. Classification (NCBI taxonomy): domain Eukaryota; kingdom Viridiplantae; phylum Streptophyta; class Pinopsida; order Cupressales; family Cupressaceae; genus Sequoiadendron; species Sequoiadendron giganteum. The sequence continues at coordinate 253,136,935 of CM021104.1, read as the reverse complement.
GGTATGGGGACGGGGATGCCAATAAAATTAGGGTATGTGAGTTAAATGAATAAGGAGAAGGCTATTTTATATGTAAATGATTCACCGAAAATTTTGGGTACGGGGACTGGTACATTGTCTATGTTCCCATAATGGAGTTTCCCGGCAACTATACTTTTATGGCTTGATTTATAATTAGCTTCATATCTTTCCTTTATGTAGGCTTTGATGGGTGAGACTTTAACATTTTTTTGAAAATTATTATCTTTCTAGTACTTGTAGTACTCTCTTCCCTCTTCAAGGTTTGAGCTGCGATAACCATTATGTGATTCATCTTCCACATGATTAAATTTTCCTCAACCCTAAACTTATCTCTTGTCATTTTGGAATTCAATTTGAATACTTGTTACTTAGTAGACAATGTGTTAGATTTGAATACAACTCCAAAATGGCAAAATGTCAAATGGAAATGCCCAATCATTATCAATAATGTGATCCCTAATTTGAAGCTCTAGCCATCAACTATTGGTCCTCGTGATGATCACTATTACTTCTAGTGATGAACTATGTAGCTCACTCAAAGGATCACCAACAATCCCACCTATCCCTTATCATCATAAATCTATGAAGGTTCCTAAGGCTCAACATCCCATCATGCTATTGGAGTCTCTTTGTAGTCAATTGTGTTGTGATTCAAGAGACAAAGGACACTATGTACAACTGCTAGCTTCTTTGCTCTTCAAGAGTGTAATGTCCCTTTCTCAGGCCTAGTCAGTTCGAAGACTATTAGCCTATTTCCCGAGTTCCCATGGGCTAATTGGTAAGGCAAGGGGACTCCAAAGTTCTTGGAGGACACAATTTTGGAGTTACAAGGCTTTTATTATTGACAATGAGCTTTGTGAGCAATATTGATCTAAATGGCACTCTCTGAAGTGTTTTCTAACTTTTGGGGTCCTCTCCAAACTTCTTGGAGAGCATGTCTATTTATAGTAAGTCACCAAGTTGGCTTCTATCATTAACCTATTGCCTCAGTATCATATTGGCATGGTCAAATTTGGATTCCGATGTGTTCTAGGATTTTCAACAACTTGGGGTGGAAAAATTTAATTATTCACTTAAGTTATAATGTTTTATTATTATTTTTGACAACTTAAGTGTAATATCTTCTCGAAAAGGTATTTTAATCCCTCATTTGAATGCCTAAGAGGAATAAGGGGTCTTTGCACATAAAAAATCTTTTATTTATTTTTAAAAGGGAATTCGGTGGAAAAGTGAATCATTTAATTATTTTAAATTGACGTTTTTCCCTCCCACATTCTATATAAGGAGGTGTTGCGGCTCATTGTTGCTCATGTTGAAAAATGATAACGTTATGTTGTTGGAATGGTTTTTGTTCTCTAGTATCTTTGAGAATGAAATCCCTCATAGATTTCTAGTTTTGGAATTGTAAGATATTCCCTAGCTAGATTGGTGTGGTTCCAATTAGGAGTCACTATTGGAGTTGATTGGGGTTTTTCAGTTTTGGCTTTCTAGTATTGATTATCTTGATGTGTTCTAGATTTGCAAAATGTTTTGGTGAGACTTTCTTACAATTAATGAGTGTTAAGTGTTGAATTTTCTTGGAGTTCTAATTGCTAGCTATACGTTTGCATGTACAGGTTGTACCTCTGCAAGTACAAGTTGTACCCTGTAATGTCCCTTACCCGGTTTGCTCTAAAATTCGCCTGTAGATTACATTTAGGGTTTCTTCTTTCCAAATGAATGTTCTTTTTAATGAAGTAATCTTGGTTTGAAATCTATATTCACCATATTAATAACATTTTCACATACACATTTATATGTTAGCATTAATATCTAGATATCCAAAATATAAGCATAATCATAAATGTAATTTAGCAAGCAAGAGGAGTATCATGGATGGATCTGCCCGAAGCCCTCATGTTAGGCACGGGAGGTTGTCTACTGCAATCCTCCTTTCCTAACGGTTTAGTAGCTACATCTCCCATTCACAACGACACCTCTGAAGACACTTATCCTATTAGGGGAAAAAGGAATCATAGGTTCTATAGTGGTCTCAAGGCCTACCACCCCTCCATGGCCGTAGCGAAATCCTTAAGTGGAACCCCCACCCCTCCATGGCCACAGCGGAATCCTTAGGTGGGGTTTTTAGGCACCACTCATCCATGGTTCCTCTTACCTAATAGGTACAGGCACGGAGCAAACAATCTTTTAGCAATCGAATACATTTGCCTTTATTCAAGATTTATTTCATGCCTATCATCAAATATATTTTCATTTATCAAGGGTTCTCTAAGTTCATCATTTCCTAGAATAATTTTCATTATGATAAGATAAGAAAAAACATTCTATCAATAATTAGATTAGCCATATCTATTTCTTATATTCCAAATATGCTAAATATTACTGCTAAGTGAATACATCACCTGAGTTGTTATATTTTTCCATGTTTCCTTACTCGCCTCCTTCCTTATACTGAATTGATCATACGATGAGGACAATTCATAAATATACATAATCTACTAATGTTTATATTAGAGAGTCATCATTACTTATAATTATATATATATAATTCATATATATATATATATATATAATTATTTTTTTACTTATATCCATTAGTATTCATATATATATGTTTATATATTTATTCTTTCCTTATTCATATATAGTCTTTATTCATTGCATATTATTCATTATAAAATTTATCTATATCTAGGCATATAGACTTGTATGCCAATTAAATGATATGTATATATATTAAATGGCTCTATATTCCAATACATAACAATCATTGTTGCTGCTGTTCTATTTTGCAAATCCTATTTCTCCATGTTTTTTCCCCCTTCTCTATTTTCCTTCCTTCTATTTATACCATTCAAGGTAGGTGACTCATAGGGGGAATGTATTGTTTGGTGAAAGAGGTGACTTTTCATAAAATACATCCCTTTGTTAGATTTAATTGCTGCCTTTATTATCACCATAATAGCTATTTTTAAAATAATATATTATTACTATAATTATGATATTTCAGATTTCTATTTATTTTATTATTTTATTTTGATATTTTATTGAACATATTTGAACATTAAAGTATAATAATAAAACAATTTGCTAATATCTTATTATTATTTTATTCTAATGTATTACAATCTTTGATGTGTAATGATTATAATATTTATTTATTGTTATTTTTGATACTAAGTTATTTAATACTAGAATGTAATAACAATAATTTGCCTATATATTATTATTATATTTGTTATTTCATATTTATATATTTTTATATTGATATGATACACATTTATTTTATATTTAATATTAATATTGCTATTTATTTTATTTATTAATTGATTTGTATTTTAACACTTGGTCTTTATGGTTTTGTTATTTTGGGGACATGACAGTCCTCCCCACCCAAGATTGCTTGCCCTCAAGCAATCATGATCTAAGATGTGTCATTTTAAGATGTTTCTTGTGGTGATGCTATTATCTTTGATAGGAGTTGGAAGTTCTAACCCAAGTGATGGTTACTCTAGTTATGAGAACAATATATTGACTAATATTCTTAAGTTTTACTATTTCTCCATTCTCAAAAGCGATGGCAAACAAGTAGCTCAACCAAGCAAGCAAGTAGCTCAACTAGGCAAACAAGTAACTCAACCAAGCAAGCAAGTAGCTCAATTAGGCAAACAAGTAGTTCAAGTTCAAGCACACAGGAAAGTAGCTCAAGCATACAAGCAACCAGATCAAGTAGACAAGCAAGTAGCTCAAGCACACAAGCAACCAGCTCAAGTAGACAAGTAGGTAGCTCAAGCACACAAGCAACCAGCTCAAGTAGACAAGCAAGTAGCTCAAGAACACAAGCAACCAGATCAAGTAGACAAGTAGGTAGCTCAAGCACACAAGCAAGTAGCTCAAGCATGCAACAACTAGCTCAAGTGAGTAGGCAACCAGCTCAAGCACACAAGCGACAACTCAAACAAGTAGGCAAGTGGCTCAAGTAGGCAAGCAAGTAGCTCAAGCACACAAGCAACCAGCTCAAACAAGTAGGCAACCAGCTCAAGCACACAAGCAACCAACTCAAGAAAGTAGGCAAGTAGTTCAAGTAGACAAGCAACTAGCTAAAGCACACAAGCAACTAGCTCAAGCACGCACAGGATGGCAAGAAAGATGCTCTGATACCACTGTAATGTCCCTTACCCGACTTTGCCCTAGAATTCACTTGTTGATCTGGTTTAGGGTTTCTTCTTTTTCAAATGAATAGCTTGACTTGGTATCTGATTGAAGTTCAGATTTATAGCTTTCACAGGTATATGATTTGTTGTTAATATCTAGATATTCAAATAAATAGTCCATTATTAAAGATATAGATAGAGTCATTTGAAGTTATCTGATTTGCTCAAGATGATAACTCACTTTGAGTTCGAAGGCAGGACGTCGAAGTGGTTTAGAGGACATTAGGTCGCTTTTCTACCCTCGAAAGACATTCTACTGGGGAAGCCAGAGGAGTTTATAAGGGGGTCCCACTTAACAATCCGCTGCGGCCATGGAGGGGTGGTAGGCCTGGACCCCCTTATAAACTCTGCTGGCTTCCCCCAGTAGGTTGAGTGTCTTTCGAGGTGATGACATAGGTAGAGAAAGCAGGTGCAAGTGTTTCCTCTAAGCACGCCACTCCGAGACGTTCATATCGCTCGGGGCCAAGGGGTGGGTTGTCCTGATAGGATGCTTGTGCTCTTGGGCTTAGATGGATAGCTTTAGGTGGCTCTACCCATGCCACTCCTCATATGTCTTTATTATTGATTTGTGATTATATTTATATTTGGATATCTAGATATTAATGCTAATAGATATATGTACATGTGGAAATATTAAATGCAGATTTCAATCCAAGATTACTTAGTCTGTAATGTCCCCATTTTTAGCACTGCACTTCTCAGTGATCGATGGCCTATTTCCGGGGTGCTGTCAACTAGTCAGAGGCAGAATTAGGGTTTCCGACTGTTTGGTGGGTTCTCTTGAGGATTCAGGGTTCTGCTTGTTGGAGTTTGGGTGTTTGGATTCTAGTTTCCTTCTGGGTTTTCAGAGAGCGTCGCAGTGGTATATTTTTCTTGGCATTCTGAGCACCTTCAGGAATTTACTATTTTTAGTAAATTCTATTTTTAGCAGTGGTCCAGTCAGCGTCAGCTCAGTCAACTTTCCTCGTCTGGCAGTTCATTGGGTAATTCTCATTTTTGGCTTAAGGGGTTCATTTTGGAGAAATAAGTTATTTTAAGTCAAAATGTTTTATTATAAAAAGTACCCCATTGGCCTAGTGATATAACTTAACAGTTGTTTTAAAGAAGGGGACTTTGAGGGGTATCTTCTCATGAAGGAAATATTTTTATATTTCTAAAGTTTATAATTGCTCAAGGGAAAATGGACGCCTATTTGAAGGAGTTTATATTTTATAAAAAAAAAAAGAAGTGATTTATATCTCTCAAGGAAGGTACGCCATTTTGAAGAAAGGGTTTTGGTCAAAGATTAAACCTAAAAGCAGCTTGGGATTAGGGCGCACTTTCTAGAAGCCTCCAGAGTCTTCTCTTCATTCTATAAAGGAGGTTCCTTCTCTTCTTTTGGATTATCTTATGTTTATGACATTGTTATGCTGCCGGAATGGCTTTGGGACTGCTTCGAGGAATGAAAGCCTCCTAGCTTGGCTCTTCTTCTTGCTTGAAAGACAGCAACTAGTTGAGAGGTTTAGTTGTAGTTAGTTTCCTTTCATTGTAGTTGGTTCTTCCCACACTCTGTAGTTGAGTTATTGTATTTTCTGTCAATTTTAGAGTTGCTGGTTTGTATGGTTGTAGGTTGTTTTTACTCACAACTCAAGAAACAGAAATAATATTGTTCTGGGTACTGTTCCAATCTATTTTCCTATGTAGGGCAACCATATGTGCAAGTTTAAAGAATTTTATTTGAATTCTATGAATTATCTAAAGTAAATCACCCTTGCTTGCAGGCAATTTCACTTTGTAAGTGCTTGGAAGTCGTGCAAAATCAATAGGGGTCTTTGTGAGAAGTTTTTGTGATCCATCTTCATTGTCATCATCATTAGAATGTTTTGCAAATGATTTCAAGTTAAATGAGTGAGTATTGAGAGAGATATGAGTATTTAAGTGAGTTCTGGAGTTGCTGGTTTCACCATTTTTAACTGCAGGTCTATCATATCAGACTTAGTAAAATTATTAATAGGGCTGGGATTGTCTGTCTTAGTCATATTAATCATTCTGGAGTAGCTCTACATTTCAGCAGTTCGATTATCACTATAATCCATCATGCTTGCAGGAGATATATTACATTGTAAGGCTGTTAGTAGTACTAACCAGCCAATATTCATATTTGTAAGCTCTTTATTATATTTCCCACTATTAGTGGAAGAGGCTGGCTTGCCGCCTATTTACTTTGATTTTCATTGTAATATCTTACATCTCCGCCCTATGGTAGCTCCATTCCCACTCCGGGTTTGAAAGCACATTCTGTGTGTTGAGTTTACTTTCAGCATAATAGAAGATAGGGATCCTCTGACCATATGCTCGTCGTCATTCGGCGCATTCTTGGTTAGAGTTCTTTATTCAGCATTGCTTTGAGATCCTCTGACCATATGCTCGTCGTCATCCAGCGCATTCTTGGTTAGAGTTGAATTCCGCATCGTTTGGTTTAAGTGCTAACCCTAATGGATGTGTGTTGCTTTGCTCATTGTAATTGGAAATTGAAAAAATTTGGCTCGGAATATTTCATAGTCAAAGAGAACATTCATTTGAAAAAGAAGAAACCCTAAACCTGATCAACAAGTGAATTCTAGGGCAAAGTCGGGTAAGGGAAATTACATACCCTCTGTTTGACTTGTGCTGAATGAAGTTTTGGAGTTGTGGTTTTGGGTCTTTTACCAATGTTTTCCCTATGCTAGGTGACTAGGTTGGAGGAGTTTGCAAGAGATAAAATGTTGCTTTTGTTTTTCTAGAATCAAGTCACCCGCAAGCAAATCATACTGTTGCAGGAAAGGGTGTAAAGGTTCATATCAAAAAATTTGGGGGATATTAATGGTTGCTGATCATTCCCTAAGAGGCGCCTAGGATGTTTGAAGAGTTTCCAAGTAATAGAAGGAGTTGAAGAGTGTTCAGAAAATTATAAACATATATCTCCCTAGCTGCACCTGTTCTGTCCAGCCTCTATTTTTAAGCAGCAGCAGGTCTCTAGCAACCTTTTCCAATGAAGGAGAGACGTATTTCAACATCCATCTTTAGGTCCTTACGAGGTATTATATTATTGCTTCAAGTTGGGTTACTTGCTTCATCATTTAGCAACATTTGGGGTGATTCCAATTAGTTTCATTCCATGTCATTGATTGTAACAATAGATATGCATATTTTAAATTGGGAGATTTGAATGAGCTAACATTGTAACATTGAATGATAGTACCACTAATGATTTGTTCTTGTTATTTTGTTGTTACTCACCCCACTGCATAAATGGCTCTTTTTACTCACCCCACTACATAAGTGGCTCTTGTTACTCACTCCATTGAATAAGTGGTTCTTGGTACTCACTCACCACTGAAAAGTGGAAGAGCTTGCTGTGCACTCATTATTGTATATGCTTTTCCATTGCAAGGTTGAAGTTCCTAGCTAACACCAGGATAAGCGAATGTTACCTTCACTTGCTTCATTTCAATTAAAATTGTAATCTTGTACACTATATGCTCTCATCTCACTCATACTGGGAACTTGGTGATTAGAAAGTGGAAAGAAAGTTTCTTAGCATTTCATTTTGTTTTGATCTAATATAATGTCCCCCTCTCAACAATGATCTTGGAGGTGACCGTTAGCCTATTTTTTGAGACCCGTAGGCTACTCGGATGAGAAAATTAGGGTTTCCTTATCTGACAGTGGTTGTTTAGCTTTTTCAGAAGTTTGCCCTTGGATTTTCGAGGTTTTGACTGGGGATTATTTTTGGGTTTTCTAAGAGCTTCGCAACGGTTTGGCTGGCGCTATTTTGAGCAACTTCTTGAATTTACTATTTTTAGTAAATTCTATTTCTGGCAGTGCCCCTATTGGTATCAATACTTTTGGCTTTCCTCTTCGGGCAGTCAATTAGCAGTGTTTGATTTGGCCATTGGTTGCTTCTTTTGGTGAGACAAGTCATTTTTAAGCAAATAATGTTATATTTTAATATTATGACCTTGGCCTAGTGACATAACTTGATGTATTTAAAAAGTGGTCTTCATGGGTGGACGCCTCATCAGGAGGTAAGATTAATATTTCCCAAGGTTTAAATTGTGATTCACTTAAGTAAAAGCCAACTTGGTGAAATATTCTCTCTCAATTTTTTTGATTTTTAAACCAAACATTTACAATAGAATCAATCACCCGTTAAGGTTAGTATAACCAAAACGTATATGAAAGAACTCTAACCAAGAATGCGCCCTAAAACCACTTAAGGAGGAGGGGTGGGCATATGGTCAAAGGATCCCTAGGATCTACTGAAACAATAAGTACGAGATTACACTTGAAAGAGAAATATTAAACTCGACACCAAGGATGTGCACTCAAGATCCTTTGACAGGCGAGGTGCTAACATATGGTGGAGTACTACTGCTGAATTCAAATGAACAAGGCGGATAACCAGCCAAAGAGCTTTCCACGCTACCACTAAACAATGGGGGGAAAAGATTACAAATGATTACTTCTTTTGCTGCAGCAGGCATCCACTGAAGAGTGGGAATTTATCACTTGAAGTGGGCATGAAAGATATTACAAAACAGAATTATCCACACTGGCGGTATACCATCTAGGGGTGCTTAATGTGAAGTTAATTAATTAATGCAGCAAAGCTAAAACTGAAACAGTACTACTGTTAACAGTTTTGTACAAGGTAAAAGTTGCAAATTACAATGTTCATCGTTTTTCTAAGCACCACTTTATACAATGTTTCTTAGTTAGAGAATAATAAGAAAGAAGATAGAATATGGAAACAACAAATGAATTGCTTAAATCTCAGAAACTGCAATTCTGGAAATGGTAATCAACAACTACAGAAATATGTAAAATGCTCACAACTTAATCAAAATACCTCCGAATGGCGTGAAATCAAAGGCAAAGGTTAATTGGGAGATAGGCGCCCCTGTTGAGACACAAAAACAGCTCCAAAACACCTGCAATATTTAATGGCACACTTCCCAATGCATGCTGAAAGGTACGGCCCTTGAGAGGGGCGATTTCTTATTATAAAAATAACCACTTCAAATTAAAATCTGCCACTTGAAGGAGTTGGTCGCCTAGACCTTAGGATTAATAATATCAAATGCCCAGAACCATATAAAATTTGTACATTCAGCCATGAACAAAAACAACATTCAGCTGTGTGCAAACAACAACTGTAAAACTGGAAAATACATCAAAATTTCACCTTGAAACTCAATCTGCTAGTCTAGATGGGAAGCAACAATAATTCAATTAGGTGTTATCTTGCAAACAGGAAATTGAAGAAGGAACTAGGAGGTCAGCATTCCTCGAAGCATAAAATGATAAATCATTTCGACAACATAAGTTTAGCAAAAAAATGGATGTTCAAATGCTGGAGCCAAGCCTCAATTTTAAAGGAAGAGAGGAGACTGTTCAAATCCTCCAAGAAGGTACGCCAAAAGCCATCACCTTTTCAATTTCTAAAAAGAAATATAATTCTTCAAAAATACGCCCCACTTGAGACAAATGAAGAATTAATATAAAAACCTTTTAAATTCTTCATGTGGCACCACCCTTAAAGCCCCCCTTTTAAAACTACTTGAAGTTAATTCCTTAGGCCAAGGGATAACTGCGAATTAGAACCATTTGCTCAATTAATGAAGAAAACCATTAAATTAATATTTTCAGAAGGCCAAGGCTAAGTTCTGAATACTGCTACCAATGACGTGATGAACTGAAGGCTGACAACTGCTAACTGCCAAAAATAGTATTTACTATAAATAGTAAATAATGAGGAAAGATCACAAAACCTCCAAAATTGGAATCCTTTGATTCACCTCAACAAGCCTATAGGATTCTGGAATAGGCTGATGAGCCACTGACAAGGTTACTGCCAAAAGGGGAACATTACACTTGGGGATAAAAAGATTATTTCATTTTATTAAATAATTCTTTCATGAAAAAAGGATGCCACTATTGAGGAGGAATCAAAGTCAACATGGACTTTGAATTTTGTTGACTCTTGGAAAGGGCACACTTCTCTAGAGGCTTCTAGAAAGTCTTCTCAAAAGCTATATATGGAGAGGTTGTCTCTTGGGTTCAGTATCTTATGTTTTATAGTATTGTTATGCTGCCGGAATGGTTTCAGGATGGCTTCAAGGGATGCACACTTCCTAGCTGGCTTAACTTCTTGCTTGAAAGATAGCAACTAGTTGAGAACAGGTTACTATTGAGTTGTCTTGCATTTTGTAATTGAGTTCTTGTATTTCAATCTATTTTACAGTTGCTGTATTGGCTGTGGCTGAACTGGTTTTTCATTTATAAGTCTAAGGGTGATTTTATTCTGCTTATGGGTAGTTGAGTATTGTGATTGGCTTGTTGAGGCAACCCCTTCCACCAACTTTCAGATTTTTGTGTTGAGCATTTATTTTTATATGGCAAAATCGCCCCTTCTTGAGGGTCGTACCATGCTGGGAGTGCATTGAAATGCGTGCTAAATAAATATGACATATTTTGGATGGTTTCTTGGTCCCATCTTGGGCGCCATCAGCATTAGCAATGTTTGCATTTTGTTTCATGTGATTTGAGTGAGTTTGAGAGAGTTATCAATAAACTAGTGAATTTATGTGTTGCTGATCATGCAATTTCAGTGCAGGTCTGTCATAATTAGATTGTCAAAAATTAGGTTTGTGAGCTGGATTTGAGTTTGGGGGATCAAGATAGGTCTAGGAGAGTCTCTCCATTTTATTGCAGCACTTTACACTTATTCTTGATGACAGGCAACTCTAATTATATTGTAAGCCGAGTAGTAGTACTGTCAGCATTCTTGGTTGTGCACCATTTCCCACGGTTGTGGAAGAGACTAGCATCCTTTCAGTCTTTAGCTCAGATTTACTTATTTCATTCCCCGTTGAACAAGTGGAAGAGGCCTGCTTGCCGCCTATTTGCTTATTGTAATGCATTATCTCTTCATCTTGCTGATCGGCTGAGCCGTGTCAACATGCTCCCGCTGAATAAGTGGTCGAGTGATTGTATTTCCTCTTTGTTATTCTTCAGCAAGCTTCAGTTATTCTAACAACCCCCTTTCGAGTATGCTCTCAACCTTGCCCACACTGGGAACTGGGTTGATCAGAGGAAAGGGTTCCTTTTAGTTGGATTGAGTTTTCATAATGTTAATGGGTGATTTGCATTGTGGAAAAATTGAAAATAAAAGTTGGCCCGATATATTTCATCTAACAAGTTTAAAAAAAAATTAAGAGTGATTATTATAAAGAGGAAAGCCTATTCGTCTTGATAGAGGGGATGAAGCTATAAGTAGACTAATTTCACTCAATAGTTGAAGAACTAGGTACCTATGGTAGGACCTTGGAGGAAAGCATTTGCAAGGTTAGAGTAGGATTGCACATTGTCGCTACCATCCAATAGGGTCGGTTTGGGTAAGCATATGCCTATTCTCCCTAGCTAACAAGGAGAATCTAGTAAGATCAACAAACTTGATCCTTTCTTCCCTTAGTCTCCATGCCTCATCATTAGTTGGCATTCTTCTAAGGCTTTCATGAACCTCTTCTTCACCTCCTCATTTAACAAACCTAATCCATTCTTCCCTTAGTCTCTATGCCTCATCATTAGGCCACATTCTTTCAAGAGCTCATGAACCTCTTCTTCACCTCCTCATCATCAATTCAAGCAACTCACCCACACTTAGATATATACCACTTGGTGTTCATTATATATGTCACCATACGTAGAGGAGAGTTCATCTTCTCCCACCTACATTGAACAAGCGGAAGAAGATGGTTATGATACAATACTTAGTTGGGGTCCTTAGTATGAATTATTGCTTAAATCTCCCTAACCATGTTGCTAAAGGATTCATAAATCTCTCCAAGGTTAGGAATGCCTATGTCTACTTAATAAACCTCTCTCATAACAGGGGAAACAAACAAAATGATATATTTGACTTGATCCCAAAAGTGTTAAGAAGCCACCAAACTCTACACCCTCTTCCCCTTATTGGTCTCTAACTCTCCATGTGCTCCACTCCTTATGCTTTCCCAAATAATTGATAGCTCTTAGAAAATACGGTCTGGCTTGACATGGAACAATGACATTGATGAGTGGTTAGTGTATGATATTTTTCCACCCATCTATGATGATTAAATGCATTGTCCTCACCCATGTCTCCCCCATCTCTTCAATAGTCAAATTGAATTTTGAATAATTCTTGTCTAGAAGAGGTCTTAAGCTTATGCTCTCTTGTAGCCATCTCTAAAGGACATGCAAGTATTACCTTCTTGAATGTCTCTTGATAATAAGGAGATCGAGCATCATAAAATGGGATGCCATTGGAAAAAAATAATTTGGTAATGGCATCGACTTTTCCCTCTTTTCTTTGATAGTTTATCATAGTATCATTCCTCAAGGCATATTTTCTTTCTCCCCTAGACCCCTCTCCTATAGGCATAGTACTTATAGGGTGATTAGCAACCCTTGAAATATATTGATTAGTAGAATGAGAGGGTTGGACATTTCTTCTAGTTGAAGGATCTGAATATGTATGGAATAATCTTTTCATTTCACTCCTCTAGTCAAGTGTAGGACTAACACAAACCTTCATCTCTCCTCCAAGAATATGCAACCATATGTAATGTCCCCTTCTCAGTGATCACTCCATATAGTCTTATTAGCTTATTTAATTCTCGTAGGCTATAGTCGGGAAAAGGGAATTAATTAATTTAATTATTTAATGTTACTTGGTGAGAAAAAGTGTAATTAAAAGGTAATGTTAAATAATTAATTAAAAGGTGTTATAAAGTGACTTTTGGAAATATTTAAAGAGTAACTTTATAAAGTCACTTTATTTATTTTAATGAGCGGGAAAAAGGCAAGGGATATAAAAGGTGGAATTGGAGCTCATTTGGGATATGCTTGCTTATTTTCTCTAATTCACATTTGAGGATCAATTTAGAGTTCTTGGCTTTGGGGAATGAAAACCCTAGGGCAATTGGTTTCGGTGGTGAAACGATTCCACCCTAGCTGTTTTGAGGGGAATATCACTCAGGTTTTCCAATTGTGCAATAATGGAAAAATTGTGAGTCTCCTGCAAAGACAAATTTGTGGTGAACAATACACACTTCTTGCATTTGGGGTTTGGAGAGAGTTTGCAGTTTTGGTTTCCAACTTTGAACTTATTGAAGGCTAAGGTTATCACTTAGACTTGGTAAGCATTTACACAACACCTTGGGAACCATACTTTGCATATTCTGAAGTTACTCTTCTCTGTCCATTCTATTGGGCGATTGTATTTCTGGAACTTGTGCCTATCAACACTCCAACACTGAGCATTTCCGGATTGCAAGGTAGAAGTGGGACACTCAGAGAAATTTGTGGGTCACTTTTGTGAGGTTGTGGATAGACTAGGAAGGGCGTGGGCTTCCCTAAACTCCAACACCCTCATTTTAGCAGCCGTGGGTGTCACAAATAGTGGTGTGGGAATTTATTTGGGGTGGCGTGAGTTTTCAGACCTAGAAACAACATTATTTCACCATTCGTGGCCTTGCAAGCCCAGTTCATGGGAGTGAGTGTATATCCTGTTGGTGGAGGGGTTCCCTATGGTTGTAGGGATTGGACGTGGACATTATACAAAGCTTCAATCACTTCACAGGGAGCTGCAAGCAGTTGATAGTCCAGGCATGCTAATTTCAAGTTAGAATAGCATTTAAAAGTAAACTATTCATTGATGATGCACAACTCTGGTCATAGTTGAAAAACTTTGCAATTGCAAGTACTCAACAATCCTGAAAAACTCAATTCGGAAAAAACTCGGCAAACACTTGGCAACTTAAAAAATTGCTTAAATTTCATTAAAAACACATTTTTTTGTTGCAAAATTCATTGATAAGATGCATCCAATGAGTCAATAAATGAGTACATAAAAGAAACAAGTTGAGTCTAGTTGTATTTGATTGATTTGAAAACAAATTGGGTACAAAATGGCATCCTCATGTGGAATGGCTTGATGTTGATATTTGTTGTCCTCAATTTTGAATTCTCAAAATTGGACAACCCATATGAAATTTTGCCTAAAATTTCTTCATAAATCTCTATGGCACGTATTTCGAGGCACCAAAATTCTCCAATTGAATTGTGCAACCATTGGTATCCATCCTATTTTGCCTTGTGCGAAATTTGGGAACATTTCGACATGTTTTTCCCCTTGTTTTGTCCAATTTCGGGATTTTTGATCACCATTGCAAATAGGGATTTGTGTGTTAGGGCACGTTTTACAAGGTGTTATGGTTGTAAAACTTTGGATTTTAATTGATGGTTCCCTTGGGTATCCTTTCATCAACTCCCCTTTCCGTTTTTGTAAAATTTTGAGTCATTTTCTTGTCTTTTTGGTCAAATTCGGGTTTTTAAAGCAACTTAGCAGAATAGGGAATTTTAAGTCAAAGCAAAATTGCTTAAGTTGCCAAAAAACCCGAAGAAATTGCTTAAGTGATAAAAAGTTCCTATTTTGCTAAAAGCAAAATTGCTAAAGTCATGAAAAAACCTGAAATTGCTTAAGTGACAAAAAATCCCTATTTTGTTAAAGTGAAAATTGTCAAAAGAGCAAAAAGTTCCGATTTTGCTTTAAGTGAAATTGTTAAAACTCCAAAAAGTTCCTATTTTCACTCATTTGACAAAACCAAAATTGCTAAAGTGTCAAAAAGTTCCTATTTGGCTTAAATGACAAAATAAAAATTGCTAAAGTGTCAAAAAGTTCCTATTTTGCCTCTTTGTCAAAAATAAAATTGTTAAATGAGCCAAAAGTTCCTATTTTGCCCAAATTGTCAAAATTAAAATTGCTGAAAGCTTTCAAAAACCCGATTTGGTCTCTTTTTGCCATTTTTTTCTGTTGTTGAGCTTGAAAAACCTGACGCCATGCTTGAAGAGGGCAGTTTGAGTTTGGTTTTGATTGTCTTCCTTCTTTCATGGTGTTTCCATTAATTTCTAGCAAAGAAATCGGACTTTCAGCTATAATAAATTGATGTCTTCATATTTTGTTGAGATTATGTAAGCCATTTTAGAGTTTTCGTTTTTGCAGAGCGTCTCTTCTTAGTCAAAACGTACTTGCATAATCTGTCAAACCTGAATGACATAAGGAAAATGTTTTGTGTTTTGTCATTTTACTTCATGAAAACGCGTTTTGCTGAATATGTTCTTCACGTTTTTCATAAAACGTTTTTCTCCAAACAAAATCGTGATTTTGTTTGACTAGTTTTTTGTGTTTTTTTAATGTCTTTCATTTGAAGTCTTTAGTGGAAGTGTTTTTGGAGTGTTTAGTTGAAATGCGTTTTTACTTTTAAAAAAGAGAAGAAACGCATTTTCAGTTTTGTCGCCATTTTCTTCATGCTCAAATTTCTGAAAATGTCTCATTGTTTCCAAAAACCGTCTTTCCCTTGAGTGCAAATGCCTTTTTCATTAACTCACGAGCCATTTCAGCAACACGTCATTTCCATTTGCCATTTTTCACTTCCATTTGCCTTCACCAAATTCACCTCACTCATTCACACTCATCTCCGTTTTTATCCTCATTGCCATTTTTACAAGATAGGGCTTTGACTTAGTTTCGGGTTTTTATCATCCAATAGCATTTTGGGATTTTTCATTCACTTCAAACTTGCAGTCAGTCTTCCAAAACCCGAAATTGAGCTTTGGCCTCATTTTTGCAGCTTCTTTGTCTCATTCTTGTTAGTCTTGTCTGCACACATGACTTACTAAATCAATAATATAAGGCATGGGCCTTATTTTTCAAGCAAATTCTAAGGCTGGAGAATGATACAAAGAAAGAACAACAACATGACGAAGCCACACAAGGAGTTGAACAAGTGACATGATTGAGCATGGACTGCTTTCAAGACCGAGATGGAAACATGTTTTCCAAACAACAGCATGAAGATCCAATCAAGGATGATGTAGTTCAAGTCGTGTCTTTGGACACTTCAAATAGTTTCAATTATGTATTTGTAATTTAGTTTTGACAAATTACATGTAAAATGGAAAATTGTAATTGCAAGTAATCATATTACTTGCAAAGTTGTAAAATGTAATTACATGTAAATCATTACAAGTCAAATTACAATAGGACTTGTAATGTTGAATAAGTCAATTACAATTAGTTAGTGGTTGAGAGATTTTCTCAAGTTTGTTGAGATCCTCCCACCTTTTTCTCAAGGCCTCTCTCCTATAAATACTTGAGGAGGTCCTTTGTAATTTTTATCTTTTGGCAATGCAACAAAACTTTGCCAATTTGTATGTGCACTCTAAGACTTTGAGCTTGGATGTAAATCTGATTGCAATTAATAAAAGAGGCAAATTTCTTTCAAACTTTGTGTTGATTCAAGGTGTTATGTGACGACATTTTCTACATATTGATTGTGAGTTTTTTGGTGTTATACAAGAGGGATTCAAGCTTAACTTTGCAGACTTTGAGTTGCTTAATGCGTTTGGAGTTTTAGATTGGTTTTCAGATGTGATACTGCAAACTTTGAGTTGTTTGTCGCATTTGAAGCTATTGTAGAACGCTCAAGCAAAGGGCGTAACTTGCAGATTTTGTGCTGCTTTTATTTTCTATGTTTGTGCATGTAAAGTGCATCATGTAATTAGACTTTGAGCTGCTACATATTGTACTTGGTTACCATAAAACCATCTTAAAAAGGTTGATAGGAGAGTAAGTTGTCAAAGACTTTGAGCTTTCGATTTGTTTTCCCATCCCGGAGGAGCAAGGGAGGACTTTGTGCCTTCATGGAAACTTTGCTTCTTTCTTTACTTCATTAATCATTTATGCTTTCAATTGTGATTTTTTTTTTGAAATAAGAGACAAGGATAATTGTCTTTTTTGGAAAAAGAGAACAAGACAAGAGTTTCACCCAGGTTTAGAATAGATTTGTAGCTAGAATTAATTTCTGAATTGGTAAAATAGAAAGCAAAGGGGAAGCCTTCCCTTTGAAAATAGGAGAGTTTATCTCACGTACTGTGGCTGAAACCACAGTTTTGTACGCTTTCCCAAGTATACAAAATTTTCAACCAACAATATTCTGAAACAAAATGAAAATATCAAATATTTTTTGTAAAAATAAAAGTAAATACTACATTAATATATTTTACAAATTTACATCTTCCTCTTTCCCATGTCTAGTGGAAACTAGGGGATAGGTAGAACTAGACGATATTATAGATGAAGAGTTGTAGGAGAACTTGGAAACTTGGACTTGGAGAGTGCCTAGAAAATCAAATGAATTCAATGGGAGTTTGAGGGCAATGCCCCCAATGGGGTTGAGGGGCAGCACCCCTTGTGGGGGTTTGGGGGCAATGCCCCTTGCAAGGTTTTGGGGGCAACACCGCTTGTGGGGTCGAGGGGCAGCGCCCCTCGCGAGGTCCAGGGGCAGCGCCCCTGACGTGCTCCCTATCGTGATATAGGGTGGGGTCGAGGGGCAGAGCCCCCACTACCAAGCCCAAATTGACCTTAAAAATGACACAAACTGTAGAAAATGAATCGAAATTGTCTTTATTCTGACCATAGGTTTCTTTTTGCTAAGAGGCCAAGTTTTTTTAAAAAAACTCTCCAAGTTTTTCTAAAAATCTCGCCAAAAACTCGACGAGTTTTTCTAGGCGAGTACTTGCACCAAAAACTGGTTTTGAAAAAAAACTTGGGAGTTTTTGGCGAGTCTTCCATCTATGGTTCTGATTATTATGATATGTAAGTCTGTCCATTGCTGTTGCACAACCTGATTGTCTAGGTGGTTGTAGCTTAAATTCAACATATATATTTGTAACACAACCATATATCATTGTATGAGGGTGTGATTCTTAATATGAAATATGTTCATGCATTTCGATTTAATACTGTAATGATTTCAATTTTCATCCAATGTCTTGGTATAAGTTTAATAAAATGAAACCATATGTCAAATTGGAAAAATCATTCTAAAAATTGTGCAAAAATTAGTAAGGGTTTTTACAGTGGTATCAGAGTTGATATTCCTACCATCTTATGAGGTTACTTTCATATCTTGGTTTCAAAAATTTCAGTTGCATGTTCATTTATGAATTTGGAAGATGAGGCTTATATAACATACAAGAGTAGAAGAGAAAGAGCAATTGGTAGTATATTTGATTTAGAGTCAAAGGAAGAGGAAAACATGGGTGACAAGCATGAACTGCCTGAGGGAAGCACTATGCAGATCCTAAATGACCTTGCACGAGGTCAACAACAACTAGTCCAACTCCTCACTCAATTTATGATTGATTGTATTAATGCTGGTAACAATGGTAGAAGAGGTAATAATGGGCATAATGGTGACAAAGGTAACAACAAAAACAATGGTGAAGGGAGTAACACTCATATTCCTTCTTAGAGTCACACTAGGGCAATAAGTAGGGTAACTCCTAGATCACTTCTACCTCAATTCTTGGAAGGACAACTAGTTGTAAATCAGGGACAACAAGGTCAATGTGAAAGATTCACAGACTACTTGAGTGAGTATCAGTCTCTTGGTGATGAGTTTCACACAGCGATGACTCTATAGGAATTTTGTGCTTTTAAGTATAGAAATAGGCCAAGGGATCATAACAGGGGCCCTTAGAATCAGGACTTGTAATGTAAGGTTGGGAAGTTGTCCATTCTTTCATTTGATGGCTCAAGCAAATGCATTGTTAGAGCATTGGTTGAGAAGTTGGATACCTATTTCCAACTGAACTCTATGTTCGAAACAAAAGCCATCAAATATGCCACATTACATCTAGAGGGAGAGGCCCACAAGTGGTGGTACCATGGGCTGATCACTTTGGGGCATGCTAGCATGACCTCCTATTTGGACTTCATTCAAAAGTTGATGGATAGATTTGATAAGAAAGATCCAGAGTAGCATTTTAAGGATCTAGCACAACTTAGATAGATTGGTATAGTGGATGCCTATATTTCTTAGTTTCAGAGACTGTCGGTTATGGTATTGGATGTGTTAGAGCGTAGGTTGATCATACTCTTTATTGAGGGTTTATTCAAACCACTACGTGGTTGGATTAAGGCCTTCAAACCAAAGTCATTACAAGATGCCATCATCAGGGCACATGACATGGATAACTCAGTACCTAAGAGAAAATTCCCATGCAAACAATTTATTCCTCAAAAGAACAAAGATAAAAAATCTTTCTAGGAGTGGCCCAAGAAGGACAAGTTGGATGATGAGGCTGTTGAACAAGACAACTAAGAGGGGGGGTGAATCAATTGTAACAAATTAAGCTTTTAAAACTTTTATCGGAGATTAGATCAATCACAAATCCTTTACTCTGCTAATATGATAAATCATTAAGTGCAAAACCAAAAATTGTAAAACATCACACACACAATAACACCAGATTTACGTGGAAAACCCAATAAGGGAAAAACCACAGTGAGGATTAGCTCATAATATAGCGAATATCAAAACCGATTACAAAGGTTCACTGCCAAAATAGGACTCACTTTCTGAATCAAGACTCACTATCCAACAAGGGTTAACCACCTGGAGGGCTCACTACAACAGAATTACAAAGAAGATAGAAGAGATTTGTTACAGAGAGAAGACAATATCAATGCAATGGAGATTTCCACCACAACTCACTCACACACTTGCAGACATGCATGAATGATAGAGTACACCTTCAGCTCACTGCTTCCGGAAACTCAACAATTAGATTTCACATTGATTTTCCCAAACTCTCATCACATACACACTATTTTGCATCTATCTCGCATCTATTTTGCTTGCATTCATCTTTCACAAACAACTTGACTTGTATTTATACCATCTTCAACTTTGAAACATATCCAAAGTCGGCCATACACCATTTGCATTTACAAATTCAAATTGGGTCGGCACCATGTAATGTCCCCTTATGACTAATCATACAAATAGATCCAAGAATCTGAAATCTTCAAGGATGAACTATAATCTTTCTAATAGTAGCCTTCAACTTGTTGTTAACTCGGATTATTGTACTTGCCAAATATGCCAAATGCTTGACTCAATCTATTACTTATGAGGGTATGATGTATATATATGAATAATAATAGATATTGTGACAGAATAATGACCAAATTCCTGTTACAAATTCAGTAATGGGAATCTTGATTGAGAATCAATTTCCAAATTGAGAGTTGACATTAGCAATAATCGCTATCTCTGCTTAGATATACTATCACCATATGATTATAGGATTATGGCCTCAAGGAGTGTGGTTTAGTTCTCTAAATTCCAACACTAAAAGGGGATGAATGAATGCCTTAATGGAGATCGCTGTTTCAGAATTTGCTGGATGAAATCTAAACTGCTTGATAACTTCAGATGGGGCTCAAATATTAAGTCTTCTTGAATTTTACTAGACAGTAGTACAATTTTTCTATCTAATGCGAATTATAATCTCAAGGGAAAATGATTATGAAGTGGTATATGTATGTTTCAATCTATGGGAGGTCTGGTGGTATATGTATTTATATACAGTTACAATTGTTGTGTCTCACCCCCAAGCTATTTACCTTTGAATATTTCTATTGACCCTTTGTTTATTGAGATTGTGGTATCTAATGGGTCTTTTGTAACCAGCGGTTTACTACAGGAGTGAGAAATTCAACTTCTGATTGCTCTTCCTAATATTTTTGTGACTTGTACAACCTGGACCTCGTCTCTGTTCGTGCTTATGCGCTGCCTTTGATATGATGACTCTATACCCCAAAACTCTCTGCCACTCAAAATATATATAGCACTGTATATCTCTCCAGTTCAAAGGGAAGGGATGTATCCTGCAAGGTTATGTCTTTTTGCTAATAATAGTTATGAAATACTGATCGCACTCCCTAATCTATTCACAACCGCTCTATAAGTATTATTGCTTATATAATGGGTGTTTGCTCTTAATCACACCCCTTGCTTATATACATCCAATAACCACTATCCATGACATCGATGACAACAACAACCAATTGAAAAATAGTTAACCTATTGACATCAATGACAACACAATCTCGCCCTTTGTCATTGATGGCAACACATGATGTGAAAAACCATCAAAGACAACACAACAACTCTAAACACACTTTCCATGATTTTACTTTCTGTTTCTCCCCCTTAGTAGATAATATTTTTCACATGATACTCTCTCTCCCTCTCTCATCACATTATTCTCTCCCCCTTTGACATCAATGGCAAAGGCAAAAGATGTTTTATATTGATTTCCCCTTTGATGTTAAGTACAAAATACTCTTTCAATGACAGCACATGACACTACCTACTCCCCTTGAGAGGTAGCCACCAAAACATCAGTCTAGAAGAAAGATAGATCCATAGACCCACCGGACCGATGCATCTCCATATGCATCTAGTTCAATGTCATGTCCCCGAAATAGCAATACCATAAAGACCAAGTGTTAAAATACAAATAAATTAATAAATAAAATAAATAGCAATATTAATATTAAATATAAAATAAATGTGTACCATATCAATATAAAAATATATAAATATGAAATAACAAATATAATAATAATATATAGGCAAATTATTGTTATTAGTATTACATTCTAGTATTAAATAACTTAATATCAAAATAATAATAATAAATAAATATTATAATCATTACACATCAAAGATTGTAATACATTAGAATAAAATAATAATAAGATATTAGCAAATTGGTGTTATTATTATAATTTAATGTTAGAATATGTTCAATAAAACATCAAAATAAAATAATAAAATAAGTATATAATCTGAAATATCATAATTATTAGTAATAATATGTTATTTTCAAAAATAGATCTTATTGTGATAATAAACCTTTAAAAACAGCAATTAAATCTAACAAAGGGATATATTTTATGAAAAGTCACCTCTTTCACCAAACAATACATTCCCCCCATGAGTCACCTACGTTGAATGGTATAAATAGAAGGAAGGAAAATAAGGAAGAGGAAAAAAAACATTGAGAACTACGATCTGCAATTCAGAACAGCAGCAACAATGATTGTTATGCATTGAAATATAGAGCCATTTAATATATATATATATTATTGAATAGGCATACAAGCATATATGCATAGATATAGATAAATTTTATAATGAATAATATGCAATGAATAAAGAAGTAACATGAATAAGGAAAGAATAATTATATATGTATAAACATATATATATGAATATAATGGATATAAGTAAAAGAATAATTATATATATACATACATACACGGTTATGCAATAATGATACTTATAAGTAATGATGACTCTTTAATATAAACATAAGTAGACTATTTATATTTATGAATTGTCCTCATCCTATGATCAATTCACTATAAGGTTGAAGGAGGCGAGTAATGAAACCTGGAGAGATATAGCAACTTAGGTGATGTAGTCACTGAGCAATAATATTTAGCATATTTTGAAAATGAGAAACTAATATTGCTCATTTGATTATTAATGCAATGTTTTCCTTTGATGTTATCAATATTATAATAGTTTTATGAACTAATGATGGTTTCTTTAGCATTATCATGACCATGAATGAAACCAAAGGGTATGATATAGCGGCATGTAGTTTCCATCATTGTTAATATTACATTGGATAGTATCATTGATCATAGACAAACTAAATATGATGAGAATTGGCATTGTTGTAGTAATATAGATCCATGTACTTTTTTTTATGTTACATTTTCATGCATCCATATAATACTCTCAAACATGCTGCATGAATATAGATAATTCAATAGTAAATGCACAAGTGATTGTACAAAGATTGTTTGCTTTGTGACTATTACCCTATTAGGATGGGGGGAAGCATTCACCAAGTGGATTGCCTAGAAACCCCACCCTCGGGCCCGTAGGCCCAAGCAAGGGATTGGTCATGAAGGGTGGGAGTCCCACCTTAGCATTTTGTTACTTAGGGGGGTGGTAGGCCGTTGGCCCTTGGTACTTAGGGTTTCCCCCTCCTCTTCTAATAGGGCCATTGTCTTTTGAGGTACTGCCATCTGTGGAGAATGCAGGTACTAAGCCGTTGGGAAAGGAGGATTGGACAAGCAGCCTCCCGTGCCCAACATGAAGGCTTTAGGGTGGATCCACCCATGACACTCCTCTTGCTTGTTAAATTACATTTATGATTATGCTTATATTTTGGGATATCTAGATATTAATGCTAACAGATATATGTGTATGTGGAAATATTGTTAATATGGTGAATGCAGATTTCAAACCAAGATTACTTCATTAAAAAGAACATTCATTTGGAAAGAAGAAACCCTAAACCTAATCAACAAGTGAATTCTAGGGCGAACCGGGCAAGGGACATTACATTCAAGAAAGGAGGGGCAATAACCTCTAACTTTTCCTGGAGATACTCAAGAGTATCTTCAGGAAGAGCCTTCATAAATATGTCAGCAATTTGATCCTTCGTATGCACATACTCAAGCTTTACTTCATTCTCCACAACCTTCTCTCTCAAAAAGTGATACCTGATAGATATATGCTTTGTCTTCGAGTGCATCATTGGATTCTTTGAAATCTTAATTGCACTTGTATTATCACAAAAGATAGAAATGGGATCATACATTACTCTGATATCTTTCAATGTCTATCTCATCCACAAAACTTGTGTATAGCAAAATGCTGCGGCAATATACTCAGCTTCAACAGTGGATAAGGAAACTGAATCTTTCTTTTTACTTAACCAAGCCACCAATCTGCAACCCAGAAAGAATGCACCACCACTTGTACTTTTTCTGTCATCTACACAATCGGCCCAATTTGCATCTGTATAAGCACTTAGTGTAAAATCAGTATCCCCACAAGCCATAATCTAGAGTGCCATTCAAATATCTGAATATTCGCTTAACAGTAGCAACATGTGTTTCTTTAGGATCTTCTCGAAATCTAGCCACAAGACAAACTGTATGCATGATATTTGGTCTAGTAGCAGTTAAATACAACAATCCACCAATCATAGATTTGTATTTGTTCTGATTAGCTTTAGGTGAATCATCATCTTTACTCAATTTGCAACTAGTCACCATAGGAATGCATACCGATTTGGAACCATCCATCCCAAACTTCTTCAACATTTCTCTTACATACTTTGACTGTGAATTAAAGATCCCTTTCTCTATTTGATTAATTTGCAGCCCAAGAAAGTGTTGTGACCTTTTCACACATCACCCCATGCTAGATGGGGACCCCCCTAATTTTTGCTCCATTCTGGTCTTTTGGCTTTGGTTTTGGGTTATTTTGCGTCTCTCTCTCTCTCTCTCTTTGATCTTTCTGTCTTTTGGGGATGTCCCTATCATTTGACCTAATTTGGAATTTTGGTTGTCTGTGAAATTAGGGTTTTCATTCTTCAGGCTTGTTTGAGGTCAAATCAAGTTGGCAAATTAAAATCTGAGCTTAACACTACGATCAGGAAGCACCAAGCAGGGTCCCACTAAATTTTCATTGAATTCTGGCAACTTACTATTTTTAGTAAGTACTCAATTTGAGGTCTTTTTATTAGGATTTTGGAATTCCGACTGCTTCAGTACATTCAGGGCACTTCAAAGTGCCTACACGCAAAACTTGAACAGATTTGGACAACATTCTATTTTTAGCAGTCCGAGCTTCAAGAGGCTGTTTTTAGGGTTTGCATGCAGGATTTCTCAGTGCATGTCAGGATATTATTTCTGGGTTTTTTGAGAGCTTCGCAATGATGTGACATGCAAGCCGAGCTGATGATTTTTCAGGGACTTGCTATTTTTAGCTAATGCCCACATGCAGACCAATTTTTTGGGTTTTTCTGGGTTTTTTGAGATCTCTCGGGCAATGTGACATGCAAACTCATTCGGAAGCTGATTGGTCACTTTTTCAGACACTTACTATTTTTAGCAAGTTCACTCCAGGCACTCCCCAACACTTCAGATTCACGAGCAGAGCAGCATGCAACGGAAACGAAGCCAGAAGAAGGTCGTTTGAGGCACATGCAAGTCAATTTAGGGTTTCCTACTTTGGTGCCTAAAAAAGAGGGGTAAAAAGCCAGAATTTCGAAAAACGAAGGTATCCCATCACGATCAGCATCCTTCAGGCAATCTACTGGTAAAATTTGGACGCAATCCGAGCACTTACTATATAGTAAGTCGTCTCCAGAACAGGGCTATAAATAGTAGGTCAGTATGAAGGGCAGGTATAAATAGGTTCACCAAGCAACGAGGATCACATGGTGAAAATTTTAGGTCAAACAAAGTTGTAGAAGTCAAGAAATCAAAAAACTTGCTAAAAATAGGTGGCAAAAGGTAGTTGAGGCATTGAATTTTCTTCTAAGTCCACAAATGGAAATTGGCAGGAGGAAGTATGAAATGCGCCCAAGGCATGAAGGCTGGCATCAAAAGTTTCTAAGTATAAGAAATTCCTCCTCATACCATCAAATGCACCCAAGGTTGAGAGGATGTTGATAAAAAATTGCTAAGTATGAAAAGTTCCTCTCCCTACCTCAAATGCACCCATAAGGATGATGTCAAGGCTTGAAAATTCTAAGTGTGGGATTTCCTCCTCACACCCCTATATGCGCCCAAGCTTGCAAGAGGAAAACATGGCAATGAGGAAAATATTCTAAGTGTTGAACATTCCTCTTCCCTATGTGAAATGTGCCCCCAAAGAAAAATGGATAACTTAAAAATTTTCTAAGTATAAAAAATGGGAGCACGATCCCTAAAATGCGCCCTCCTTGAATGAGATGTTGGTTTGAAATTTCAAGTAAGAGAAACAAATGCTTACCCCTCTACATGCGCCCATGAGCATGAAGCAACTCAAAAAGTTTCTAAGTATGAGGGAAATGAAACCTCACTAGCTGAAATGCGCCCTTGACAGGAAAACAGGGTTTGAAAATTCTCCAAGGCAATGCAAAATGAGAGCCCACACCCCTAAATGCGCCCATCAAGGTGAAATGACTTGAAAATTTTCTAAGTCATTGGAAATGAAAGTAGAAGGGGTCATATGCGCCCAAGGAAGATGATGGAGGCTTAAAAAGTTTCTAAGGCAATAAATAAAAGCACCACCTTCAAAATCCGCCCAGCTTGTGTGATGACTTAGAAAAACTCCTAAGGCAAGTAAATGGAAGCCCATGGGGTGAAATGCGCCCAGGCATGAAGAGGTCAAAGTGGAGAAAAGCTTCAAGTGTCGAAAATAAAAGCACACCCTCCTAAATGCGCTCAAGTTGAGTGAAGGTGTTAAGAAATTGTCTAAGGCAAGAAAAGTGAAAGCTCAAGGGCCGAAATGCGCCCTTGAGAGAAGGAAATGTTGAAAGAAATTTCTAAGTATAAAAAAAATGGAAGTAGGACCCCTCATATGCGCCCTTGAAGAGATTGAGGAGCTAAAGAAATTTCTAAGTCAAAAAAAATCAAAGTAACCCATGCCAAATGCGCCCTCAAGGAAGGTGATGATATAAAAAGTTTCTAAGTAAAGAAAAGTGAAAGCTCAAGGGGTAAAATGCACCCTTGAGAGAAAGAGTGCTGGTGGGAAATTTTATCCAAGGCATGAACATGAGGGTAGACCCCTCCATATGCGCCCAAGCTGGATGGGGTATGAGGTGTGGAAAATTCCCTAAGTTACAAAATAGGGGCTCAAATGTCAAATGTGCCTAAGGTTGGAGAAGGTAAAATAAACATTGGTAGAGAATATTTTCAAGGGCGAGAAAAAAAGATTAAATGCACCGCCTTCGTGTACCCAGTGGGTAATAAAGTTGTAAAATATTTTGCTAAGGGAAGTATGATTTTCAGAATTTTGGGGATCTTGAATATTTTCTAAGGGAGGTATAATTTTGAAATTTTTATGCCTAGGATTGTGATTTCAAAATGGGTGTCTACCTTGTGATTAATAAAACTCTCTAAAGGGAGATAGATTTTCTAAGGCATAGAAAAGAAGGCAAAAAGGGTCAAGAGCACCTAAGCTCGAGATAGGTGGAAATTTATTTGAGTCATCAAGCTCCTAAGAGAAGGTAGACAAGACAGGTGAATGAAATTACTAAGCCAAGAGGATGAAAACATCAAGATGGCATGCGCCCTAGCACACAAATGTTGAAAAGTTATGAAGATTTGCTAGAGAAAATGATGGACTCTATCAGATCCAGAGGACAAGAAGACCTTGGAAATCAAAACATGGAAATTCGGTAAGTGAGGTGAATTCATACTATAAGTGTTCTGATGCTCTTCTTTCTGTTTTGCAGGATGAACACCACAGCTAGGGAATGAGGACTTGAGGTGATGAAGCTGGACAACGTTATACCTTTGGAAGGAGAAAAGTTGCACATTTCAAACTCCTCCATGATGTCTCATTTGCAGAAAGAAGATGTTGGAAGAAACAGCTAAGTATTGGGATTTCTCCACAAGGACCTAATATGCACCCAGTTCAAGAAGGCACACAACAATGTAAAGATGAGGAAGTCAGGCAAAAAGTTCCCAAGACAAAAAGGAATGGCGGGCAAATTTGTCTAAGGCATTAAGGACGTGATGCAAAGGAGTCTAAATGCGCCCAAAGCAGTGGGTTGGAGAAATATGAAAGTTACCAGGAAGAAATGCATCCAGGAGATAAAACAACAGGAGGGCTGAATGCGAACGACTGAGCAGTCGAACTCCGGATCCTATGAATTTTTATTATCTGTGGAGACGATCTTAGAAACTCTTTTACCCTCCTCCTAGCGCAATAGAATTGGCAGGTAGAATAGAGGAAGTCTTTCTGGACGAGAATCTTCTGAAGATAGTGGGCATTAATTTCTCATTATGGTTCCTGCAGCGGAGTGGAGAATCTCTTGTACATTTATTACCCCACTCCTCTCTGTGGCGGTTTTTAGGGCAAAACCCTAATTAGGGCTTATGTGGCTCAATCTGTGCCCTTCATTGTAATTAAATTTGAGCCGTCCACGGGATTTGGCCAACTATAAAAAGGGCATCCCCCCTCATTTGTAATTATTAGATTAAGAAATCAGAGAGTAGAGAAGATAGAACTTAGAATAGAGAGTAGGGCTTAGAAGTAGCATAGCATAGATTGCATAGTTTAGATTGAAGAGGAAAGAAAGTTTTCCCATTTGAAAACTTTGTAAGAAGTTGTTGTGAACACTCTCATAATACAAAGATTTATCATTGCTTGGTGGTTCTATCTTTTGTTGTGAGTAGCTAGCAAGGATTTTGCGTCTCTCCCATTCACTTAGGATCTTTAAGTAGTTTAAAGTAGAGTAGATTTCGTTTCATGCAAATGGTTGGTAGTTGTGGAATGTGGTGTTTAATTTGAGCAAGCTTCGCTTATCCATACCACTAGCGGGCTCACTGATGGTGGGTTTGCCTTGTGTGGTCAATTGGAAATATTGTGGACTTAACTTCAATTTCGGTTTGATTGTTGGTATGCGTCGTTGTGATGGTATCTGCATGTTGAATCGTGATTTGAATATCTCTAATTACTCCTTTGAAGATTGCACCGGTTCTATGGAAGCTGTCTGAAGTGAGGCAAAGCCGAGTCTAGTTGGAGTTTGTGAAAGTTGATCCCCATATCCCACACATAGATTAGTCCATAGCATCTCTAAATCCCTATATCTCTTTAAATTCCGCAATTTCTGGTTAGCTTAGAAAACCCGAGCATCACTGACAAATCTCCCAAAATTTGAGAATCCTTTCTTCTGAATGAGCAACTCACGTAAGTCCCCTTGAAATAACTAGCAAATCACATCGAGCCAACTGAGACTATTCCCTTGCATAAGGAACCTTGGAGTTGAATGTATGATCTTTCTAGCAATCTTAGCATGCAGAATACTTTGATCAAGAGAGGATAGAGTATCCATTGGGAAACTTTATTCTGTGTTGGTGCGGTCATAAAACACCCGTCAACAGAAAGAAATTCATCTCACCAAAAATAAACATCTCAAATTCTTTTTGCATCTCTTCAATGTCATGTCCCCTTCTAGTTGACATCTCTCAGAGCACATGATTAGCCTATTATGCGACCCTCATAGGCTGATAGGATGGATAGAGGGTCTTGAAGGAGCGTGGCTCAGATTCAGTTGTCAGTATTTGATCAGTTGGCTTTCGTTCGGGCTCATTCAGACACTTCTAGCCTGAGTTGCTATTTTTAGCAGTATGGATTGATCACGTGCAGAATCACTTCCTTATTCGTCAGCTTCAGACGGCTCGTGCATCGGGTAAATATTGAGAGAGATATTAATATTTAATTGATTTAATTAAATATTAATTATTGGAGCTTATAATATAAAGTTATAATATTTCAAATATTATAACTTAAGTGAATTTGGCTGAAGGGGTCGCCCAACATGGGAAGGGGCCATTTGAGATTATATTTATAATTAAAAATTTGATCAGGAACTATTGAAATAATTAAAAGAGAGAAGTCGAATTATTTAATGATCCCTATTTTTAAGGAATTCGCACTTTTCAAGAAATATAAGGTTTTGCATTGATAGTCGAGCTGATTATGTTATTGAGTGATTGAAAATTGATCAAGTTTCTTCCAGAGCACGGAAGCCTAGGGTTTCAGTCTCATAGCATTGGGGAACGAGCCATCTCCAGTGAAAGCAATTCAGAGGTTGTGAAATATCATCCGATTTATTGCTAGGCAGAGGGATTTCTTCATTCAGAAGAAATTACAGAGCATTTAGAGATCATTTACCTTTAGAGTTTTGTTAGGGTTTAATCCAAAAGACATTCTTCAAACCAAGGCGCATCATATTTAAGGGTCTGGACACTGTTCTCAAAGAGCCGTACATTTTGTACTTGCTGGTCTTACAGAGCCGTACCACTGCAGCAGGCCGTACTTCTTCAGATTCAAGCCGTACTTAGATCCTGTGCCAATCGCCTATGCTATTGGGTTTTGGTCTTCATCTTTGGTGGCGCCACAACATCTGGGTCACTTTACAATCGTTTCACAGAGGGAGAAGAGAAAATACATGACAGCCGTACCATCTCAAGTAATTTATCAACATGCTGCAAATACTAGGTTTTTTCATTAAAATATTATTGCCTTTTTGATTGCATGTAATTGGATCTTCATTGTAATCATTTCAGAGGATCAATAAATAGTCTGGCATCCATATTCTCAATCGATTCTATAGTTTTCAGAGTTGAAAAATTTTATTTGAATTTATTATCTATTTCTTGCAAAATCGCATTATTTCATTTATGATCAAAAATCACAAAAAAACCAATAACCATCAAAAACAATAAAAACAGTCAGATTTCAGAGATAGCGGAAACTGGGGTTTCTACATTCAGCAAACATCTTGCCAATTGTTTCATTTCCTCCAAAGATAATGTCATCAACATATACAACCACTATCAAGAACTTGTCATTTTCAATTTTAAAATACAGATTACTATTGGGGAACGAGCCATCTTCATTGCTTCATCAACTTTGACATTTGTTCTTTCTACAATCTTCCTTAGTCTTTTATTGAAACATCTGTAAGCTTTGCTCTTAGTGGAATATCCAAGGAAAATACCTTCATCACTTCTAGCATCAAACTTCCCTAAATTTTCTTCATCTTGTCTGATATAACATTTCTTCCAACTACCTTGAAATACTTAACAGTAGGAATTATTCCACACCATAACTCATATCGGGTCTTAGTACTGTCAGCTCTTGCTTGAACTCAATTGAATACATAAACAACAGTGTGAATAGATTCTATCCAGTAAACTTCTGGTAGACCAGCTTTAGTAATCATTGATCTAGCAGCTTCTTGAACCGTTTTGTTCTTTCTTTCAAAAACTCCATTCCGTTGAGGAGTTCTCAGAGCAGATAACTATTCTTTTATTCCATGAACTTCACAAAACATATTAAACTCATGGGAGGTGAATTCACCACCTCTGTCAAACCTCAAGAATTTTATTCTCAAATTTACGTCATTCTCAACCATAGCTTTGAATGTCTTGAATCCTTCTAATGCACCAGATTTCTTTCTAAGAAAAGTAACCCATGTATATCTAGAGCAATCATCAACCAAAAGCATAAAGCACCTTTCACCTTGTAGACTTTTCACTCTTGTAAGATCATAGAGAGCTGTATGAATCAAATCTACTATTCCGGTAGTAGATTGTTCCTTTGATTTGAATTTGTTTCTCACTTGTTTTCTAGACTGACAATTCCTGCAAATAGCATTAACAGGCTTTGTAATCCTTAGTGAATCTCTCATGGCTTGCACTGCATTGATCCTTGCCAAGTTATCAAAATTCATATGACACATTCTCCGGTGCCATAGCCAACTGCCATTAATTTGAGTCATAAAACAACATCCATCAACACCCTTAAGTTGATATATATTTTCTTCAAACTTTTTTCCTGTAGTAATCACTGTTCCGGATCCTTTCTTGGTTTCACATCTCTCATTTTCAAATACAAGATTATATCCTTTACTACACATCTGTCCAACACTCAAGAGATTATGCCTTAAACCCTTAACATAGTAGACATCATCAGTATTATGCTTGCCATCAAAACTTACAGAACCTATCTCACAAATCTTAGCACCAGTATCATCTCCAAACATAACTAAGCCTCCATCATATTTCTCAAATTTAACAAACTTACTCTTATCACCAGTCATGTGATGTGAACATCGATTGTCAACAACCCAATAGTTCTTTTCTTGTTTAGCATGTAGAGCAAAAATCATTGTACCTTCACTCTTTTCTAGAGCATTTTCCTTCACCTGTCTTTTAGTATTAGCAAAAGTAGGTTCATCTTTTATAGGCAAGAACAAGCATTCATTGTCATGAAAATCTTCATAATCAGATTTTTCATCAGAAATGCTAGCATCCTCATTCACATAATATGCTTTGTTGATCTTCTTACCTTTGTTTTCTTTGCTAAATCTTTGTTTTTTCTTCTTATCTCTTTCCAGACATCTCGAAGCATAATGACCTATTCCTCCACAACTAAAGCATTTAAAGGGTAACTTACCTTCATACTTATCGGAGCCTTTCTTCATCCTTCTCACAAAGTTAGCTTCTACTTCATCGAGGTTTTCTTCAACTCGATCTTCA
Source organism: Sequoiadendron giganteum (assembly GCA_007115665.2). Taxonomy (NCBI): domain Eukaryota; kingdom Viridiplantae; phylum Streptophyta; class Pinopsida; order Cupressales; family Cupressaceae; genus Sequoiadendron; species Sequoiadendron giganteum. The sequence continues at coordinate 253,104,646 of CM021104.1, read as the reverse complement.
GCTCTTGTAGCCTTGAAAGCAGTTTTTGATTTGTATCCATTTCTCAAATTTGGTTTTCTCATGTCATAAGATGTTAGAGTTCCCAATAACTGATCTTTAGTATAAGTCTTGTAATCCACATATTCTTCAATAGTAGATACCTTTTCACTATATGCATCAGGAAGAGTTCTAAGAATCTTCTTCACAATTTTGGATTCATGAGAGAGTACACACAACTTGATCACACACTTGCTTACAGAGATTTCCACCACAACTCGCTCACACACTTGCAAACATGCATGAATGATAGAGTACACCTTCAGCTCACTGCTTTTCGGAAACTCAACAATTAGATTTTGCACTGATTTGCCCAAACTCGCATCACATACACACTGTTTCACATCTATCTTGCTTGCATTCATCTTTCACAAACAACTTGACTTGTATCTATAGCATCTTCAACTTTGAAACATATCCAAAGTCGGCCATACACCATTTGCATTTGCAAATTCAAATTAGGTCGGCGCCAAAGCATTCTAGGGTGGAATTAGAATGAGGGCGAGCAAAACACACGCTTAATGAGGACCCAAATAAGTCCCAGCATGCTTCATGAACTTCACAAGTAGTGTTTAACAAAAGGTCGGCCAAACCAGTGTAAAACACATAGAACAATTAAGCACACGCAACCTTAGCACGATCCAATCCTTCCAGATAACAAAATTAACTTGAACATGATCATATCAAACTATCTCCAAAACCACAAATCATAAGACTCGAACAAGAAGAAATCCGGAGCAACTACATTTCTCCCGGATCTCAGCCAAATACATTGGAAAACATAGTTCACAACCGATGAACATAACTCGCACTGTACAACGATCTAGACACCCAAAATATGGATATAGCAACTTCCAACAACCATGATCAACAAATCTGAACCACACGAACATAAGAGAAAATCCCGTAGCAAACATTGAACACCTTCAACCTTTCTTTATTACAATTTTCTCAATATCCTCAACATATACAACCAATAACCACTATCCATGACATCAATGACAATAGCAACCAGTTGAAAACCAGTTAACCAGTTGACATCAATAACAACACTTTCATACTTGCTTCATACTTGCAATAGAGGCTTGTAGGGAGTTGAGGAGAAAAAAATTATGTTTCAACTGTAGGGAGCCTTGAGAGCTTGGACATAGATGCATGGGCAAAGCGAAAGTGCATTACATTGAGGGTTTTTCCGATAGTGAGGGTGAAGAGGAGGCAGAACTTGTGCAGGACAACAATCATAATAGTTCAGAGGATGAGCAGTCACCTGAGGAGGCTAAGAGTGGAGCTATTGCCACTTTATCAGATACCCCCAAATTCAACTCTTTTAGAGTTCGTGGAGTATTACAAGGGCAGCGATTATGGTTTTGATTGATAGTGGGGCAACGCACAATATCATAGACTTAGCACTAGTGACTAAGAGAGGTATTCCTATAGAGGATTTTGAGGGATTTAGTGTGATGGTAGCAGATGGGCTCAACATGACTTGCACACAAAGCATTCATCGGTTAGGTGTGACATTGGGCAACTACACTGTGACGGATGAATTTTATGTAGTTGACTTGGGTGATACTAATGCCATTTTCGAGATATAGTGGCTTCATTCGTTGGGGAAGTACTCTCAAAACTTCTAGGCAATGGAGCTAAAATTCAAGGTAACAGATGGTAAGAAGGTTCTGCTAAGGGGTATGGCCAATGGTTCTCCAAAGATAGTGTTTGCTAATCGGATGGAGAGTATTTTTAGACATATGGATGTTGCTTGGGCAGCAGAGTGTTTAATTAAGTCCAAGGAATCTCCAGATAGCAACCAACCTTATCATGTGGACATTTAGTCACTATTAGGAAAACATGATAGAGTTTTTGGAGAGATACCTCTAGGGAGACCTCCCAATAGAGGTTTTGAGCACACCATTGAGTTGGAAGAGGGAGCTAAATCAGTCATAACCACTCCTTACAAGCATCTGAAGAAATTCAAGGATGAGATAGAGAACGCCATTAAGGTGTTGTTAGACATGGGCCTCATCGAACCTAGCTCCAGTCCATTTGCTTCTTCAGTAGTATTGGTTAAGAAGAAGGATGAGACAATGCCTATGTGCATCTACTACCGGGCTTTGAATAAGAAGACGATTAGGAATAGGTACCCGATACCCAGGATCGATGATTTAATTGATGAATTACATGGGGCAATTTACTTTTCGAAGATTGATCTTCGATCGGGGTACCATCAAATTAGAGTTTGAGAACAGGATATACAAAAGACAACGTTTAGATGCCATTATGGGCACTATGAGTTCTTGGTCATGCCCTTCAGATTGGTCAACACACTTACTACCTTCTAATCCTATATGAACCACATCTTCAACAAGCAGCAGCGCAAGTATTTATTGGTGTTCTTTGATGGTCTCCTTATCTACAATAAAAATTGGGATGATCACCTAAAGCAGTTAGAGGAGGTGTTGTGCATCATGGGAGAGCAATCTCTATATGCTAAGGCATCTAATTGCGAATTTGGCATGAAGGAGATCTTGTATTTGGGCCATGTGATTAGTGCACAGGGTGTGTAGGTACATCAGGAGAAGATTTAGGTGATATTAGATTGGCCACCGCTTAAGTCCCTTACAGAGCTACGTGGTTTCATTGGGTTATGCAATTACTATATGTGCTTTGTTAAGGAGTTTTCATAGTTGGGTGCACCCTTGATAGATCTCATGAAGAAGGAAGCTTTTTGATAGATAGAGGAGGCTCAGAGGGTGTTTGACAGGCTTAAGGAGGTGGTGAGCAATTGTCCAATGTTGGCACTTTTGGATTTTACTCAACCTTTTGTGCTTGAGTGTGATGCTTTAGGTGAGGGCATAGGAGCAGTGTTAATGCAGAACAAGCATCTGATAGCATTTGAGGGTTAGAAGTTGAGGGGGCCTGAGAGATTGTATTCCATCTATGATAAAGAAATTCTCGCCATGATGCATGCATTGGCGAAGTTCAGGTAGTATCTAGTAGGTGGAAAATTTGTGGTGAGGACTGACCACAACAACTTGAGGTATTTCCTAGAACAAAAGTACCTAAATGAGAGGTAGTAAAAGTGTGTCAACAAAATACAAGCCTACAATTTCGATATTGAAAATGTTAAGGGCAAGAAAAATATAGTTGAAGATGTCCTTTCCAGAAAACCAGCAACATGTTCCCTTGTAGAGATTTTAGTTGATTGGAAATCTCACCTCTTGGTGGAGTACTCCAAGAACAAGTTTGCCTCTGAGTTGATAGATGGTCAGATTTAGGATGATCGGTACAAGGTGGTAGATGACATTATCTACTACAAGGATAGGATATACTTAGTTCTTGAATCTAAGCTCAAGGAGAAGATTATGAGAGATACACATGATACTCCATTAGTAGGGCATCCGGGGTACTTCAAAACATATAGACAAATCAGGGAGAGGTTCTCTTGGAAGGGCCTCAAGGACAATGTGTTGCGTTATGTGAGAGAATGTGTACCTTGTCAACAGAACAAGTCAAAGCATACTCATCTAGTAGGGTTACTATAGCCACCAGACATTTTTTTAGCAGAAGTGGGAGAGCGTGTCTATGGACTTCATCACAAGTCTACCTGAGGTTGAGGGCTAGGACTACATTTATGTTGTGGTAGATTGGTTGACTAAACTCGCTCACTTCTTTGCGATCTCTTCTGAGTACAAGGCTCTATAGTTGATAGAGTTATTTTTCAGGTAGGTCTTTAGACTCCATGGGCTTCCTAAGTGTATTGTCAGTGATAAGGACAACAGGTTTCTTAGTGCATTTTGCCACAAGTTGTTCAGACTTGCTGGGACAGAGTTGACTCTGAGTATGAGTTACCACCCCCAAACAAATGGCTAGACGGAGATAGTGAATAAATGGGTTGAGGGGTACTTACGTAACTATGTATCGGGACAAAAAAGGACATGGATAAAGTGGTCGCATCTAGGAGAGCACTATTACAACACCACTTACCACATGTTCATTGGCATGACACCATTCTGTGCATTATATGGTTATTATGTGCCTTCATTTTTGGATTTGGCATTTGGGGATAGTGTTGACATGTTTTTTTATGACGACATCGACACAGAATAAAAATGCCCAATGGTCATTCTATTCTCTCTTGATCAAAGTATTCCGCATGCTAAGATTGCGTGAAAGTTCATGCGTTCAACTCCAAGGTTCCTTTAACGCAAATAGACTCAGTTGGCTAATGTGAATATGCTGGGTATTCAAGGGGACTTACGTAGTTGTTCGACTTTGTGAAGCAATTAAGACATGAATGATTTGACAATATTGCTCTGACTCCTAAATTAATCGGGAAATACTGAATTAAAAGGGGATAGGGATAGGAATTCTTCAAATCTACTTCTAAAGGGTGGAGGATGAGGATCGACTTAAACAATCTTCAAACCAGACTTTGCTTCGTCTCCTTTTGGACAACTCCGACAAAGTTGGTGCAATCTTCAAAGGATGAGAAAGGTGTTTAAATTATGACACAACATGTTCATACCATCACCACGATGCATACGAACATATGAGCCACAATCGAAGTTAAATGCCAATACTCCAGTTGACCACGGAAGGCGAACTTACCATCAGTAAGCCCGCTAGTGGTATGGATGAAAGAAGATATGCTCCAATCACAGCGCCACACTCCACAATTAACAACTACTTGCATAAAACAAAGTCTCTATCTACTTGAATTGGAAAGACGAACAAGCCTTGCTAGCTACTCACAATAGAAGATAGAACCACCAAACAATGATAAATCTTTATATTATGAGAGTGTTCACAACAACTTCTTACAAAGTCCTCAATGGGAAAACTTCCTTTCCTCCTCAATCTATGCTAACTTCTAAGCTAAATGCTATATGCCTTCTATTCTCTAGCTCAACTCTATCTCTGATTCAATTCTAGTTCTAATTTTTTACAAATGAGGGGGGATGCCCCTTTTATAGTTAGCCCATTTCAATGGACGGTTCGGATTCAATTACAATAAAGGGCTCAGATCGAGCCACCTATGCCCTGATTAGGGTTTCTGCCTTAGAAACCACCACTGAGGGGAGTGGGGTAATAAATGAACAAAAGATTCTCCACTCCCCACTATGAGTAATTAATGCCCACTATCTTCTTCCAAAAGATCCCCATCAAGCAGAGCGTTCTCATTGTCCCGTTCTCGAACTGCAAACTCGATCAACCGGGCCAACACTGCCTCAACCACCTAAACTGAAATTGGTGGAATATGGTTGAGCTGAAATTCCAAGACCGCTACTGTTTGTCCGTGCCGAGTGTAAGACTTCCTCCATGCCACTAAGGCGTCCTGGGTATTCTAGATTATACTGGAGAAAGTGGAGACATTCTCAAAGTCGTCCTGGACAAGCGACCTCGCAGCTGAGAAGAATGGAGCCAATTTGCCTCTCAAGCTATCAACAGTTATTTCCTCTGGGGCCAGCCTCCTAGCAAATATGGCCTCCAGTGTATTAAGAACTCCCTCCACGATGTTACCCATTGCCTTCCTGGTTCTGGCCGAATCTGCCCTTGCTGCATCATGAAACCCACAGTCTATGACCTCCGAGGAGTACCAACTGGTGAAATCATACCTGTCACCATCCTGAATCACACCTCCCTCCACCAAAGTCCGTAGAGGTATATGCATCAAAGCCCCTAAACGAAGAACAGTCTTCGTCTGATAGATGCAAGTATCGCCCCAAGCTTGATCTACCATATCCATGCGCGTCAAAATATTTGAGGCCTGCTGATAAGCATCGGTGAGGTCCTCCATAAATTTCTCTATATCAGCCCGAACATGGCTGACCCACTTGTCTGCCTCCGTCTCCATCTTCTTTAAGTCCTCCAAGCCAATAATTGACTCCCTCGGAAGCTCAGGTGGGAGTTCTACTGCTGGGTCTACCTGTTCACTTGGACGCGCTAGACTTTTCACATATCCAATCAATGTTTTGTGCTCCTTCAATTTCTTATACTTCCCTTCTGTTCTGAGCAACTGGTCTTTCAACGCCTGATAGGAGTTATCAAACTCCTCAACAATTTGGGCTCCCGTAGGACGACCCAACTCTACGGTGGTGATCACATAGATTTCCGGCCTCTCCTCGACTCGATCATATTCCTCCCTTGGGACAGCAACTTGGAGTGTGCGGGAGCCTGACTCATCAGTCGAAATCTTCGAGAATTTCCTAGCTCTCTTTTTTTATGGAGGCGCACTAATTCTTCTGAGGAACTCCTCCATCTCGACAGCTGGATCCGTATCATCCTCGGGCTCTCTTCTCATTGTCTCTGTGAGCCAATCCGGCACTGTCTACTGTGGATTGCAAATGACGAGGGGCTGCTCCTCTGTTGCCTCCACCTCGTGTACTTCCTCTCTTCTTGCACTATTTTGCTCGGGCTCATCATCTTCCACGAGTTGCGTATCTCCTGACCCTTGGGTCCCTTGTTCTGTGTTTTCCTCTTCCTCTAATGTCATGTCCAACATCTATTGGAAACGAGTGTCAACCACTGTTTCCTCTTCTTCCTCTTGTCGGCCAGCCCTGGATGCACTGACGCTTATACTATCTGATTCTCGGATGTTGGGTTGATCCACCTCCTCAAGCTCCCTCTCTTCACCCAATCCTGCCCTCTGATCAGCAAATAATGAAATCACTCTCAAACTCGAAGACTGAGTTTGTGAGTGCATAGGTGATGCTTGTTCCATCCTCAATGGTATCAGCTGGGTTGGTACTTCTACTTGTGCTTCCGGTGTTTGAGCAACCTGTTTTCCCCTTTTCACTGATAGCGGCCTTGGGTCACCCATCAAGTTATAAGTAAGGGCGATCGATCTGCTCTTAAGTCTGCATACATGTCTATCAACCCAAGCTCTTGAGAAATTCAACACCGGAATAGAGAGCGTGTCCAAGTCCATGATTTCTGGCTCGGACCAATCAGGTGGTGGGACCGGAGTATCCCTGACTGAACCATAGTCGGGCTGTATAACGTTGACATCCTCTTCCACCTGGTCGGGAACTGGGATGATCTCACATTTCCTGATCAATTTGAGGGGAAGCCTAGAAAACATCCTTTTCTTTATTTCAACCTCATCAACAACATTTGCCCAAAAGTCCTCAATGTGGGCCTTGTGCCGGTACTCAACGTTCTGTATCATTCGGATGTTTTTGTAAGGATCGAAATCCTGTCTGCCTGTGTGATACGATAGATGATAGAACTGCAGCTCATCCTCTGCCTCTCGAGCTGCCTGCAAGGAGGGACACACTTCAGTGGAATTTCCCATGGCAATAGGAAAGTCAAGTCCACCCTTCTTTTTCTTCTTCTGAATCTTATCATAGGCAATCAATTGCTTAGATATTTCCAGCATTATAATGTGATCGGTGGGGTACCTCGGTAGCCGGTATGGATACGAAGTGAACCCCTGCAGCCTAATGTAAGTGAATTTCAGAAATTGGATGAGCCAATATCTGTATTCCTCGATCAATGCTTGTGCCTCTTTAGATATTCTTTGCTGCGTTCTCCGTTGAAGGGTCCTCGTGATGTGGATTGTGAATGCATCATTAGCCCATTTGTAACTGGCAGGGTTGGTTAGATGTAATTGCGTGCAGGCCTCATGGATTTTGAATTGATCAGGTGCACAGCCTATTGGCTCCTTGTATGTAATCCCTTGGTACTTGGTCATTCTTGCCAGCATATATATCACATACGAGCTCATGTAAAAGGTTTTCGTCCCCCTCAGGCTCCTGAACTGTTCATCTATGTTTTTGAAATATTTCGAGCCAAATTTTTTCAATTTCCAATTACAATGAGCAAAGCAACACACATCCGTTAGGGTTAGCACTTAAACCAAACGATGCGGAATTCAACTCTAATCAAGAATGCGCCGGATGACGACGAGCATATGGTCAGAGGATCTCAAAGCAATGCTGAATAAAGAAATCTAACCAAGAATGCGCCGGATGATGACGAGCATATGGTCAGAGGATCCCTATCTTCTATTATGCTGAAAGTAAACTCAACACCCAGAATGTGCTTTCAAACCCGGAGTGGGAATGGAGCTACCACAGGGCGGAGATGTAAGATATTACAATGCAAATCAAAGTAAATAGGCGGCAAGCCAGCCTCTTCCACTAATAGTGGGAAATATAATAAAGAGCTTACAAATGTGAATATTGGCTGGTTAGTACTACTAATAGCCTTACAATGTAATATATCTCCTACAAGCACGATGGATTATAGTGATAATCAAACTGCTGAAATGTAGAGCTACTCCAGAATGATTAATATGACTAAGACAGACAATCCCAGCCCTATTAATAATCTTACTAAGTCTGATATGATAGACTTGCAGTTAAAAATGGTGAAACCAGCAACTGCAGAACTCACTTAAATACTCATATCTCTCTCAATACTCACTCATTTAACTTGAAATCAGTTGCAAAACATTCTAATGATGATGACAATGAAGATGGATCACAAAAACTTCTCACAAAGACCCCTATTTATTTTGCACGACTTCCAAGCACTTACAAAGTGAAATTGCCTGCAAGCAAGAGCGATTTACTTTAGATAATTCATAGACTTCAAATAAAATTCTAGAAACTTGCACATATGGTCGCCCTACATAGGAAAATAGATTGGAACAGTACCCAAAACAATATTATTTCTGTTTCTTGAGTTGTGAGTAAAAACAACCTACAGTATACAAACGAGCAACTCTAAAATTGACAGAAAATACAATAACTCAACTACAGAGTGTGGGAAGAACCGACTACAATGAAAGGAAACCAACTACAACTAAACCTCTCAACTAGTTGCTGTCTTTCAAGCAAGAAGAAGAGCCAAGCTAGGAGGCTTTCATTCCTCGAAGCAGTCCCAAAGCCATTCCGGCAGCATAACAATGTCATAAACATAAGATAATCCAAAAGAAGAGAAGGAACCTCCTTTATAGAATGAAGAGAAGACTCCGGAGGCTTCTAGAAAGTGCGCCCTAATCCTAAGCTGCTTTTAGGTTTAATCTTTGACCAAAACCCTTTCTTCAAAATGGCGTACCTTCCTTGAGAGATATAAATCACTTCTTTTTTTTTTTATAAAATATAAACTCCTTCAAATAGGCGTCCATTTTCCCTTGAGTAATTATAAACTTTAGAAATATAAAAATATTTCCTTCATGAGAAGATACCCCTCAAAGTCCCCTTCTTTAAAACAACTGTTAAGTTATATCACTAGGCCAATGGGGTATTTTTTATAATAAAACATTTTGACTTAGAATAACTTATTTCTCCAAAATGAACCCCTTAAGCCAAAAATGAGAATTACTCAATGAACTGCCAGACGAGGAAAGTTGACTGAGCTGACGCTGACTGGACCACTGCTAAAAATATAATTTACTAAAAATAGTAAATTCCTGAAGGTGCTCAGAATGCCAAGAAAAACATACCACTGCGACGCTCTCTGAAAACCCAGAAGGAAACCAGAATCCAAACACCCAAACTCCAACAAGTAGAACCCTGAATCCTCAAGAGAACCCACCAAACAGTCGAAAACCCTAATTATGCCTCTGACTAGCTGACAGCACCCCGAGAATAGGCCATCGATCACTGAGAAGTGCAGTGCTAAAAATGGGGACATTACAGTTATCACTGATCATTCTTGCCCAGTCAACACACTCCTTTCCCTCCAAGATGATCTCGATGAAGTAGAACATCCAAGGCTCGAAGAAGTAGGCTTGTGCACTCCCATTTATTCGGCTCAGCATCATCATCAAGTTGCAGTATTCCTGTTTCACATCTTCGGAAATTATCTGCTTTGGGAGTTTAGTGCGAGGTGGCTTTGGCTTCTGCATCCAGACTCTATTGATGACCACAACAATCCTCTCGAAGGAGGTAGAGTACATTTTATCCGCCCTCTCCTTTGATCTGTACAGCATCTTTTCGGCGGTAGGAATCCCAAATGCCTCTCCGATGGCATCTGGCGTGAAGTTGGCAAGCAATTTGCCATCCGGAGAGACAATGGTTCTACGCTCCGGCTTGTAGTAGTTCGCACACTCCATAATTAGCTCCGAGCACTGAATTGCTGGTGGAAAACCAGCGGCTGCGTAGATACCACTCTTCATGATGTTATGTGCCGTGACTGACGGTTGATGGCCTCCCAGTCTGTACATCCTAGACTTGAGTGCATTTAGATTAAACGACCCCAGGTTGGTGTCACTTAATCCTTCCAACTTTGAAACAATTGCCGATTTTGGAAGAAATGACTTGGCGAGCCTTTTGATCATTGCCTGCCGGGATGAGCTAGCCTTGCCCGTTTTAGTGTTTGCAACTCTGCCTATAGCTCTGCTTGTTCCTGTAACATCCTTTGCTCCAGCCATCTGCAAGAATAAGATAGAATAATAATAAGTTAGTTTGCAGATTTTTAATAGAATAAAATAGCCTCCGAGACAGCTGCGGATGTGGAGTTAGCTTTTGAAAATAAAATTCTTGAGCATAATTTTCTAACTGCAAACCTCAAACTGTATAACAACTCTGAGCTTAAAAAGAAGCTTTCAGCAATGTGGCTATTTTCTCAGCACAGAATGAATTAAATCTTTTGCTTCAACTTCTGTCAACTTTCAACTTTCAACTTCAGCAACTTGAAGAATGAAGAGATCACTGCTAGTGTGGAAATTCAAATTTCTTCTCAACTCCAACAACAACTAGCTTTCAGCAGCTCGAATAAATAAAATCTGTAGCAACCTCGAGAGTCTCTGCAACTTCGAAAATGATTTCAACAACCTTAACTCTCAGCAGTTTGAAAATAAAATCTCCAACAACTTCGAGAACCTCTGCAACTTCAAAAAATCCGTAGCAACTTCAACTTTCAGCAATCCGAAAATATCTCTCCAGCAACTGCAGTATATGGTTTCGAAATTTATAGCAACACCCTCTCAGCTCTTCGAGAATTAAAATCTTTAGCAACTTCGCTCTTAGAAGAATAAAATCCAACCTCCCTCTCAGCAACTTCGAAAAAGATTTTGATCTCTCACAAAATTCTTCACTTCAGCAATTCCAAGCTCTTTGAAACGTGTGAAGAAATGAAAGAAATGAAGTTGTTTAAATAACTCTTCGCGAGGAATCCTGCTGAGTAGTGTTGGGGCTATTTTTAATACCTCCATCAATTCTCCACTCTCTCCGTTTGGCATCTTCCATTTCAGGCGCAATAGTGGGCTAGTCGTCAACCAGTCATTATGGTAGTTGCCATTAATGAAGATTCTTTCTTCTTCAAATTTCGAATTTTCTTTTCTAGTCTGCCAGTTAACTGCTAGTAATTAAACAACTCGCGAGAAAATCACTCTGATTTGTTTGAGAACTCCATTTAAAATTCTTGTCACGTTTGATTAAATTCAACTTGAAGATTTCATGGGAGATTTTAAAAAAAATATTTCCCTCTCACTTAAAATATCCATCATTTGAATTATCAAATTTTCCTTAGAAAATTTAAATCCCCCCTTTAAAATAATTCGACTTGCTGACAAAAATCACTTGCTCGCTCCGATCAATTCATCCTCTGAGATTTAATTTCCGTTAGGAAAACGATCTAGTCAAAACGAATTTCCTCTGGAAATATTAAAATTTCCCTTAGGAAATCAATTTTTTAATTTTGTCAACCCATGGGTGCCTTTTGAACAGGTTCATTTGATTTTTCATTTAACCCATGAAAAATATTCAGTTGCTTCCGCCTTGGAAATAAAACTTCGTCACTGTGCCCACTTCATATAAATGTCTCTGGAAAATTTTTTTTTTTCAATTCATCGAGTCATCTTTCCATGCCAAGGGCGTGTTTTTCCCTAGTGAAATGTTATTTCACTTAGAAAATATTTAAAACTTTCTACTTCTGGCGTATTTGACCCTTGGTATTTTTTAGTCTCATCACTTAGGAAATAACTCTAAGTCATTTCCTACCTTGGGCGCATTTGGGGTGGTAAGCTTTTATTTTTGCCTTAGAATAATTTTGGAAGGTACTTCATCCTTGGGTGCGTTTCAGACCCCTTGCTCTTATTTCGTGCCTTAGAGTATTTTCAAGGTTCTCATCAATTCTTTGGGCACATTTCCATGATGGAGGTTTCGCTTTTGAACACTTTAAAAAAATTCAAGTCAATCCACCTTAGGCGCATTTTAGCTAGAGAGCTTTTATTTCCTTGCCTTAGCATATTTTCCACGCCTTAGACTTTTTAAAATTTCATCAACCTCTTCAAGGGCGCATTTCACATGGGCTACTTTGACTTGAGGGTGCAAATACATGGGCAAGCTTTCATATGGGGCGCATTTCAATGCCTCTGCCTTCATTTTAACGCCTTAGGAAATTCTCAATGCCTTAGAAGATTTTTCCACCCTCTTGACCCCTTGGGCACATTTCTATGTGCTCACTTTCAATTTCATCATGGGCGCATATTAGACTTGCTGGAGATGGGCGCAAATGAGGGGTTGCACTTTCATTTACTTGCCTTAGAAAAATTTCAAGGCTATTTTACCTTGGGTGCATTTAGGCATGTCTACTCTAACTTTCATGCCTTAGCATTTTTTGCTAGCTTGACATCCTCCATGATGGGCGCATTTTGCCCCTAGTGCTTTTACTTTCATACTTAGGCATTTTTCCTTGCTTGAGATGGGCGCATATTACATGTGCTACTTTTATCTTATGCCTTAGCAACTTTTCGGCCTCTCACTCACTTTTGGGTGCATTTTCACTAGCATGCTTCCATTTTATACTTAGAAAATTTCCAAACACTTAGAATTTTGCTTGAGGGCGCATTCTAGAAGGGTAGCTTTCATGTAAGGGCGCATTTCAAACCTCATGCTTTCATTCCATACTTAGCTGCATTTTGAAGGTGACCCCTTGAAATTTCCACGCCCTAGGAATTTTCAGTCTCCCTCTTGAAGGTGGGCGCATTTTAGAAGGGTAGCTTTCATGTAAGGGCGCATATCCACTAGGCCACTTTCATCTTCTAGACTTAGGAAATATTTGAAGTCTTCACAACATGACTTGAGGGCGCATTTAGCATAGTGAGGTTTCATGTGAGGGCACATTTGAGGTAGGCAACTCTTACTTTCATACTTAGGCGTTTTTCTAGGCATCCTCCTCCTTGGGCGCATATTAGAGGCCTCACTTTCAATTTCATCATGGGCGCATATTGGGTATCAAGGTTTTGTTTCACGCCTTAGAAATTTTCCTAGCACCCCTTTTCTATTTTTAGCAGGTTATGCTATTTTTAGCAAGTTCTTTGATTTTCGACTTCCATAGCTCCATTTTGCCTAAAAATTTCACCATACGATCTTCTTTGCCTTGTGAACCTATTTTGCCAGTTCCCTGCCCTGACCTGCTATTTATAGCCACCTGCTATTTATAGTAAGTTCCTGACTTTCTAACTTCAGTAGCTCTGTTTGACTTGAAACTTGCAACGCCTAATCCTAATAACTTGAGTGTTGTGCTGATGCCAACCTTGGGTGCAGACTTGCTATTTATAGCCGTGCCCTGACTTACTAAAAATAGTAAGTTCTCCGATTCCACTCAAATTTTGCCAGCAGGTGCCTTGAAGTATGTTGTCATTGGTGGGGTACTTCGTTTTGGCAATTTCTAGATTTAACCCCCTATAAAAGTGGAAACCCTAATTTGACTTGCATGTGTCCCGAACGGTCTCCGTTGGACTTTGTTTCTTCTGCATGTCGCTTTGTATGTTGAACTGAAGTGTTGGGTGGCCAGGGTGAAACTGCTATTTATAGAAACTTCCTGAAAAGTGACTCATCCATTGCCGGATGATTTTGCATGTCATATCGCCTGTGGGATCTCAAGAAACCCAGAAAAACCCAGAAAACTGGTCTGCATGCATGCATTGGCTAAAAATAGTAAGTCCTTGAAACTTGATCTTCCCCGCTTGCATGTCACACTGTTGCGAAGCTCTTGAAAAACCTAGAAGGAATATCCGGACATGCATTGAAAAACTCCGCATGCAAACCCTAAAAATAGCCTCCGAAGGCTGAACTCTGAAAGTGATTGTCTCGGTTTGCATGTTATATCGTTGCGGGGGTCTTGAAAAACCCAAAAGGAATATCCGGACATGCATTTGAAAAGCACATGTGCAAGCCCTGAAAATGGCTCCTGAAGCCTGAACTGCTAAAAATAGCAAGTTGTCTGATCTGGCTCAAAATTTACGTGCAAGCAGCTTGGTGTGTTTTGAATGTGTCGAACCTAACAGAATTCCAAAATTTTGCTGAAACAGTCCCCGATTGAGTACTTACTATAAATAGTAAGTTGTCAGAATTTGATAAAAATTCAGTGGGACTTTGCTGGAAGCCTTGTGATTGTTGTACTAAGCTCAGATTTCAATTTGATAACTTGGTTTGACCTTAAAAAGCCTAAGGGATAGAAAACCCTAATTGCACAGACTTAATCAATATTTCAACTTGGGTCAAATGATGGGACATCCCCGAAAGGACGAAAGACCAGAGAGAGAGCGAACCAAAGCCAAAAGACCAGAATGGAGCAAAAATTAGGGGGTCCTCATCTTGGATGGGGTGATGTGTGAAAAAGGTCACAACAGATAGCAGGGCTCCCAAAGCCAAAGACTGGATACAGGAGAGCCAAGATATTCTTAAGGCTCTTAAGGAGAATCTGCAAGTAGTGCAGAATCAACAAAAGACTTATGTAGATAGGCACAGGATTGAGCGTAGTTTTGAGTTGGGAGACTTGGTCTTCTTAAGGTTGCACCCCTATAGACAATCTTTACTTAAGAAAAGTGGTGCAAAAAAGTTGAAACCACGCTTTTATGGTCCCTACAGGATAGTCAAGAGAGTTGGGGAGGTAGCCTACAAGTTTAATCTGCTAGAGGGGAGAAAGATTCATAATGTTTTTCACCTGTCGTGCCTTAAGAAGACACTAGGGTGGTAGGTTACTTCATCAACAGAGTTACCTCTATTGGATGAGGAGGTACATTTGGTGTTGGTTCCTGAGCAGGTTATTGATGTCAGGGAGAGGAGACCGAGGAGTAGAGTGATTAAGGAATATTTGATCAAGTGGAGAGACTTGCTCATGGAGGATGCTACTTGGGAAGTGTTGGTGTGCGTTTCGAATACCCACCAAACATAGAATAAAATGCCCAAGGACACTTTATCCTCTCTTGAAAAGTTAATGCGTATGCTAAGAAGATTATGCAATAACTCCAATGTTTCTTTGATTACGTCATGACATGTGGATAAGGCCAGTGGGCGTTGTGATTTGCTGGTAATCACAAAGGGACTTACGTTAGAGTTTATTTGCAAGTTGACGACTTAGACAATTTTATCATTGAAGGCTCCTTTCATCGCGTATTTTAGATTTTCCAAAAAAATTACAAAAGGCGAGGGTTTAGAAGTCTAAGCTACTGCTAAGAAATCAAGAGACGACAATGATTAGATGAAATGGGTAACCACACTTTGTTTCACTTCCTTCGGACAACTACGCAAAGCGGGTGCAGTCTTCAACGGGGGTGATAATGATTTTCATGTTTGAATTAGTAATTATCCAAACTGAAGTTAAGCATCCACAACTTAATAGCTCAGGCTAACTTTGCACATTGAATACAAATCATCTACTCAACAAAAGTATGAGCTTAATTTCATCCACCACCGCTATCAGATCTATCTTTCACTAACAAACATTCAAATAAAATGCTAATATAACTTTACTCTAATGTTGAAGGAGAAGATGTAAACCTTGCACACTATTTGAAAACAAAAGTGGCTCTAAGCAAATCATGCACTAGAGCTTTTATTAACGGAAATAGTCTTATCGCAACAATCTCATACTACTCACTTCACAAATTGAAAATGAGAGTACGCAAGTTTATATAGAGTTCCATAATGAATAAATGACCCAGATTAAAAATGAGCCAACAGCCAAGATTGAAACAAATAAACCCTAATTAGGGTTTCCCAAACTAACATCAGTAGACTAAGAGTTGACAAGGTGAGTTGTCGCCTGGAGCTATTTTCAAGGAATTCCATCCCTATCCTCCCGCGTTGCCGTGTGTTCAATGAATCTAGACACAATTGAGGCAACTTCTTCCATGGTGACCTGCGGAAGCATTCCGATCTTGAACTCCAGTCCCTCCATACCCTCGGCACACCTGACAAAGATGTCTTCCCATTCCGACTTAGCCTTCACAAAAGATTCCCGGATGTCTAGGAAGTTCGCCATTTGGCCCAGTTCTGCTTCAACATGGGCCCAGTGATAGAAAAGAATTCTTCTTGCATCTTCCTCTTCAAAGCCTCCAGCTGCAAGTCATTCTCCCGGATGACCTCTTTGTCCAGGATGTCAGCTACCATATTGAGGATCTTGGTCTGGACTTCTCTAATCTGCTCTTCTACTTTAAGCCCATCAGCCTTTACTCTTTCCAAGACCTCTCCTCGTGCCGTCAAAGCCCAATACCAAGTGTGGAAATCGTAAGCTGCTCCTACTGCGGTGACGCCTCCATCTATTAGTTCCTGCTTTGGAATCCCTTTCAGAATCCTAAGGCAAGGAATTATCCTTTCTTGTACATCCGGAAGGCCATCCCACATTTCCGCCAAGGCTGCCAGTCTAGAGAGCAAAGAAGTGGCCTGACCATAGACCAAGGTCAACCTCTCCATGAACGTGTCAGCTTCTGTGCCTTTGACCGCTATCCACTCTTTAGCCTCCCTAGCCGTGATCCTATCTTCTTCTATGCCCTTTGCTGCCTCCTGTGAAGAGTTTGGGAGAAGAGGAGCTGCCGTGTCATCTTGATCAAGTGGCTTGATCAGATGTTGTATGTACTATTTCAAGCGCTCGATCTCCTGCTCGCACTCTTTCCTCTTTGCCACCTCCTTTGCTAACCTCGACTTGATAGTGGACACTGAATTGTCCAAATCTTCAACTTCTTGGCCCTTTGTAGCTGGACCCAAGTCGATGGTAGTGATAGCGTACTCATGTGGGGCTATGTCTTCTTGTGGCTTGTCCACTATCGGCATTGCAATCTGTACAGTTCGGTTGCCATCCTCATCCCTCTATATGCTTGAGAGCTTCTTGGCCGGCTTCCTGACTGAGGTTTGAGTAAGTCTGGCCAAGAAGTCTGTTGTGTCATCCTCTTCTTGCTCTTCCACTGGCGCTCGTATTTTCATCCTTTCTGTTAGCCAGTCTGGGATTGTGAGTTGTTCCACACCATCTTCTTCCGGCATACCTTCTCTGTCAGGAACGTCCAAAATTCCTTGAAGGGCTTGTTGACGGGTGTTTTATGACCGCACCAACACATAATAAAATGTCCAACAGTCACTCTATTCTCTCTTGATCAAAGTATTCCGCATGCTAAGATTGTGTGAAAGATCATGCGTTCAACTCCAAGGTTCCTTATATCGCGAATAGACTCAGTTGGTTGATGTGAATATGCTGGGTATTTCAAGGGGAGTTACGTAATTGTTCAATTTTTTGAAGCAGATGAAAGATTTGACTATGATGCTCTGATTTCTAAACTAACCGGGAAATGCTGAATTTAAAAGGATAAGGGTAGGGATTCTACAATCTATTTCTAAAGGGTGGAATGCGAGGATTGACTTCGACAATCTTCAAACCAGACTTTGCTTCACCTCCCTTCGGACAACTTTGACAAAGTTGGTGCAATCTTCAAAGGACGAGTAAGATATTCAAACTATGATTCAGCATGCACACACCATCACAACGATGGAAGTGAACATACGAATCACAACCGAAGTTAAGTGCCAATATTCCAGTTGACCATACAGGGCGAACTTACCATCAGCAAGCCCACTAGTGGTATGGATGAAAGAAGACTTGCCCAAACCAAACGCCACACTCCACAATTAACAACTACTTGCATAAAATAAAGTCTACTTTACTCTAATCTACTTGAATTGGAAAGACGAAAAAGCCTTGTCAACTACCCACAATGAAAGATAGAATCACCAATCAATGAAAATCTTTATATTATGAGAGTCTTCCACAACAACCTTTTACAAAAACCTTCAAAGGGAAAGCTTTTCTTTCCTTTTCAAACTAAGCTAACTCCTAGCTCTATGCTATATTCTAACTTCTATCTCCAATTCTGTCTAGTCTCTGGTCTAATTTCTATTCTATATGTTACAAATGAGGGGGGATACCCCTTTTATATCAAGCCCAGTCCAATGGACGGCTTAGATTCAAATACAATGGAAGGCTCAGATTGAGCCACCTAAGTCCTGATTAGGGTTCTAGCCCTAAAAACCGCCACTGAGAGGAGTGGGGAAATTAATGCACCGGAGATTCTCCACTCCTCATCAGGAACCACCATCTGCAACAAATGCACATCATCTCCTTCCAGAAGATCATCATCCAGAAGGGTGTTTCCTTTCTCCTTTTCGCTGGCTGCAAACTTGATGAACCTGTCTAGCACCGCCTCAACTTCCTGATCTAAAATGGGAGGAATGTGATCCAACTGAAACTCCAATACTGTAACTGTTTGCCTATGCCGGACACAAGATTTCTTCCAGGCAACAAGGGTGTCCTGGGTGTTCTGGATAATACTGGAAAAGGTGGAGGTGTTCTCGAAGTCATCCTGAACAAAGGTCTTCACCTCATAAAAGAATGGTGTTAATCTACTCTTCAAACCATCCGCAGTCACCTCTTCGGAAGTCAGCCTCCTAGCAAAGATAGCCTCCAACGTATTGAGGACTCCATCAAAGATATTTTTCATGGCCTTCCTGACCCTGATCGAATCTGTCTGTGATGCATCGTAGAATCCTCGGCCTATGACCACTGAAGAGTACCACCCGGCGAAGTCATATCTATCTCCCTCCTGAATCACACCTCCCTCAACCAAAACATGTAGAGGTGTGTGCATCAAAGCTCCTAAGCGGAGAACAACTCTTGATTGATATTTACGAGCCTCACCCCAAGCATGGTTAACTGCATCCATCCTCGCCATAATGTCGGAGGCTTGCCGATAGGCATGTGCAAGATCCTCCATAAACTTTTTTGTTTCGACACGAACGTTGGCAACCCATTTGTCTGCTTGCTGCGCCATTCTTTACAAATCTTCTAAGCCACTGATTGACTCTTTGGAAAATTCGGCTGGAAGCTCAATTGCCGGATTTTCTTGCCCTCAAGGACGGGACAAGTGTTGCACATAACCAATCAGTGTTTTGTGCTCTACCTTCAATTTCTTATATTTTCCCTCGATATAGGACAATCTATCCTTGAGTGCCTGATATGAATTTTCGCACTCCTCAACTACCTGTGCTCCGGTAGGGCGGCCAAGTTCCACAGTTGTAATCACATAATTTTTCGGAACGGCCTCATCTCGATCACACTCCACTCTAGGCACTGCCACATGCAACGTTCGAGAGCCATCCTCATTTGTTGATATTTTGGAGAATTTTCTGGCCTTCTTCTTTGTTGGAGGTGCACTAATCTTACTCAACAACTCTTCCATCTCCACTGCAGGATCAGTCTCATCAATAGGATCATGTCTCATCCTGTCCCTTAGCCATTCTGGCACCTCCTACCGCATATCTGAGATAACAAAAGGCTGCTCAACTTCAGCCTCAACCTCATGGACTTCCTCTATACCTTCGTTCTGGCGAGGTTCATCATCGTCTATAGGCTCAGTATCTCCCGAGCTCTGGGCATCTTGATCTGAAGTAGCATCATCCTCAAGAGTTGCCTCAATTTCTTGCTAAAATTGAGTATTAATGGCCATCCCTTCATCTATCTCTTGCTGATTTTCTTCCCTAGGCATGTTGATGCTTTGGCCCACTGATTCCCTACGAGGTGGCTGACTTGCCACTTGCACTGCCTGCTCTGCATTCAACCTTTCTCTCTGATCAGCAAATAGCGACACTTCCTGCATACTCGGAGAATGTGCCCGCGATGGTGCATGCGTGGATTCCTCAATTCTTAGAGGCTCAGGTCGGACCGACTCTTTTCCCCGTGGCTCCAAAGCTTGATCAATCTGCCTTCTCTTCCTAGCAGCTGGTGATCTGTGATCTCCCATCAAATTGTATGTGAGGGGAATTGATCTGCCCTTGAGTCGGCTTACATGCCGCTCTACCCAACTTCGTGTGAATGTTAAGACTGGGATACAAAGTGTATCCAAGTCAGTAATCTCCGGCTTTGACCAATCCGGGAGTGGTAAAGGCGTATCCCTCACTGTTTCATAATCAGCTTGTACAACATTTATATCTTCTTCAATTTGATCCGGCACTAGGACAATCTCGCATTCCTTGATCATCCCCAACGGTATCCGAGAAAACATTCTCCTCCTAACCTTGATCTCATCCACTACACTTGCCCAAAAGTCTTCAATCTACGCTTTGTGCCTGAACCCTTCGGACAATATCCATCTAATATTTTTGTGGGGATCATAGTGCTGCTTGCTGGTATGGTAGGAGAGGTGGAAGAATTGGAGTTCATGTTTTGCCTTCCTTGCTACTTGTAGTGATGGACAAACTTCATCAGAATTCCTCATGGTAATTGGGAATCCAAGCCCACCTTTCTTCTTCTTCTTTTGAATCTTATCGTAGGCAATAAGTTGCCTAGATATTTCCAGCATCACGATTCTGTTTGTGGGATACCGGGGCAATCTGTACGGATAAGAGGAGAATCCCTGCAGCCTGATGTAGGTAAACTTCGGAAATTGGATAAACCAACATCCGAACTTCTCAATCAGCTCCTGTACCTCTCTAGATATTCTATGGTGAGTCCTTTGCTGCAAGGTCCTCGTTATGTGCATGGTGAAGGCGTCATTGACCCTTTTGTAGTTGGAGGTACTTGTCAAATGTAACTGCGGACAAGCCTCATGTATCTTGAACTGATGGGAGCCACACCCGATTGATTCTTTATATCAAATTTCTTTGTACTTCGTCATTCGGGCCAGCATGTAGACAATGTAAGAGCTCATGTAGAATGTTTTTGTTCTCCTCAAACCACAAAGTTGCTCATGTAAGTTGTCACTGATCATCAGTGCCCAGTCTACGTAATTCTTTCCTTCCAGCACCAAGTTAACATAATAAAACATCCAAGGTTCAAAGATGAACGCTTGGGGGGATCCTCCAACTCTGCTCAACATCATTATTAAGTCACAAAACTCTTGCCTCAAATCTTCTCAGATTATCTGCTTAGGTAGCTTCGTGCGAGTTGGCTTGGGCTTGTTCATCCACCTGGTATTTATCAAATTAGCACGTCAATCAAACATGGACGAATACATCTTTTCAGCCCTCTCCCTTGTTTTATAGATCATCTTTTCATGGAATGGTATTCCAAATGCCTCCCCAATTGCCTCCAGTGTAAGGTTGGCCAATATCTTGCCATCTGGCGAAATGATCGTCCTCTGCTCTGTGTTGTAGTAGTTGGCACATTCCATGATTAGCTCTGGACATCGGATCGCTAGAGGAAAACTGGCAGCTGCATAAAGTTCGCTCCTTACAATGTTATGCGAAGTAACTGACGGGTGATGACCTCCAGTCCCCATTATTCTCCTCCTGAAAATCTCCAAGTTAAACGAGCCAATGTTTGTGTCACTCAATTTGCCCAACCTTGAGGAAAACTTTGATTCTGGAAGGAAGGATTTGCTCAATTTCTTTATCACTGCCTGTCTTGATGTGCTTGCTCTAGTGGATTCAGCGTGGTTCTCTTTGCCTGCAGCTCATCTGCTTGATTTGGCCATTCTGCAAAAAGGCAAGAGAGTCATTAGAAAACAAGATTAAAACAATATATCACTTTTGAGGGTGCCAGCAGATTTTTAAATAAAAAGGTTGCAACACTTTGTCACTTTTAGCTACAAACCTCAATACTTTGAAATTTCTCTACTTGCAACAGCACAAATTCCAATATGTGGAAGTATTTGCTTGCAGCAAATTCACTTTCAGCGATTCGAAACTTTCCCACAATTTTGCACCTCTTAGCAACTCAGAAGCCTCTTCATAAGTTCGCGCTTCAGCAGTCTTTAGACTTGCGCTTTCAGCAATCTCAACTTTCCTTCCTCAAATTCGTACTTCAGCAATTTGAGAAGCTTCCAACTCAAGTTTGAACTTCAGCAATCTCAAAATCCTTCAACTCAAGTTCGAACTTCAGCAATCTCAAAATTCTTCAACTCAAGTTCGTACTTCTCAGCACTCATCAACTTGGGACTTAGAAGTTCGCACTTTCAGCAACCTTAAGCCTTCTCTTTGCAAACTCGTACTTCAGCCTCAAAGAATGTTTTGCACTCAGCAACTTGTGAGAAGAATGAAAAGAACTTAAAATCTTATAGCCAGGTCGAATTCAATAGAGGCTAAACTTAGCAAATTTTCGAATTCCATTTTCCCTCCTCTGCCAGTCGCAACACTTGTCACTCGGAGCATCGGAATCTTGAACTTCTAGAATTTTGAGATTTCATCACTCCTGCATAGGCCTGCTTCATCACATTTGCACCTTTTTTAAAATATTAAATCAATCACCTCTATGAACAATTTTATTTCATCTAGCTAAGTCATTTTATTTCATGCTCACCTCAGTAAACTTACTCCAATTGCTCAGTTCAATTCTCAAGCAAAACACTCTGTGAAAACATATTCATCTCATTTGCCTTAGAGAAATTTTAAATTTGCCTTAGGAAATCCATCAAAACAGGCACAGGGAAAAATTCTCTGTCAAAACGATACGAGCGAGGCGTGGAACAAGTTGAGATCATCTCTCGATTGAAAATGTTCAATACCCAGAAGAAAATTCCCTTCAGAACTCATTGTTTTCATGTGTATCCGGAGGAGGGGGTACATTTAATTTTTATTATTTTGAAAAAAATAATAAAATTGCTAAGGTTCACCCATTTTTATTCTGGATGCCTTCCACACCTGCAATCTTCAATTTCTCTGCCTTGGCACTTTCTTTGATTTTCCTGAAAAATTTCCTGTCTGGCTTTGGGTGCACTTCACACTTGTTCTTGAAAATTTCCAACTTCATATCTGTTTTAGGCATATTTTCACCTTTAGAAAATAATTAAATTTTAAATCACCCATGAGGAGCGCATTTGAGGGCATGAACTTCCACTTTACCTTCTTTATCTTTCCATGCCTTAGCAATTTTGCCTTACGCTTAGCAATTTTCCTCCTCAAGTCTTAACTCCTTTGGGCGCAATTGACATGGTGAGAAGGAACTTGCTCAACCTTAGGCTCATTTCACCTAGTATGAAGGAATTTCCATTATACTTAGAACATTTTTCAAAATCACGCCCCCCCCTTTGCCTTGTCTTCCTAGGCGCATATAGCATGTGAAGAGGAAACCTTTGAGCACCTTTTACCCTTGCCACTTCCACATGAGGGCACATTTTATGTAGCATGAAGGAATTTTCTTGCCTTCTCCACGTTTTTACCTTGTGGCCACCTTGGGCACATTTGCCATGGGGAGGAGGAACTTGAAGGTGCATTTGAAGGGGTGGGGAGGAATTTCCCATGCCTTAGTGATTCTTCACCTACCTTGGGCGCGTTTTACCTAGGCTACCTCCACTTTTGCCTTGAGGGTGCATTTGAGCATGTGGACTTCCACATGGGGGCGCATTTGAAGGGTGGGGAAGGAATTTCCACCACGCCTTAGAAACTTTCATGCCTTTTCCTCTTGTGGGCGCATTTAGCCTAGGCTCAAGGAATTTGAGGGCGCAAATAGCATAGGCTACTTCCATTCTTGGGCGCATATGGGATAGTGTGAGGGGATTTCATGACTTAGAAAATTTTGCTAAGTTTCTCACACCTTGTGGGTGCAAATAGCATAGTGTGGAGGAATTTTTTATCCTTAGCAATTTTTATAGCATGAGGGGGAAATTTTACACTTAGCAAATTTTATCAATTTCTCCCATGCCTTGGGCGCATTTGATCTGTTTTCAGGCCAATTTTGATCTATGAACTTCCAACGCCCAGCTATGCCTTGCCCTCTATTTTTAGCAAATCCGGAGAAGTGAGGACTTCCATGCGTTTTATCTGTTCTGAGTTGGAGCAGGCGTGGTTGTGCTTCTACTGACCTTTCCTCCTTGTTTATACCCTCTGTCCACACTAGTATGCTATTTTCAGCCATTTGCTATTTTTAGCAAACTCTAAAATCAATTAATCTTTGTAGCTCTGTTTGACCTGAAATTTGCTCCACTTGTCCTTGATGACCTAAATGCCCAGTTCACATTTGCCTCTGGCACAGACGTGCTATTTATAGCCATGAAGGGACTTACTAAAAATAGTAAGTGCTTCGATTTTGCTCAAATTTTGCCAATAGGCAGCCTAGAAGATGCTGATTATGGTGGTGTGCTTCGTTTTGACAACTCTGTATTTCATTCCCCCTATGTTTAGGCATAGCAGTGGAAACCCTAATCTGACTTGCATTTGCCCTAAACTGTTTCCACTTGGCTTGATTTTTGTTGCCTGTTGTTCTGCTTGTTGAACTGAAGCGTTGGGTAGCTGCTGGAGTGAAACTGCTATTTATAGTAAGTGTCCGGAAAGCGGTCACTCTGATGTCGGATGAGTTTGCATGTTAAACTGCCCGTGGGATGTCAAAAAAACCCAGAAAAACCAAGAAAACTAGTCATCATGCGAGCACTAGCTAAAAATAGTAAGTCTCTGAAAACTGATCCATTATGCTCGCCAGTCACATCATTGAGAAGCCCTCGCAAAACCCACAAGGAATATCCGGACATGCACCAAAAATCTCTGCATGCAAACCCTAAAAATAGCTCTTGAAGGCTGTACTGCTGAAAGTCACCATTTCAGTTTGCATGTTACCTCATTGCGAAGGTTTTGAAAAACCCAGATCCATTCTCCAATCATGCATTGGAAAATCATACGTTTAAACCTTGAAAATGGCTCATGAAGCCTGAACTGCTAAAAATAGCAAGTTGTCTGATTCTGTTCAAATTTTTTGTGTAGGCACCCTGAAATTACTTGGATGTGTTGAAGTAGTTAGAATCCTGAAATCTTGACGAAAAGACCTCATATTAGGTACTTACTAAAAATAGTAAGTTGTCGAATTTCAGTAGAATTTCAGTGGGATCCTGCCTTAAGCCTTCTGACTGTACTGCTGGACTCAGATTTTACCTTGAAAACCTCATTTGACCTCAAACAAGCCTGAAGGATAAAAACCCTAATTTCACTGACTTAGCTATCATTTCAATCTAGGTCAAACGGTGGGACATCCCTGAAAGGACAAAAGACCAGAGAGAGAGGGAACCAAAGCCAAAAGACCAGAATGGAGCAAAAATTAGGGGGTCCCCATCTTGGATGGGGTGATGTGTGAAAAGGTCACAACAGGGCTGAAATCATTCCCTCCTGAAAGTCATCATTTTGGGCGCCTATATCATCATCAGACCCTAGTATTTCTGTGCCTGTGGGAGATGGCGGTTCATCATCGTCCGGTTGAGGTTCCATATTGTCTTCGGGAATCGGAGAAGGATCCCTAATGTCGGCCAATGAACCGTCAACGGTAGCTAGGATGTCCTCGATGTTTCTAGATGTGGCAGAGCGTGAAGTGTCTACCCTTGTTTGTTTCTGAACCGGCTCCTTGCCTACAGTTATTTCCTTCCTTTTCTTGGAAGTAGTGGCCTCCATCATGTCTATACCCTGAGATGCCTCCGCATTAGAAGAGTATGATTCCATCTCGCTCAGCATATCATAAGTCAGCGTTACCTTCATCCGCCTTAGTTCCTAGATCTGTTGGTCAACCCACCATTGTGTGTACTTGACGACTAGTCTCATCAGCGTGTTCAAGTCAGCATGTTCAGGTTTCGACCACCTTACAGCTAGCAGAGGTAAGCTCTCATCGAAGCACGGTTGTACCTGCCTTCCATCTTCCTCCAGCTGATCGGGCACTCGGCAAAGCTCGGTCGTCCTGATCAAGTTAATAGGCAGTCTGGACCACGTTCTCTGTCTGACTTCTAGCTCATCTGCAACGTTTGCCCAGAAGTCCTCTAATTCGACCCTGTGCCTATACCTTCTCCCATCCACAGTCTTAATGTGATGATGTGGGTCAAAGTTGTTCCTGCACTGATAATTGGCAAAGGGGTAATGTTGTATTTCAAGCCTAGCACTCTCAGGTGCCTATGCTGACGGACACGTCTCCAACATGTTCCCTATAAAGAAGGTAAAAGTGATTGCCGCCTTCTGCTTCGTCCTCTGGAAGCTCTGGTATTCCTCCAACTGTCGCAACACTTCAAGCAGGACCATCTTGTCCGTAGGAAAGATAGGCAGTCAGTATGGATTCCCAGTGAATCCTTGGATTTTGATATATGTATACCTCGGATACTGGATGAACCATGATCCGTATTTGCCTATTAGAATTTTGGCCTCATGAGTTAGCCGTTGGTGTGTGCCTCCTTGAAGTATCCTCATTATGTACATGAGGAAGGCATCGTGAGCTCGTCTGAAGTGGGTCTTCTCACTCAACTGCAACTATGGATAGCAGTCATAAGACTTCAGCTCATTTTCCCCATTGCCAACTGTGCCTTTGTAGATCAAACTTGCATACTTGTAAGTGTTCAATCTAAGGTCTTTTCCTTAGGATTTCGGTATTCCGACTGCTTCAACACATCCAGGTAGCTTCAAGGTGCCTGCATGTCAAATTTGAACAGATTCTGACAACTTGCTATTTTTAGCAGTTCAGGCTTCAAGAGCCATTTTCAAGGTGCACATGTGTGACTTTTCAATGCATGACTGGGGAATGTTTCTGGGTTTCTCAAGACCTTCGCGATGGTATAACATGCAAATTGAGATGAGGACTTTCAATGGTTCAGCCTTCAAAGGCTATTTTTAGGATTTGCATGCAGAGTTTTTCAGTGCATGTCAAGATATTCTTTATGGGTTTTTCGAGAGCTTCGCAGTGATGTGACATGCAAGCAAGATGGATCATTTTTCAGGGACTTACTATTTTTAGCCAGTGCTCGCATGTGGACCAGTTTTCTAGGTTTTTCTGGGTTTTTTGAGATACCACGGGCAGTTTAACATGCAAACTCATCCGGCAGTCGGTTGGCCACTTTCCAAGCACTTACTATTTTTAGCAGGTACACTCTGAGCAACTCCCCGCACTTCGGTTTCACGAGCAGAGCAACAGGCAACATAAATCAAGTCAAACGGAGATCATTCGAGACACATGCAAGACAGTTTAGACTTTCCTACTTTGGTGCCTAAAAAGAGGGGTAAAAAGCCAGAATTTCGAAAAACAAAGGTATCCCACTACGATCAGCATCCTTTAGGCAATCTATTGGTAAAATTCGGGCGCAATCCGAACACTTACTATTTATAGTAAGTCATCTCCAAAACATGGCTATAAATAGCAAGTCAGCACGAGGGGCATGTGTGAACAGGTTCACCAAGCGATGAGGACCACGTGGAGAAAAATTCAAATCAAACGG
Organism: Sequoiadendron giganteum; assembly: GCA_007115665.2. NCBI lineage: Eukaryota > Viridiplantae > Streptophyta > Pinopsida > Cupressales > Cupressaceae > Sequoiadendron > Sequoiadendron giganteum. The sequence goes on along the minus strand of CM021104.1, from coordinate 253,077,222 downwards.
AGCTGCAGAAGACAAGCAATTTCAGGGTTTGCTAAAAATAGCACATAAGCTTGGGCAACAGGTATAAAAGAGGTAGGAAGGCTATAAGATGCATATCACACCAACTACAGGTTCAAAGCGGGTGAAAAGCCATGAAGAGTCATACACCTCCAGAATTTACTAAAAATAGATGGCAAAGGTAGCTGAGGCGTTGAAGAAATTTCCAAGTCTACAAATGGAAACTAGCAGGAGGAAGTATGAAATGCGCCCAGCTTGCAGGAATGAAGGCTGGCATCAAAATGTCTAAGTATTAAGAATTCCTCCTCATGCCTCCAAATGCGCCCAAGCTTGCAAGGCTACAAGGGTTGGTGTGAAAAGTTTAAGTATAAAAATTCCTCCTCCTAAGGTGAAATGCGCCCTCAAGCAAGATGAAAGTTCCTACACCCCACATGAAATGCGCCAAGCTTGAGAGTGGAAGTGGCATAGGTGAAATGTGCCCAAGTTGATAAAATTTCCTTCACCACTAGTAAAATGCGCCCAAGATATAGACAAGGAAGGCGTGGTGTTTAAATTTTTTTCTAAGTATGGGAGATTTCCTCCTCATACTCTCATATGCGCTCAAGGCAAGAGGCCTAGTGAAATGTGCTCAAAGATGTAATGAAATTCCTCCTTACTATGTGATATGCACCCAAGGTGTGGGCAAGGTTGTAAGGAGTTTCTAAGGCACAAACAAGTCCTCCTCATAGGGTGAAATGCGCCCTCAAAGCAAAGGGTGGAGAATATTGAAAAGCTTCTAAGTGTTGGCGGATTTCCTTCTCCACCCCCTAAATGCACCCTTAGGTGGAAGTTGACCCATGAATATGCGCCCTTGTCTATGGAGGAAATAGTATAAGATTGCTAGGGCGTGGGAATGCCTAAGGTTTTAAATAGAAGCATGAAGGGTGAAATGCGCCCTTCAGGGGTAAGTTGACAAAAAAATTAATTTTCTCTAAGGCATTACAAGGTGAAAGTAATAATTACGCCTAAGGAGGAGGTAATGATAAGATTTTCCAAGTGCTAGGCGAAACGCGCCCGGGAACAGGAGGGAATTTCTTCAGGAAAATCAAGGAAAATGCCAAGGCAGTAAAAATGAAGACTGCAGGTGTGAAGTGCACCCAAAATAAAAATGGAATAAACCTTAGCAATTTTTATTATTTTTCAAAAATAATAAAAATTAAACTTACCCCTTTGTTTGGATACACATGAAAACGATGAGTTCCAAAGGGAAATTTCTTCTGGGTATTGGATATTTCCCACTGGGAGATGATTTAAATCTTTTCCACACCTTGTTCGTGCTTTTTTGATAGAGATTTTAGCCTGGCGCCTGTTGATGAATTTCCTAGGCGAAAATAAATTTTCTAAGGCAAATAAAAAGAAATGTTTTTACAAAGAAATGCCTCGGCTGGTGATGTCAAAATGAGTGCCTAGATTATAGTGGATGAAATTTATAAAGCAGATAAAATTGTCTAAGGGGTCAAATACACTCACGGGGAAGAGATGAAATTTGTCTAAGGCATGGAGGAATTTGAAGATGAAATGGAGCTCGAGCATCAAGCATTCAAGTGCATCCTGAAGATGAAATAATTTCTAAGGCATAAACTCCAGGCACAAGGTGGTGGATGCGCCCTTGAAGAAGACCTCATGAAGTGAACACCGTGCACCTAGATGTTGAAAAGTTATGAAAGTTTGCTGAAAATGATGAACTCTATCAAATCCGGGGGTCAAGCAGACCTTGGAAGTCAAAATGTGGGAATTAGGTAAGTAAAGTGAATTTATGTTATAAGTGTTCTAATGCTCTTCTTTTTGTTTTGCAGGATGAATACCGGAGCCAGAGTGTGAAGGCTTGAGGTGATGAAGCTGGACAACGTTACAACTTTGGAAAAGGGAAACAGCAGTGAAGATTTGTCTAAGGCATTAAGAACGTAATGCAAAAGAGGCTAAATGCACCCAAGGCAGTGGGCTAGAGAAATATGAAAGTTACGAGGAAGAAGTACATCCAGGAATTAAAGCAACAAGAGGACTTAATGGAGAAAAACTTTTTGCAAGGAGGGTTCGAACTGAGTGTTGTTTTGTGCTTGCCTCCTCCTAGCGCAACAAAATTGGCAGGCAGAACAGTGGGAACGCGTTTCTGGACGAGAACCTTCTAGAAGATGGTGATGGGCATTAATTGCTCATTATGGTTCCTACAAAGGAGTGGAGAATCTTTTGTTCATTTATTACCCCACTCCTCTCTGTGGCGGTTTTTAGGGAAAAAATCCTAATTAGGGCATATGTGGCTCAATCTGAACCATTCATTATAATTTAATCTAAGCCATCCGCTGGACTGGGCCAACTATAAAAGGGGCATCCCCCCTCATTTGTAACATATAGAGTAGAGATTAGATCAGAGCTAGACGGAATTGGAGATAGAAGTTAGAGAGTAGAGCTAGAAGTTAGCTTAGTTTGAAAAGGAGAGAAAAACTTTCCCTTTGAAAGTTTTTGTAAAAGGTTGTTGTGGAAGACTCTCATAATATAAAGATTTTCATTGATTGGTGATTCTATCTTTCATTGTGGGTAGTTGACAAGGCATTTTCATCTTTCCAATTCAAGTAGATTAGAGTAAAGTAGACTTTATTTTATGCAAGTAGTTGTTAATTGTGGAGCGTGGTGTTTGGTTTGAGCAAGTCTTCTTTTATCCATACCACTAGTGGGCTTGTTGATGGTGAGTCCGCCCTGCATGGTCAACTGGAATATTGGTACTTAACTTCGGTTGTGATTCGTGTGTTCACTTGCATCGTTGTGATGGTGTGTGCACGCTGAATCATAATTTGAATATCTTACTCATCCTTTGAAGATTGCACCAACTTTGTCAGAGTTGTCCGAAGGGAGGCGAAGCAAAGTCTGGTTTGAAGATTATTGAAGTCAATCCTCGCATTCCAGCCTTAGAAGTAGATTGTAGAGTCCCTACCTTTATCCTTTTGAATTCAACATTTCCCGGTTAGTTCAAAAATCAGAGCATCATAGTCAAATCT